>CM020180.1:30516225-30539978 GCA_009805545.1 Oryza longistaminata | reverse complement strand
GCCGGCGGCGGCGGCTGGCGGCGACGTGGCGGCGGTGAGGCTGGAGCCGTCGCGGCTGCTGGACATGCTGGCGAGGAAGGCGTCGTTCCCGGGGAGCTTCGTGTCCATCCCGGAGATCCAGGCGAGGAACCGCGTGCTCCGCCGCTGCGGCCTCGCCGACGACGACTACCTCGTGCTGTTCGCGCCCACGCCCCGCGACGCGCTCGTCTCGTCGGCGAGAGCTACCCCTTCTTCCGCGGCAACTACTAACTGTCCATCCTCGCCGGCGGCGACGCCGGCGGCGGCGGCGACTGCGTCCGCGCGTTCGCGGCGTACAAGGACGCGAAGGTGATCGCGGCGCCGGAGTCTGGCTGGACCTACGCATCAAGGGCTCCCAGCTCAGCCAGTACTTCCGCCGCAAGTGCAAGCACGCGCCCAAGGGCCTCTTCGCCTACCCCGTCGTCGTCTCCGGCGCCGGGCGAGCCGGCTCGGCGGCGGCGAGGTACTCGCTGCACTGGGTGTCGAGGCGCACCGGACGGGTGGCAACGTGCTGCTGGACGCCACGGGGCTCGCCGCCGGGGACCGGCTGCCGCTGTCGCTGCACCGGCCGGACTTCGTGACGTGCGCGCTTGACGACGCGCGCGCGCAGCCGCGTCGACGGCGACGGCGACGGTGACGTGCCTGCTCGTCAGGAGGGGGTCGTTCGACGTCACCTCCAAGGGAGATAATTGAAACGATATGCAGAGCTAAATTACTTATTCCGTTTCAAATTATAAAAACATTTTGGTTTTGTTTCATGTATGTGCTCATTTATATGTGTAAATAATTTAAACAGGGATAAAGAAGCCAACGTATCTCTATCTCTATCTTTATCTTTACTAGCAAAATGCCGTGCTTCGCTACGGATATAATGACATATTAAATGCTATAAATATACAGTTAACATGTATATAATAATGTTTTAAGATAGATAAATTGTTCATGTGGGTTAATGATAATCAGGACTGATAAGAAACACGATTGCATATTGCTATACTCATATTGTCATAACACACGCTCTCTCTCAACTCTTGCATGGCAAGCGCCTGATATAAATTCTAAAATCGACTTACGTAAGACGAATCGTTTTCATGGCTCATGCGTGGACGATAGATGGTGTGGACTCTAATATGTCGTGTTTTGCAGATGACAAAAGGAAAAATGTATAATTTTCAAATTAAAAATGGTTCATTGTAATATTTCAGAATCACTAAATATCTGTTGAAGAAAGAGGTGCAAAACTTTTTGATTTTCAGCCATCGGATGCACGGCAAGCGCTTGATATAATTTCTAAAATTGAACACGGACTTGCGTGGAGATGAATCGTTTTCACGGCTCATGCGTGGATGATAGATGGTGCGGACTCTAGTATGCCGTGTTCTGCAGATGACAAAAAGAAAAAATAATATGTTTAATTTTCAAATTAAAATCTGGTTCATTATAAGATTTCAGAATCACTAAATATCTGTTGAAGAAAGAGATACAAATAGATGGTGGGACCCTAATATGTCGTGTTTTGCAGATGAGGAAAAGAAAAAAAATAATTATACTTAATTTTCAAATTAAAAAACTGGTTAATTATAATATTTCAGAATCACTAACTTGCTAGTGGCGGAGAGAAAAAAAATTGCGCAGCAATCTAGCAAGAGGCAAAGTAATAATTGGATTTGAGATTTGGGAGCAAAGTAGGCTTATTTCGATTGGATTTAAGATGTGGGAGATGTGGGAGGCAAAGTAGACTTATTTCGAGCAATAGCATGAGAGAGGCCAAGTAATAACAGGGTAAAAGAAAGGGTGGTGGGAATCGAACCCTGGTGGGGAGGTCAAAGACTTTCTCCACTAACCATGTAGGCAAGATGCTGCTTGTGATTGATGATTACACGAGCAATACATATTGTATATTAACTGAGTTTTAGATTAGATTAGAAAAGGTCCGATCCGATTATTAAGCGGGTTAAAAACGGATTTTTGCAACTTGATCGGGATGACGGACGAAAAAACCTCCGGAAACCTTACGTATTTTTTAATTAGGTATATTTTAATGTAGTATAGATATAGATTTTTGCCGGTAAATTTTCGTACGTCGCCCGCTTCTCGCATCCGATTCCGAATTTCGGATTCATGCGCGCCATTGCGACCCGCGTGTGTTTTGCTTTCCGGGTGTCGCCCGCTGGCCTGCCGCGCACGTTCGCGACTGCCTCCGATTCCCCATGCTTGTCACGTCCGTGTCACGCATCCTTTCCAGCGTCCCGTGGACCTACGGTCATGGGTGCGAACCCCCAATCCATCACATCCGAAGCGGAGGCCGTAGCCTCCAGAGCTAATGACCGCGCATGCATGGAACACCTAAATCAGGGATCAAGATGATTATGAGATGATCAGAGGCTGCAGCCATGGCAGCTTAGCTATCACATATTTCAGGTCGCGTCCATGACGAGCATAAGTGAACAGGCGGCAGCCATGGCAGATTTGCAGCATAGAGATCACGTAATTTCAGGTCGGCACACTTGTCAATCGTCGGATACAATGTGCTTGGTCTGCCTTCAGGATTTATTAGCCGGTGGCTGTGGGCATTATGAACAGCAATTATTCACGTTTTATGCTTTTGTTGCTGCAGGAGTAAACCAAACTACTATTTTTTAAGCACATAACCAAAGTACCCCTGTTTCAACATACATACTAGCATCATTGAATTTGCAGACGATGAGACTAAGCTCAAATAACTAATTGCCATTTGAGGAAGAATCATTAATTTAATTCTATTCGGTTACGTTCCTGATCGCTCTTACTATAACCAGTCCTACATTTCAGGATTGTTGAACATGAATTCTTCTCATGTATAGAAACATATCCAACGAAGGACATCTCTACTATTATAAAAACACTGAAGATATTTCCGGCCCCGTGGCTACACCCTTCCCAGGCCGCCGCTCCTCCCCGCTCTCCCCGCTCCCGCGCTGCCCGCGTCCACGCGAGCCGCCTGACTGCACCAACGACCCGCGCTCCGCCGCGCGCGCGTGCCCCGCTGTGACGTCGTCCGCGCCTCACCCTCGCCACCTTGCTCCCCTCGCTGCCGCCGACGCCCTCCCCTGCTCCCGCGTCGTGGCCGCCGCCGCCGCCTTGCTCCCTGATCTCCGTCGTCTCGCCGCCACTGCACGTCGCCAGCCGTCGGACTCCTCTCCATCTCGCCCCGCTGGACCTCCTCCCCCACTCTCCCCGGTGCCGGCCTGCCTAGAGCTACGGTAGAAGCTGCATTGGATGGCTTGTGGAAAGCATCCTCGGGAGTTTCTTCACTGAGCAGATGGAAGCTGGATCGTGGAGTTGAGCTTACTGAAGGTGTTCAAGAAGCTTGAATTTTGAGATGAGGAACGTGGAGATGGTGCTTGCTACTGCGAGGAAGGAGGATTGACAAGAAGCCACTTATCCAGTCGCTGGATGTTCTAAGGGAGTTGCTTTATGATGCAGAAGACGTTTATGGATGAGCTTGACTACTACCGGCTACAACAACAGATTGAAAAGGTTGAGATATATAGCTGTCTTGTTCTATGATCTTCTCTTACTTGTATTGGTGTAGTTGAGAACATAGGAACCATATCTCAGTTTATATGTTGGTTAGTTCGGTATATTTTTAATCCATGATTTAACCTCTGCTAGTTATCCACAGTTGCAAGAGACCATCTAATTTTACTTAAGAAGTTGGGCGGCTTTCCTTTTCATGTTCCCATAACAAACCGGGTGGTTGCTTTGCGCGGAAGGTTGCGTGCTGCTGCTGCTAATTATCCTGAGGCAAGCTATGCGTCTTCATCAACTCCATTTTCTCCTTATCAACTACTACGCAGTGCCAGGAGCCAAATTACTGTTTGGGCCTCATATTGCAGAAAAAGGAAACGAGGAGAGGGGAGACACAACTCATTGCACCATGTGCCTCTTGAGATCAGATTTGATATTTCTAAGAGGATCAATGGAATAGTGAACGATTTACAGAAAGCTGGCAATTCTGTGAGGGGGATTCTTCTACCAGGTGTCTCACACCCAGCTTTAAACATCAAATCAGAGGCAAAGCAAGATCAGGAACACACGCTTGAAACTTCTGTTCCTATTGAACTTACGGTGTACGGGAGGGATGCGGACAGGGACAGGATAATAGAGATATTATTAAATGAGGAATTTAGTGATCTACGTGTTTTGCCAATAGTTGGCATTGGTGGTATTGGGAAGACAAACACTCACTAGATTTATACCGTGATCGAAGAATTATTGATCATTTTTGAGGTTTGCGAATTTGGATTGTGTATCCACTTACTTCAATGAAGTGGACATAAACACTGAGATCTTAGAGCATATATTTAAAGATAAACAGAAATTCAAAGATGTTAGCAATTTCAATGTTACTACAGGAATTCTTTGAAGAATATTAGAGATAAAAGATTTCTTCTCGTATTGGATGATATGTGGGAGGACAAAGACATGAGTGGATGGGATAAGCCTGTTAGCTCCATTGAAACATAGTCAAGTAACGGCTGTATGGTGCTCAGCAACAACCCGAAAAAACTCATTTGCAGAAATGATAGGAACAGTGAATGCATTCCAAATCAGTGGTCTGGATGAAAAGGAGTTTTGGCAGTTCTTCAAAGCATGTGCGTTTGGCAAGGAAAACTACGAGGGTGATCCTAGTTTGCAATCCATTGGGCGACAAATTGCTAAAGCACTAAAGGGCTGCCCACTAGCAGCACGAAAGTGTTGGTGCACTTTGAAACAGAAAATGTTAGCTATGAACATTGGAGGACAATTCGAGACAAATGGAAATCTCTTCAAATAAAGATGATGATTTTATACCCATCTGGAAACTTAGCTATGATTATCTACCTTCTCACCTGCAGTGCTGTTTCTACCTACTGTTCTTTATTCCCAGAGGATCACCGGTTTAGTTGCAGCAACTTTGGTTCAGTTTGGATATCTCAAAATTTTGGCAATGTGAAGATATAGCAAGGGGTTGGAGAAAGAACAGGGTTGCAATATCTAGATAGTTTGGTGGATTTTGGATTTTTCCAAAAAGTTGACCGGCACTATGTTATAGCATGATCTTATGCATGATTTAGCACAACAGGTTTCAGCAAAAGAATGTTTAACGGTAAGGGGTTGCAATCTAGCACAATTCGACAAGGTATTCGTCATTTGTCTATCATAACCACTGGTGATGATTAATGATAAAAATACAATTTTCCCACTGAAGAAATATGAGGAGATATTACAGAAGATTAGGCCTTGCAAAAGATTGAGGAGCTTTGATGCTTTTTGGAAGCAGCAGTGTATATCTATTGAAGTCCATACAAACTGTATGCAAGGAAGCCAAATGTTTACGGTTGTTAGAGTTTGCGTCTTGAACGCTGACATCAGTGCTATACATACTTTCCTAAATCTCATCATCTCCGCTATCTTGAATTTATTCGGTCTTGGAGACTAAAGATATGTTGGTATATGGAGACTACAGGATGATGCTTTTCCTCGAGCTCTGACAAGTTTTATCACCTTCAAGTGTTGAACGTGAGGTTTTCTAGAAATATTGCTGTGCCTGCTGCTATGAATAATCTAGTTAAGTTGCGCCATCTTATCGTGATACTAAAGTTCACTATTCGATAGGTGGTGTGGCAACATGATCCTCTCTTCAAGAGCTAAATTTCAAGGTTCAAATATTAGCGGTTTTGATATAAGAAGCTCCAATCCATGATAAGCTGTAACTCTTTGGAATCTCTCACCTTGAAAATGTGAAGACTAAAGATGAAGCCAACGGTGCCAGACTTATAGATTAAGAGTATCTAAAGCGTTGTTCTTGTCATGGAGTGTTGGCAGCATCAGCCTTGAACCTGAGAGGACAAAAGATGTGCTTGAGGGTTTCAACCACTCATAACCTGAAAGCTCTGCGTATAGCTGGTTACACTGCTCCTACATCTCCAACGTGGCTTTCTAGTAATCTTCTCAGTGACATTCACTGCATGACAATTCATCTTGTCAATATGCGGGGAGTGGCGAATTCTTTGGATACTCTTGAAATGCTTCCCAATGCTTAGGGAATTGAAATTGGTTAAGATGTGGAATCTAGTGGAACTCTCAATTCTCCCTTGGAGAAGTTGATTTTAGTTTGAGTTGCCGAATTAGAGAAGTGCTTTGGTACTTATGGGAGAGAATTGACTTCCCATCTCAGGGTATTGAACATCAAGGATTGCCCTCAATTGAATGAGTTCACTCACTTTCCAGAGCTTATCTCTTTCAGAACCGAGCAGAAGTCAATGGTTTTCCGTCTCTAAACAAACTCACCATTGGGTGTTGTCCTCATATAAGGATAGCAATTGTTTCTTTGCTTTACCCTTTTCCTGAACAGTTGTTATTTTCAATTCTTTAATAACTTAGATTCTCTGTAAATGATATGGCAGCAAATGGGAAATACTTCCTCTGAGAGAAATGCAATCACTGAAGGAGTTGGACTTGGTACACCTGCATGCAGTCAAAGAATTGTTAGTCCCTCCACTGGAGAAGTTGATGTTGATTAAGATGGCAAGCCTGGAATATTGCAGTGGGCTAACTTCTCCATCCCTGCAAATCTCCACTTCCTTAGGAGATCTAAATGAGTCGCTATCGTGGTCTTCATGATCTCACAATTCATGATTGTCCTCGTTTGTGTAGTTTCACATCATCTCCATTTTCCGCTCAGATGTGGCGCTTCTTCATCAGCGGGGATTCCAACTCTTCCAAACGATGAGTTTACATATGATTTGAAAATAAAATCTGAAGAGTTGGTTATGCTTGATGACAAGATCATATCATTCCATAACTTTGCGCGCATAGATCATTCTGTCTAGTGGATTGCCCAAATTTAGTCTCTCTATCTACTGAAGGTCTCAATCAGTGCGCAGTTTAGAGAAATTGCATATAAAGAACTGCCCTAATTTGATTCATTCCAAGCAGCTTTGTTTGTCCATCTCTCCAATTTATCTCCATTCAGGCATGTGGCATATCAGGGCATTGTTTAAACAGAAATGCTTTTGCATGTGCATTCCCTCCATAGGTTTGGAATTACATGAATCCACCAACTAAAATTTGTTTCGTTCAGCGCCAAGCTGCGGAGAAGGAAGCATGAGCAGTTTGGAAGCTAGCAGCAAGAGGCCTTAGCCAGAGATGATGAACAGCTGTTGGAAATTCCATCTAACATCATCCATTCTCTAAGGTGGCTAGACATCTCCAACTGCCAAACTGGAGTTTGTTGCAGGGGAGGGAGTACTCCTAGGATACACCTCTTCTTGTGCGTCTTCGAATTCAGCGTTGCCCCAAGCTGATGCGTTGTGGTCATGAGTGATAAGGTGGATGCTGCATTACTCCCACCATCTCTTGAGAACCTGGAGATTGATATGAGCCTGAGCTCCTGCTTGCGTGGGATCTCAAACTGCAGGAGCACAGACAGATTATCCCACTGCAGCCTCATCCGTCACTCGAAGAACTCGATATCTCTAACCTCACACGACAAGGACAGTCCCGTTTGCTGCAATTGTTCCCACCATCACAGCATTGTAACATTTGGCAGAGTCCAGAGCTGACATCTCTCCAGCTGGACACTCCTAAGGCCTGCCGGAGCTGGAGAGATTATAGACTGCGGCTCACTTGCTTCGATCGAGGGATTTGGCTCCTAACAAACCTTAGGTCCCTGGCAGTATCGACTCACCTGGAGTACCTGCATTCTTGGAGCTTCTGTCACATCAGCAATTGGCCTCTGCGGAGATTTGTCCCGACTGGAAACTCTCCAGGTCGGCGATGGCTCCGTCCTCACACGTGCCTCTCTGCAGACGGCTCGCGTCTCTGCGACGGCTATCTTCTGGTCATTGGGGTAGCAGGCGTGGCGAGACGATGATCGACCTGACGGAGGACAAGAGGGGGCTCTCCAGCTCCTGGCCTCCGCTCCATCGTCTCGATTTCGTGGCACCTGGCAAATCTCCGTTCGTTCCTGCAGGCTTACGACGCCTGACCTCTCTCGATGGTTTTAGACGTCGAGGACTGCCCCGATTGTGAGGCTCCGGAGATGGGCCTTCCACCGTCGCTGACACGGCTGCATGTACGCCGTTGCAGCGAGGAGCTAGTATGCAATTTAAAATGGCAGCAAGGGGAGAATCTAGATGTCCATATTGATGATCTCCTGTTGACTATGTCCATAATTTGAGGAAAATTAGGAATTTGGGGATTGAACTATATCTATTGAGTTAGCCCAAAGGTCATATTGAGTAAAATAGAGATCGGGAATTGCCAATATACCCTAAACACATAATGCTCTTAACAGACTACACTGAGGAGGTATGCAGTAGGTGCAATTTGCCTTAACCCTCACCCTCTTGCTTAAAGTAATCATTTGAATTCCCTGTAGAGTGCAGACTGCATTCACAATTATTAACAAGATCTTGCACATTGGTTGTTTTTGTCTTGCTGTACTTGCTTCCTTCAGCAGATATACTTCTGGACCAATGTATACGTTATGGCATTACAACAAAGACTACTATGTACGCATTCACTCATGATTGGTGACGAATGGTTTAACCCTTTGATTTCTGGATAAAACTGCATAGAGTTTCAATTGTGAGATTGTGACTGGTACAAAAAAGAAATATTGTTTGCTTTGAGATCTATGCAGTTAATTTGGGTGAATTAATTAGTAAGCTTTTAGCTTTGGTTATTATCATGGGTTTTGAGATCTATCGTCCGTACGTGTTTGATGATTTATGTTTGGACGTCATGTACAGACGAAAGCCAGTGTAATTGATTAGGCTAGCTAAACACCGGAATTGATAATGTTAATTTACCATGTCAAATAGTATACCAGGAATTAAGTCTTGTGTTTTGAGTTTAATAATTTGGGTTTGAAATCTTAGCATCGACGAAAGTTGGCGGACCCAAACCGACTCTTTTTGGCCTCGGTTTTAGTTTCAAACTTTTTCTTCAAACTTCACTTTTCCATCAGATCAAAACTTTCCTACACACATAAACTATCCCAACTTTTTCATCACATCGTTCTAATTTCAACCAAACTTTCAATATTTAACGTTGAACTAACACACCCTGAATAGCTGTCTGATTTTAATTTGGCTACAGGACTGAGAAAGAGGCCATATTGCAGGGCTGATTTTAATTAGGGTTGTAATTGTTTTTTTACGATTGGATAGAGTACACTTTGATGAAAATTCCCAATTATCCATATGAAATCTGATTGAATAGGGAATAATATTCCCATGAGAAAATAATGGAACGTCAAGTGGCAAACTTTATTAGCTTGGATATAAATTAAGATTGTTCCTTCCCTTACAAGAAGTTATGGAGTTTAAATGACGGTAAAAACATCAAAAAGTTTTCACCTACTACGTAGTACAGACGGCTAGGTTGTCGTTTATTGTGCCACTGATGCTACTTGTATTAGCCAAGAGAAGTTTGTGCAATGCGCGATCTCACCTCTGCAAGAAATAATGATGGCCCTTAGTGAAGAAGGAGTGTATTTTACGCAACCTATCTAGAGATGAAGGATTATCTCTTCATAGTAAACCCAACAGTTAGCTATTCATTTGTTACAACATTAATAACTAGCCTTATCACATTATCCAACAAAATTTTTTAGAGTCTTGTGTTGCAGCTGGCTGTATATTTGCAATCCTTTTCCTTTCTTCCTCCTCTCCTCTTTTCTTCAACTCCACACAAAATATAAGGTGGCAACTCTTAATCAACTATAGTTTACTTATATCACTTATTATGTATGCTCTTAGTTGTAGCTGGGCATATAGCACTAGTACCATTAACGCACTAAAATCCAAGGAACAACCTTTTCGATGTTTTCATCAGCATGACCTAATTATATTGTCAACCAACAATCTTCAACTGGAGGAGGATTAGATTTATATTCCTTCTGTCTATATTCTGGACAGGTCTTTGTCCAAGACGTACTAGAAGCAACAATATTAGAGTAACAGTACCTGAAGGAAAGAAAAAGTATACATTGCAAAACGACGAAATGAAGATGGATCGTCAATTCATCATACTCTTGTCTACAAGGGGATGAGAAAGGACATAAACATAACTGATGTTTGCATCTAGATTTTTCTATATGTTTGCAAACAATCGTTTGGCTAGTGTAGAGACATATGTTAATTACCTTGTACATGAATTTTATTTTTAAGTATTCCATATAAGAACAATTGTACACCCAACTAATTAATGTATACATGATTTAAACCTATTTTCTTCAATTATATTCCTAGACCAAATAATAATTGAGACAAAACAAGACTAAGTCAAAGTGGTTTGCATCTATGCATGGTGCAACACGCTACTAGCTATCTGCTTTATGTCCAATAGTCATACATAATGCTAAATCGAAATTATTTTTTTACAAACTAATTATAATCAATATGAAGCAACCAATAATGGAGATGAACATGGCATATACCCATAGCTGGGTACCATGGACCCACATTACAATTACACACAACCGATATAAATAAAAACAACTACATGAGATTTCTTATCATGACAGCAATTAATTAGTTTATGCCTCCCTTGACAGGGACAAGAATTAGTACTAATTTGTCATATGTTCACCAATTAGTGCACAACTGGAGTGTGGAATTAATGATGTTATATATATGATCACCTTGGGTAGAAGCTGTTGTGCATCTTGCTAGCTAGCTAGATTGCATCTTCTTCCTTCATTTTACTCACAACCTACAAAGTGAGAGATTATTCTAACTCTAAACCAAGACCATCTCAATTTCTTGCTACTTAAATCTCATCTCCGTCTTCTTCAACTTGTGATCATCATTCAGTAGTTGAAGCTAGTATAGAGCCACTTGTCAAGATTGCAGTACACAGATGTGTGGAGAGATGGAGCATGGGTTTCACCTCCACATGGAGCACCAGGTACCTAAGCATGATATGATCTAGCTAGCTAGCTAGCTAGTTTCTTCTATCTTGAAATTAAAACCTTTTTTGGTTTGTCAAAAAATGGTGTCTGATTTTGTGTTCTTCACTCTAGGCTATACATGGTGGAGAATTTAAAGACGGGATTTGCACGTCGATCCCCAACACTCCTCTTCCTAGCACATCGAGACCAAATAGCATGGTCATCAAGGTACCAAATTTATTACTTTTTGCCTTGCAAGAATTACTCCTACTGTTCTATATATACATGGTCTTATTTGAAACGCGAGGGTTGACAATTTCGGAAAAGACCAAAATTTCGTGAATTTTGGTACTTTTTGGCATGAAATTATTAAAGTTATAACAGATCATCGAAGTTTCGTGAACTTCGTTACTTTTTTTAATGAAGTTATTTAAAATTTTAACAAACTTTGACTGAATTTAAACAAATTTTGACCAATTTTTTTTTAAAAAAACTTGAAAAATCCTAAATTTCGGATGAGATAGTTGCTTGCCGGGTTCCGAAATCACCGGAATTTCTATCATCCCTTGGTGTGTGCATTCTTAATGGTCGGGCATCCATGGCGTTGTGGTGCAGAAGGTTTGCCGGCGGGAGTTCATCCCGCCGCACGGGGGGTCGGATAGAGGATGCTGGCCCCCTTCGCCACCCCCGATGGCTCCACCACTGGATAGGGGGTGCTAGACCCCTCCGGCACCCCAGATGGCTCCGCCACTCGATGTACGTCTCCTCCCCGATACATATAGTGTAGGACAACCTTTCATTCTTCTTGCTCTTGGGCGCTGCGGCCAAGGCAACAGCGATCGTCCTATAATCGCCGTTGCCTTCTACGCCACAGTTACCTCGACAACCAGCGAACGCCTGCCGTGCGCCGTCGCTGATCTGGCGCCGCGCAGGAGGCACTCCAGCCAGTGGTGAAGCTAGGATTTGAGGTTGGGGGTGTTGGAGAATAAGCCATAAGACCTAACCAGTGTCGGTAGCAAAGGAGGCCAAATATTCACTGTCGATAACAATCAATGCTTAAACTAGTCCTATAAAAAACTTCAATTTTAGCTCCTTAATAATATCACTGGCAATTTGAAACTAGTCTTTAGTTATTGCTAAATCGTTTTAACGTAAACTACTAGTAATCTTACAAAAAATAAGAATCGTCTATTTTATTTTGAAAAGATGGGAAATCACAAACTGAGTACTCAGTCTGACTACAATCTAATGGATTAAGGATAAAAAAAAACTAAAAGTCATGTATTTAGGTATTGCCATATTGCAAGAGAGATCAGCCCTTAGGCCACATTCATCGGTGCATGCTCAACGGCAAGACACGATGGGAGGACGGAGACATGCGTGCATCGCTGTCGCATAAACGTGAGAAACTGAAGTGATGAACATGATGCGTTGATCATTGCTTTCCTAATCTCTCTCATTAATCAATTTTATAGATATGTTTTTTGCTTGGCTGACGTTTTTCTAGATTTGCTAATGGGCTGACTGAATGTTTACATGGCCTCATACGTAGAGGGGGGGGGGGTCAGATAGGGGGGCGTTGGCCCCCTCCGCCACACTCGATGGCTCCGCCACAGATCAATACATTGCATCTGAATCATCTGAAATGAAGGGAGAAGAGGTGAGAGAGAGAGAGCAGAGGAGAGAGATGTGAAGGGAGGATGGTGAAGTTGACACGTGGGGCCCACTTTCTTTTTGCCACATGTCTAGTCAGCACGAGTGGACCAGGTCAAATTAACACGTCAAATATTTCTAGCAAGAAAAATTGCCACATCTACGAAACCGGATACTTATACTGTTGGAGGACCTAATTTAATCCGGTTTTGCAAATTTGAGGTTCAAGATTTCTGGTGTTTCGGTTAATATGGATATAAATGCAACTCGCGTAAAGATGAGGGATGGCAAATGGACTTATTCCAATTTCAGTTCGCATGGCTAAAGGGAATGCTTATGTTCAGGGGTCCAGACAACACATTATGGGACCCATTTCACAAAATGGGCCCTAAATGGGACCAATTATTGGGAATTGTATTTCTAGCAATGTCGTTAGGAAATACTAACAGCCACCGACCGCCGGATCCGGGTGGGAGAGAAGAATCGTCTATTTTATTTTGAAAAGGTGGGAAATCACAAACTGAGTACTCAGTCTGACTATAATCTAATGGATTAAGGATAGAAAATAAACTAAAAGTCATGCATTTAGTTATGCTCATATTGCGAGAGAGATCAGCCCTCAGACCACATCCGTCAGTGCATGCTCAACGGCAAGACACACTAGGAGGACACGTGTGCATCGTTGTCGCATACGCGTGATGAAGATGATGCATTGATTGTTGCTTCCCTAATATTTCTCATTAATTAATTTTATAGATATGTTTTTTTTACTTGGCTGACGGTTTTCTAGATTTGCTAATGGGCTGACTGGATGTTTACATGGTCTTATATGTCTAAAACTGGGACCCACAGTCCCACATTCATGGCGGCCTACTCCCCAGTTGGCAAATCCTTAGGCCGTCTCCAATGGGCAGCTCTTAGCTAGCTCATAGAGTTTTTTAAGCGATGAACATGACGCGCTAGATCTTCTTCAAGCGCTAGCTCGCACGCTCACCGAGGCGGTGCTCTCTCACAGGCACGCTCGTCCAGGCAGTGGCCGGCACTCTACCGAGCGCGTATGAGCTAGTAGCCGGCTCATACCGCTGAAGAAGGCCTTATAGCATGCATCTTGTAGCTCGTTGCCGTGGTGTTCGACAGCACTGGCTCGTCGTCCTCCCGTCGTCCTTCCTCTTGTGCTGCAGCTATACTTGAAGCGATGAACAGGACGCGCTAGCTCTTCTTCAAGCGCTAGCTCGCACGCTCACCGAGGCGGTGCCCTCTCACAGGCACGCTCGCCCAGGCAGTGGCCTGCACTGTGCTGAGCGCGTATGAGCTAGCAGCCGGCTCATGCCTCTGGAGAAGGCCTCAGTGAAGTTTGCCATTGGTGTCAGTCTAGCGGCAGCAGAACGACGACACCCCGCTATCGCGGAGACCAAGTGGAAAAGGGCCATTGATTGATCTCAGACTTAGCTTCAGCTTGTGCAGAGAGCTCGTGCAGGTAATGTTTGCCTGCATCATTGCCAGTGGCGAAGCCAGGATTTGAGGTTGGGGGGTGTTCGAGAATAAACCATAAGACCTAACTAGTGTCTGTAGCGAAGCCAGGATTTGAGGTTGGGGGGTGTTCGAGAATAAACCATAAGACCTAACTAGTGTCTGTAGCAAAGGAGGCCAAATATTCACTGTCGATAACAATCAATGCATAGACTAGTCCTATAAAAAACTTCAATTTTACCTCTTTAATAATATCACTAGCAATTTGAAACTAGTCATTATTATTGCTAATTCGTTTCAACGTACTCAGAAATAAGCATCTTCTATTTTATTTTGAAAAGATGAGAAATCACAAACTGAGTATTCAGTCTGACTACAATCTAATGGATTAAGGATAGAAAATAAACTAAAAGTCATGTATTTAGGCATTGCCATATTGCAAGAGAGATCAGCCCTCAGGCCACATCCGTCGGTGCATGCTCAATGGCAAGACACGATGGGAGGATGGAGACGCGCGTGCATCGCTGTCGCATACGCGTGCGAAACTAAAGTGATGAACATGATGCGTTGATCGTTGCTTCCCTAATCTCTCTCATTAATTAATTTTATAGATATGTTTTTTTGCTTGGCTAACGTTTTTCTAGATTTTCTAGTGGGCTGACTGAATGTTTACATGGTCTTATACGTAGAAGAGGGGGGTTCAGATGGGGGTGCTGACCCCCTCCGGCACCCTCGATGGCTTTGCCACTCGATGTACGTTCCCTCCCTGATACGGATAGTGTAGGACGACCTTGCCTTCTTCTTGCTTTTGGGTGCTGCGGCCAAGGCAATAGCGATCGTCCTGTAATCGCCACTGCCGTTCTGCGCCACGGTCACCTCGACAACCAGCGAACGCCTGCCGTGCGCCGCCGCTAATCTGGCGCCGTGCAGGAGGCGTTGCAGCCAGTTGCGAAGCCAGGATTTGAGGTTGGGGGGTGTTGGAAAATAAGCCATAAGACCTAATCAGTGTCGGTAGCAAAGGAGGCCAAATATTCACTGTCGATAACAATTAATGCGTAAACTAGTTCTATAAAAAAACTTCAATTTTACCTCCTTAATAATATCATTGGCAATTTGAAACTAGTCTTTAGTTATTGCTAAATCGTTTTAAGGTAAACTACTAGTAATCTTACAAATAAGAATCGTCTATTTTATTTTGAAAAGGTGGGAAATTACAAACTGAGTACTCAGTCTGACTATAATCTAATGGATTAAGGATAGAAAATAAACTAAAAGTCATGTATTTAGGCATTGCCATATTGCAAGAGAGATCAGCCCTCAGGCCACATCCGTCGGTGCATGCTCAATGGCAAGACACGATGGGAGGATGGAGACGCGCGTGCATCGCTGTTGCATACGCGTGCGAAACTAAAGTGATGAACATGATGCGTTGATCGTTGCTTCCCTAATCTCTCTCATTAATTAATTTTATAGATATGTTTTTTTGCTTGGCTAAGGGAGAGAAGAGGGGAAAGAAAGAGGAGGCCGACATATGGGTCCCACGTTGACTCAGCAGCCACGTAGGATAAAATCGGGATCAAAACCGCCAAGGGACCTATTGTGACCGGTTTTGTATAGTTAAGGAACCTCGCATATCTGGTTTTGCGGTTCGAAGACGTTTTTTATCCCGATGACAAGTTGAGGGACCTTGGGTGTACTTTTTCCCACCACGGGCTGAGTGTCCCTCTTTTTAACTGATGGGCCTTATCTGTCTTGGGCCACATAATTCTTTCTATTGGCTCAGTTTGGTGTCCTCCCCTAATTTTTCTTTATTGCTTCACCCCGTTTATTCCGCATGCATGTACACTTTTATAAAAAATCAAAAGATATTATAAAAATTGAAATGTTTCAGCTGATACATTGGTACGTTGTTCGTATTTGAGTCGGTTTTCAAGTTTATTCACTTTTAGAAATACATAAGAAATCTTTTAAAAAAACTTGCGTGCTAATTTGGGATGAGAGTCGGACAACTAATTGTTTCATAATTCTTGCCAGGCCATTAGAAAGCAACGTACATGATATGGCCATCGCCCTAATAAGAGTTCTGAATTAGATATAAATACTATCAAAATAAAAAATCCCATAGACTTTTTTAAGAAAAATCCTAACAATAGTACGATTAAAATAGCCTTCACCCGTTGCAACGCACGGGTATTTTTTTAGTAATATGAAATATTGAAACGGACGGAGTAAGCACTGATTGCCAAGGGACATAAGTGATCACTAGAATTTGTGTGTATTTATAGATGATTTATGGAGAGAACTGCAGTGATGTTTTAGAGTTCAATTGCGAGTTTGTGAGTGGCAAAAGAAAAAAAATATTTGCTTTGATATCTACTCTCTTCACCATAAAAGCAACCATGGCTATGTATCTGGATATGTAACTCATACCCATTGTTGTTTTTTTCTTTCTTTTTTTTACGGATGGAAATATGCAGTTAATTTGGGTGAATTAGTAAAGCTTGGAGCTTTGCTAGTGTTAGGAAACGATAGGCGAACAAACGATAAAGAACAATAGATCAATCACAGAAGACACAAGATTTAACGTGGAAAACTCTCCCAAAACAGGAGAGAAAAAACCACGGGCGCCAGCCAGCAAAATATCTTCACTATATCTGAGGTGATGTTACATCGCCACACGGCGGCTTACAAGAGGTATATATATGGTGGAACCCTAAAAGGGATGATGATCCGGCAACGGGCCTCCGCTCCACTACGGCAGAAGCTGCCCTTTATTAAGTGCAAATGAATTTGGATTACAACTCAACAGCTAGTACATCACAGATGGTTATGTTGGACGTCATGTATGCACGGATGCCGGTGTAATTAGTTAAGATAGTTAAACATGATAGCTTACTTGCCATGTTTAGATCATAGTACTAATAATTAAAACTTGTGTTTTGAGTCTAATTCGGTTTGATATATAGATCCTGGCAATGGCATTGAACGAAGTTGGCGACTGAACTGGCTCTTGAAAAGCTGTCTGATTTCGGCGACATACGACTGAAGAAACACAGGCCACATAGTACATTGCAGGGCTGATTTTAGGCGAGGAAATTAAGTTGGAATAAGTCCACATTACGTCCCTCACCTTCCCATCGAGTTCAAATCACATTCACCTCCAACTTACGAAAACCGGTTTAAATCGGTAGTATGCATGGCCGGTTTCGCTGACGTGGCAAGTTTACCGAGTCTACCTATGCTGACTAGGTATTTACTTGACAAATAAAACTAAAACTGGGACCCACAGTCCCACATTCATGGCGGCCTACTCCCCAGTTGGCAAATCCTCAGGCCGTCTCCAATGGGCAGCTCTTAGCTAGCTCATAGAGTTTTTTAAGCGATGAACAGGACGCGCTAGCTCTTCTTCAAGCGCTAGCTCGCACGCTCACCGAGGCGGTGCCCTCTCACAGGCACGCTCGCCCAGGCAGTGGCCGGCACTGTGCTGAGCGCGTATGAGCTAGCAGCCGGCTCATGCCTCTGGAGAAGGCCTCAGTGAAGTTTGCCATTGGTGTCAGTCTAGCGGCAGCAGAACGACGACACCCCGCTATCGCGGAGACCAAGTGGAAAAGGGCCATTGATTGATCTCAGACTTAGCTTCAGCTTGTGCAGAGAGCTCGTGCAGGTAATGTTTGCCTGCGTCATTGCCAGTGGCGAAGCCAGGATTTGAGGTTGGGGGTGTTCGAGAATAAACCATAAGACCTAACTAGTGTCTGTAGCAAAGGAGGCCAAATATTCACTGTCGATAACAATCAATACATAGACTAGTCCTATAAAAAACTTCAATTTTACCTCTTTAATAATATCACTAGCAGTTTGAAACTAGTCATTATTATTGCTAATTCGTTTCAACGTACTCAAAAATAAGCATCTTCTATTTTATTTTGAAAAGATGAGAAATCACAAACTGAGTATTCAGTCTGACTACAATCTAATGGATTAAGGATAGAAAATAAACTAAAAGTCATGTATTTAGGCATTGCCATATTGCAAGAGAGATCAGCCCTCAGGCCACATCCGTCGGTGCATGCTCAATGGCAAGACACGATGGGAGGATGGAAACGCGCGTGCATCGCTGTTGCATACACGTGCGAAACTAAAGTGATGAACATGATGCGTTGATCGTTGCTTCCCTAATCTCTCTCATTAATTAATTTTATAGATATGTTTTTTTGCTTGGCTAACGTTTTTCTAGATTTTCTAGTGGGCTGACTGAATGTTTACATGGTCTTATACGTAGAAGAGGGGGGTTCAGATGGGGGTGCTGACCCCCTCCGGCACCCTCGATGGCTTTGCCACTCGATGTACGTTCCCTCCCTGATACGGATAGTGTAGGACGACCTTACCTTCTTCTTGCTTTTGGGTGCTGCGGCCAAGGCAATAGTGATCGTCCTGTAATCGCCACTGCCGTTCTGCGCCACGGTCACCTCGACAACCAGCGAACGCCTGCCGTGCGCCGCCGCTAATCTGGCGCCGTGCAGGAGGCGTTGCAGCCAGTTGCGAAGCCAGGATTTGAGGTTGGGGGGTGTTGGAAAATAAGCCATAAGACCTAATCAGTGTCGGTAGCAAAGGAGGCCAAATATTCACTGTCGATAACAATTAATGCGTAAACTAGTTCTATAAAAAAACTTCAATTTTACCTCCTTAATAATATCATTGGCAATTTGAAACTAGTCTTTAGTTATTGCTAAATCGTTTTAAGGTAAACTACTAGTAATCTTACAAATAAGAATCGTCTATTTTATTTTGAAAAGGTGGGAAATTACAAACTGAGTACTCAGTCTGACTATAATCTAATGGATTAAGGATAGAAAATAAACTAAAAGTCATGTATTTAGGCATTGCCATATTGCAAGAGAGATCAGCCCTCAGGCCACATCCGTCGGTGCATGCTCAATGGCAAGACACGATGGGAGGATGGAAACGCGCGTGCATCGCTGTTGCATACACGTGCGAAACTAAAGTGATGAACATGATGCGTTGATCGTTGCTTCCCTAATCTCTCTCATTAATTAATTTTATAGATATGTTTTTTTTTAAAAACCTTCTTTGACTAAATTCTTTTATTCAATTTTAGTTTTGAAAAACCCCTTTCTAATTTTTATGAATTATGCGTCCAAGAAATTCTACCACTATTGTCCTAGAAACCTAAACCAAATGATTCCAATTGGAGGTTAATTGTCGACCCATCTTTTGCATTTTTAAAACCTATCCTTTTGATTCCAAGCCTATTCTTATTTTATCGCTCCAAATATCTAAATTCTTCCTTTGGGATCTAGCGCTAATTTAATTCATGTGCGCTCTGTGATTTTCCTTCTTGGCACAAGAATATATTATTACAAAATGGTGAATAATTGCTCTTGTGCTAAGAAAATAAATTATATCCTTGTCACCCAAATTTCCTTTTAGCCTCAAACCAATTCCTTGAAAACCCAATGCCATATATATTAGGTCAAATTCTATTCTTTTCCTCCACCTATTTTCCTACCGCATTCCCAAAATATTTGGAGGAATATTATTAAATTTCCTTTCCTAATTGAGTGCTTCCAAAATAAAGTCTTCTCCAAACTCCACCTCTAAAATTGCCACTGCAAATAAATTAGGGAAATCTCTTGTGAAATTCGCTCTGAATTCAAATTTCTTCGAAAAACCTAGTTATCCAAATCAAGTATACAAATTAGAACTTCTTTCTTTTTATCATCGCGGCCGAAACTCCATTCTTTCTTCCTTTTGGCCCAATTCCTTTTTTCCTCTATTTTCCTCCTTCCGCTTGCGGCTGCCGGTCCCGCAGCTAAGCCGAGCCGGCCAAATCGGACCCAACAGGCAGCCGCCCTCCCTCCTCCAGTGCGTGTGTTTTCCACAAACGCGCACGCCGCCCGCAAACCTCGCCGCTAAGGAATCCAAGTCGGCGCCGTCACTTCTTTTCCACGCCATCGCCGTGCCGATTCTCCCTTGTCTTCCTCCTCTTCGAACGCCTTTCATCGCCTATATAAGAAGATGAACCCCTCTGTTTACCCACAAGGCCGAACTCTCTTCTCTCTTCTCCTCTCTCCCCATGCCCGGCCACCAATCTTGCCATGGCCAATCTCTTTACCGAGCAACACTAACCAAATCCCTCCCGCCCATTAGCTTCGCCCTCGACGAGGTAATTCCATTTTTCCCCTTTCCCCTCTCCCTCCACCTTGAGATAAAGCCATCACCGCCACCATCCATGCCGCGCCATCGGTTGAGCTCCTGCCGTCGCCGTTCCGGCCATATCCACTCTCCCACCTTAGCTAGCTACCACCCTCGGCATGCGCCGTCGCTCTCGGGAACATGTTTGCCGCTGACGTCCGCAGCCTTCTGACTACCGGAGCACCAGCGCCCCTTTCACCCTCTCTTCTCCCTTCTCTCGGCTCTCGCGAAAGCGGAGGAAGAAGAAGACGGAGAAGGAAGAAGAGAAAAGCGCGAATAGACACTGACAGCGTTAGCCCATGAATATTAACCTTTCATATTTTCTTTATTTTAATTCAAATCCCAATCTTTAGAAGCCCAGAATCTCCTAAAACCATAGCAATGCCGATCTTCACTTAACCTGGACCTAAATTCATCTAAATTCAAATGCTTATTTTGATGCCCAATTTGCTATTTTATTTGAAGAATATTTCTTTATCCCAAAAATACCCTTTAGCTACTAAAAAGCCGCCGGTTGGAAACTTTACACCTTCCATGGCGGACGTTTGCGCGTCATTGGCCCCGACGTCGAACGTTGGTTGCTAAAGCCCCGGCAAAACCTAAACCCAAGGTCGCAAGTTTGCTGCTCCTTGGCACCCCCACGCTCGCATGCGTACACGGTCGAGCTTCACTATATCCTCGAACCTCCCACAGCACGCCGCACGGGTTAGCTTCGCGGGCCCTGTGTGATCCTAGCCGCCTCCGCCGCCACTCACGGTTGTCAGAGAACACCTCCGGCCTCGGCTAAACCTGCACAAACCTCCCATCCCTACATAGCCGTTATATTGTCCTATTGACCGATCGGCTAGAGAAGATACCAAACCTAGTCGTTCATGCTTTTAGCGACGACTAGCGAACACCAAACCCTAGCCGATATTAGCCTACCTCGATATCGGCTTAGACAATTGAAACCTTAGTCAGCCTTATTAGCCAGACTCCCCACCAACTATAATTCTCAAACCATTTACCCTCCAACTACCCAAAGCCTATACATAAAATACGAGCCGATATTGCTATTCCTCTATTTTCAACATCGACTCGGAGAACAAACTAAATCCTAGCCCATTCTTCTACCCAAAAGCCAACCTCGACAATACTTAGCCAACATATCCACTTGAACCAGTTAGATTATTCGCGTATGATCTCCGACTCTCCAAGAGAACAAACCCCACAACAAGAAATATACGACAATTGTTGCTTAATCTTTCCTATCCACCTTAGCCTCCAACCCATTTAGAACCCGCATATAAAATATTAGCCTAGTAATCCCTATACCCTAATAGAAAATAGGTCTATACCCTAAACCCTAGCCCTCTTAACCGTTGGTCGTTTTCTTGCTACTTCTATGTGATCTTATGAATTTGGATCTTCTTCTTCTACAAGTTAGAGTCTGTTATATTTTGGATGGGCAAACCTTGTGGTAATTTCAAGGATCAGGATAATCAGGCTGCCTATCTTTGGATTTTATTTACGTTGAGAGCAAAGGCCAAGTTATTATTCCCTTCCTTTGAACATAAAATGGGTCCTATTATTTCTATACCTCATGCATTAGTCATACCATGATTTCAAAATGCCATACTGAACATAGCAAACCAGATATGCTAGATGTTTGCTTAGCTTGCCAGTTAGACTGCCATAAAATTTAATTAGAAACTTAGATTGGTCAGTACGTAGAAATTGGTTGATTTCCGGGTGGCTAAGTACTGTTCCAACCGACATAAGATTGCCAAGTACATTTAGTGAAGAAACATTTACGAGTACGACCGCAATTCTCATATGGGCATAGACCTACTGATTAGTTACCTAGGCAAAAGTGTACCTCTATAGTGCCGTTCTTCTTAAGTCCTCGCGCAGAGGGCAAACTTACGCCGCAGCAGGGCGATTGTGATAGTTACCGAGCGCAGGTAAATATCTTGATTATCTCGCGAGCTGTGGTGGGTGAATTGTGAAAACCTGATTGAGATGACGGGGTCTCTCACCAGCTTCTCTCTTAAAAAACCCAGGGAACGCCAGAACTCCTTCTCGCTGCCTGATAACGTTACGTTCAGAGCGCATGGGATTATAGTTCATGGAACAGGTACCACTGATGTTAGTGATTGAAAAGCTTTTGCCAGACAGGCCTAATGTGTTTGGCACGTCATGGATTGCGGGGTAGAGCGTACATTCTATACTGCAGTATTGGAATATTCATTAAAAACTATTCGAATAGCCGTGGCTCGCCGGTTATCGAGCATTGGACTCACAATGGCATTTTCTTCGGTAGAAACATAATTTCAAACTTTATTAAATACTGTTGCATATCAAACATTTTCAGGATTTCTACCTTCTTTATTCTCAGCTTTCTGCAATTCAAAACCTAGCTCTACTCAAATATTACCATTTCATTACATTTATTATTAAATATAATAAGCTTGCTGAGCTACGTTTTGTACTCACCCTTGCTTCACCCCACCTTTTTTCAGAGTCATTTTGGAAGTTTTCTGCCGTAAACGGGAGTTCAATCATAACTTTAGTTCTATTTCTAACTTAATTCTCAAGTATAGATTAGATAAATGGTTTAAGTCTATAGCCAAAACATAGAGTTAAGTCATTCTATAGCTTCTGCTGTATAGTAGCCAAACAGCTGTGTAAATTACCCTTATATTTTGAATAATATTTCCTTTGAAAACCTTAATCAAATATATCGCAGATGAAGATCCAGATGTTGAACGTGTATCAATCTACTGATCAGGGCTGATACAGTCTAAACATGTCGGTTTCCGAATCATAGTTTTGGACCGACATCTTTGTTTTGAGATCCAATCTCTCATAAGTCATCCTTTTTGGGGGCGATTTGTCATCTATTAATTAGCTTGTATATTGCGTCACCATTTAGGGGGCCCATTTTGTGAAAATGGGTCCCATAATGTGTTGGCCTTAGGCCCCTAACATTAAGCATTCCCCTTAGCCATTGCGAACTGAAATTGAATAAGTCTATTTGCCACCCCTCATCTTTACGCCGAGACAGCTTGCATTTATATCCATATTAATTGTAACACCAGAAAATCTTGAACCTCAAATTGCAAAACCGGATTTAAATTAGTCCTCCGACAGTGATAAGTATTTCCGGTTTGTAGAGTGGGCATTTTTTTCTTGCTAGAAAATATTTGACGTGCGTAATTGACCTGGTTCACTCGTGCTACTAGACATGTGTCATCTCTCACATCCTCCCTTCACATCTCTCTCCTCTGCTCTCTCTCTCTCTCACACATCTTCTCCCTTCATTTCAGATGAGGTTCAGATGCAATGCTAGTGATCTGTGCGCGGAGCATCGAGTAGAGCACGGAGGGGGCCAACGGCCCCGTATCTGACCCCCCCCCCCCCCTCTACGGATGAGCGCCATGCAAAACATTCAGTCAGCCCATTAAAACAAATCTAGAAAACGTCAAACTAAGCG
>CM020180.1:30494175-30516200 GCA_009805545.1 Oryza longistaminata | reverse complement strand
CGGGCGCGGCGCATCTCCAGCGCCATCCGCGGCATGCGAGCGCGCGCGGGGGGCATCCACGCGCCTCTGCTGTTCCGTGCCACGAACCCCGAGGGTAGGGGCTGTCAGGATTTGGGGGCCAAATGTCCCAAATCGCTGCAAAATTCGACAAGAATTTGGCTATTGGCTACCTAGTTGGGAATCCTACCGAGAAAAACAGAAATCAACAGCAAAAATCTAAATAAAATTGTAGATGGGCGCCGCAAGACAGGAAATTTGTAGATTAGGGTTTATATTTCTCATGGTCCCAATGGCTAGCTCGGCCGGCTTATATACGAGACGCCGTCGAGTTACAGATAGGACAGCTCAGCGGCTGCAACAAAGTTCAGTTAAGCGCGCTAACGACAATCAAATTACAGCCACAGTGATTACTGAGTTAACGTGGCGCCGTTTGATCCTCATTAGCGAACCGGTATCAGAGCATCCTGGCCGTCCCTTCCCGCATCTCTCCTGTTCCTTCTGAAGAAAAACCTTTGCTTCAGTAGAGTTCAGACATCCAGGTCTGACAATGCCCCCGGTTTGAGTCCCATGTCCTCATGGGGTGAACGATGGAAAGACACGCTGGATGAAGGATGCATCCTCCCAGGTTGCAGACTCAGGAGGCAGATTCTCCCATTGGATTTTCCACTGGACTACCGGAGCGTTGTTTCTGGGAATCAAGCAACGCTCCAGTAGCTGGAAAGGTGCAGTTAAAATGTTTCCATCAGCATCGATAAGAGGAAGACCAGGCTCAGGAACAGCCTTAGGACCCACATGTCTCTTCAACTGGCTGACATGGAAAACTGGATGGATCTGAGCCGATTCAGGTAAAAGGAGCTTATAGGCTACTGTTCCAATTTTCTCCAGCACACGAAATGGCCCATAGTAGCGGGAGTGTAACTTAACAGATTTGTGAAGGCCCAGGGCATTGTGACGGTATGGTTGCATCTTCAGATAGACCATCTCACCGACTTGCAGCTGTCTTTCACTTCGGTGGTTATCAGCATAGAATTTCATACGAGCTTGAGCGCGAGCAAGGCTGTCTTTTATAGAGTCCAGCAAAGCTGCCTTAGCTTGAGTACTGTTCCTAGCCCCTTCTAGTAGCTGAGTAGGGAGTAGTGCTTCTCCCAACATTAGAGGTTGCTGCCCATATAATGCTTGATATGGAGACATATTGAGAGATGTATGAAAGGAGGTATTGTACCACCATTCGGCTTGATCCAGTAGAGAATGCCACTTTTTTGGTTTGGTGAATGTTAAGCAGCGAAGATATGCTTCCAAGCACTGATTAACACACTCTGACTGGCCATCGGTTTGTGGATGGTAAGCTGAGCTGAGATGTAGTTTAACTCCGGCGTCAGTGAACATCTGTTTCCAAAAGTGGGAGGTGAAAATGCGATCTCTATCACTGATGATGACAGTCGGTAGGCCATGAAGACGATAAAAATTAGTCTTGAACAATTCCAGCATTTGTTCAGACGTGAAAGGATGGCTCAATGCAATGAAGTGAGCATACTTGGTGAGGCGATCAACAATGACCCAGATCACATCCTTGTTATCAGATTTAGGCAATGCTTCAATGAAGTCCATGGTAATGTGTGACCAAGCCATATCAGGAATAGGGAGAGGTTGAAGCAAACCAGGAAGAAGTTTGTGCTCAGATTTGTTCTTTTGGCAAATGGGACAGGCCTTGACAAAGGAAACAACATCAACTTTCATACCTGGCCAAAAGAAGAGGAGTTTTAAACGTTGATACGTTGCCCTCTCGCCTGAATGGCCACCCAGCACTGAACTGTGAAATGTTGCTTTTAACTGGGACTTAAGGTCAGTATCAGTGCCAATATAAAGACGATGCTTATAACGAAGCAATCCTCCTTTCAAGGAAAAGGGAGGCTGGGCCTGAGGGTCAATGCTCAATTTAGTTAGCAAAGCCTGACATTTGTCATCCTTGGTATAACTGGCAAGCACCTGGGTAATCCATTCAGGAATTATCATGGTCAGGGGCGGATACAGGCATGGGGCAGCTAGGGCTTGAGCCCCATGCCTGGCTTCATGATCCCCATTATAATTTTAAAAAATACCATGTAATTTCTAAAAATATTTGAACTCTCATTAGTTCAGCCCTACGCGTGTAGATTTTCTGGCTCCGCCACTGATCATGGTGACTGCATTAAGATCAATAGAAGGAAGGCGAGATAAGGCATCAGCTGCTCTATTCTCTTTTCCCTTGCGATATTCAATTTTGTAGTCAAAACTCAGAAGTTTGATCAGCAATTTATGTTGAATACCATCGGTAATTCTTTGTTCATTGATATACTTAAGGCTGGCTTGATTTGTTTTGATAAGCAAGGAAGAACCAATGAAGTAGTGTTTCCATTTTTTGAGAGCCTCTAATATAGCCAGTGCTTCTTTGTCATAGGTGGACATGGCTGCAGCTTTGGGACCAATGGATTTGCTGAAATAGGCCAAAGGTTTACCCTGTTGCATTAAGACAGCCCCAATACCATAACCACTAGCATCAGTCTCCAAGGTGAAAGGCAAGGAAAAGTTAGGAAGTGCTAGCACTGGTGCCTGAGAAAGAGAGTGTTTGATGGTAGAGAAAGCCTGCTGTTGGTCTGGTCCCCACTGGAATTCATTTTTTTTAAGAGCATTGAACAATGGACGGCAAATGATACCAAAATCTTTGATAAATCGTTTGTAATACCCAGCAAGGCCCAGAAATCCCCTCAACTGAGTCACAGTGGTTGGATTGGGCCATTTTTGCACAGCCAATATTTTTTCAGGATCAGTTGCCAACCCTTTGGCAGAAATGATGTATCCCAGATACTCAACTTGTTGCTGACCAAAGGTGCATTTAGAAGATTTTGCCGACAAGTTATTATCTCGTAGGAGTTGTAGAACTGTCTTGAGATGAATGACATGATCAGCCAAACTTTTGCTGAAAATCAGGATGTCATCAAAGAAGACCAAGACAAACTTTCGCAAATGAGGTGCCAAAATCTGATTAATAAGAGCTTGAAAGGTAGCAGGGGCATTTGTGAGGCCAAAAGGCATAACAATGTACTCGAAATGGCCCAAATGTGTGCTGAAAGCAGTTTTGGAAATGTCATCAGGGTGCATACGAATTTGGTGATATCCTGAGCGAAGATCAATTTTAGAGAAAAACTGAGCTCCATGCAATTCATCCAAAAGATCTTCAATCACAGGAATAGGGTATTTGTTCTTAATGGTTTGGGCATTTAACTGTCTGTAATCAACACATAATCTCCATGAGCCGTCTTTCTTTTTGACAAGGATAGCTGGAGAAGAAAATGGACTGACACTTGGCCGAATAGTGTGAGAGTCCAATAATTGCTTAATTAATTCCTCCAAGGCATTCTTCTTGTGATGAGGAAGTCGGTAGGGTCTGATATTAACAGGTTTTGCATCATGCTGAAGGGGAATAGTGTGATCACAAGAACGAGTAGGGGGCAAGTCTGTAGGCTCAGCAAACACATCCTGATATTCTTGCAGGACAGACATGATTGGAGGAAAAGGAACAGTTTGATCAGTGAGAGCAGCACATTGGAGGGGTTTGACCAAAACCACTGCTCCAGCAGCCCCTTGAGCAAGCATTTTGGCTATATGGAGTTCAGAAACCTCAAATGACCCTTTTGGTACTGCCATATCATGCAGTGTGATAGCAGTTTGTGGATCCAGTTGAAGAGTAAGTTCCCTGGTGTGGAGGTTAATGGTAATTGGACTGTGATGAAGTATCCAATCACAACCAAAGATGATGTCATAGCCCTTAATGTCTAATATCCTGAAAGAGCTAACAAAGGAGTGGCCCTGAATTTCATATTGTTGATTTTGGCATTGAGCCGCAGTTGTCATAGAACCTCCGTTAGCAACAGTAACAGGTATGGGTGTAGTTGAGGCAACAGCCAATTGGGCCCTCTGAACCACTCGAGGAGATAAAAAGGTAGTAGTGCTGCCACTATCAACCAAAGCCCCAACTAAAAGAGGACCAATTTTAACTTGCAGGGTGAATGTAGTCAATCCAGCTGAAGAACCAATGAGAGAATGCAAGGAAGGATCCTGAGTAGGTGTGTGAGCAGGACTACCAGGAGGTGTAGAGAAGGTGGCCTCTGCTGGTTCTTCCAATAATGTGTCATCATCCTCAAAGGTGACCAAGTATAATTGTTTGTTTCCTTTACAAAGTTTCCCATGGCCGGGAACCCAAGGCTCCTGGCATCGAAAGCACTTGCCATTGTTCTTAATGTAGGTTGGCTGAGAGGATTTAGATTCAGGCAAAGCAGGATCTTTTCTTATAGGGAGAACAGGCTGCTCTTTGGAATTGAATTTGGTCGCTGGAACAGAAGAATTGTATTGTCGACTGGAAACAACATGAGTATCATAATTTCTGGCATGCTCATATGCTTGAACCAAGGAATAGAGAGTCATGGACTTCAGGGGGCGTTTGATGTGGTCCTTGAGGCCAGAGATGAAGTAGTCGAGGAAATATTCCTCATTCAAATGTGGCCTGTTGCGTTTCACCAATGGCATGAGCTCTTCAAATTTATCAATATAAGAGTCAACTGAGCCAAACTGTTTGAGGTTCCTGAAGTTATCAGTAATGTCCACATTAGATTTGACTGCAAATCGCTGACAGATCATAGTGCAAAAATCTGGCCATGAAAGATTGTCTGTAGGGACATCGTAGCTGGAGATCCACTGGTCAGCTCTGCCTACAATGTAAACTTCAGCCAGTGGAACTTTGTCCTCTTCAGGTGTTCTCTCCAAAGCAAAGTATTTGTTAGCCTTTCTTATCCAAGACTCTGGGTGATCACCATCAAAAATAGGGAAATCCACATGCTTGTGCTTGTTCATATGGTCACCAAGGTTATGTCTGCCACGATAGAAATAATCAGGGTACTCCATGGGAACATGGTCATGCCTATGCCAAATTGGTGGACCTCTGTCCCAGTTTCGATTAGGATCAAATTGAGGAAGTGGTGGTTGTTGGTAGTGTGGGTATGGTGGTGGGCTTGGTTGGTAACCCCAATGGAATTGGTAGGGTGGGTATTGTGGAGGGACAATTGCAGGCTGAAAATTTGGTGGTTTGTAAGAAGGTGGTATAGGTGGAATAGGTGGTATGGGTGGGATGGGTGGGGTTCCAAAATAAACAGAAGCATTCCATTCAGGATTAGCATGGGTTGTAGGGCCAGTTGTTGATGTGGTGGGAGGGGCTTGAAACACAGTGGAGGTTGATTCATTCATCCTATGATTGACACCCGATGGTTCCCCAACTTCAAAATTAGACAGGCCAGCAGATTTGTGGACATTACCTTCTGTTCTTGTTACTGCTGGGGCTGTAGACTGTCCAGCTCCTGGAGAAGGCATAGTATCTAGTCTCCGACCAATCATGGATGCTCCCAGCATATCTTGTATGGCCTTGAGGTTTTTCATCACTTCATCCTTGTGAGCCAAAACCAAGTCAGACTGATTTTGGATCTCATCTCGAATCAGTTTGTTTTCTCCCTCAATCTTCCTCTGAAACTCCACGAAATTTGTCCTTAGCTCCTCCACCGTGACCTCCCAAGTAGGAACTTCTTCCAGCACCGGCTCTTCCGCAGGTCTTGCACCACCTCGCGCCATGGTACCAGCACAGATCCGGAGATTTTACAGAAGAGAACGCGAAGGCCTCTTCCAACCCTCTCTGTCCAGTCAAGAACCCCACTCTATACCGATTCCTTGGCCAGGTTACGGAATTTTACAGAGGATACTTGTTCCTCCAACCCTCGCCTGCTTGGACTCTCGGATCTAGAGTGGGAGGCCTCAGATTCGTCTTGCTCTGATACCTTTGTCAGGATTTGGGGGCCAAATGTCCCAAATCGCTGCAAAATTCGACAAGAATTTGGCTATTGGCTACCTAGTTGGGAATCCTACCGAGAAAAACAGAAATCAACAGCAAAAATCTAAATAAAATTGTAGATGGGCGCCGCAAGACAGGAAATTTGTAGATTAGGGTTTATATTTCTCATGGTCCCAATGGCTAGCTCGGCCGGCTTATATACGAGACGCCGTCGAGTTACAGATAGGACAGCTCAGCGGCTGCAACAAAGTTCAGTTAAGCGCGCTAACGACAATCAAATTACAGCCACAGTGATTACTGAGTTAACGTGGCGCCGTTTGATCCTCATTAGCGAACCGGTATCAGAGCATCCTGGCCGTCCCTTCCCGCATCTCTCCTGTTCCTTCTGAAGAAAAACCTTTGCTTCAGTAGAGTTCAGACATCCAGGTCTGACAGGGGCTCGCTCGACGCACGTTGACGGTGCGCCCTACATACGTTCGACGAAATGCCTGACCAAACTCCTCTCTCCAATCTCCCATCATTTTGCCCGGCACAGACAGCACCCTTCCGAGCTAGCCTGGCAAACGGCCACAGATAGGTAAGCCTCTGGTGATTCCTGGTAGGTATGCATCTTATCAGTAAGTCCAATTTGAGACTTGAGATTTTTTTTTCTTTTCGTTCGTGACGGATCGGATGGCGTGTAACCAAGTGTTCCATCAAGGGAAACTCTGTACCGTCTCAATGCGGTTCAGAGTGATTATATAGCTATCTAGTATCTACACTTTATCGTCCAAATTAACACACTTAGATTTGACATTTGTGGAGAATCAACTGGCTTGTGTTCCGCAAGCATGCCATCTGGATTCTGGAGATGGCAAGACGGGAATAGAACTTGCTCCTCTCCAATGCCTTGTGCTGAAGAGCAGGCACGTGTCTTGCTGGACGGGGCGCACGGTGGCAGAGGTCGGAGCCTGGGGAAAACTCTTGTAGATTCATGATCAGAGCAGACTGGAGCTTGTGTGGCACATAGGTATGTCAGTATTCTGTCTAGTTTTTGCTAGGACTAGGGGCAGGATTTACATAATTTCCCCTGTGCTATGTGCTATTGCCAGGTACTACATATGTACTAATTAGGATTTAGGACTGCGATTCTACCTTCAAGTAGATATATTAATTTAGGTTTGTGTAGAGTAGTTTGTGCATGTGCTGGAAGTTCACTAGTCATATAGTGAAGAGAAAGATATAGCTAAAAGGAGCCACACATCCACTTTCCCATTGGGAACTAACATATGCCTACTGTAGACAGCTGGATATATTGCTCTGATCGACCTGACACCTCTGACTACATTTAGAACATGGGCGCTCCTATACTTTATGTAATTGGTATCAATCCGGAATATATTCCGGTCTGCAACCACAAGCTACTAGCTTGGGTCGTCTGCTGCACGCAATTTGCAAAAGATAATAGGTAGTACGACGTTCATCATGAGAGCCAAACGCATAGATTAGCTGCATGCATATCTTAGCATTTGTTCTATATTCGAGTATTCCTAATGTGAAGTGCTATGTATTAATCCATTAAGCACCCATGTACTAGTTCTCTCCATTTTCCTTCTTAAAAGTACCCTTCTCTCCAGAGTAGACCATATCCAGTGCGCCATTTCATTATGCTGCATAGGATGCTCTGGTATTAGCATCCTTCTGATAAGATAAAACGATTATATTCTAATAAACACCCTTGCTGACAATGGAATACCATTGACTTCCACGAAACTGCTTTGAAGAATACCAGCGGATGATCTAGACTCATGTTTTTTTTTAATATAGCTATATTTTTGTGTAAACATATATAATTAGAAAGGTAACAGTCAGACACGTCTATTATTGGAGTTGGAGGATGCATGCATGTTCATCATGAGTTAGTATATTTTTGAGAAGGTTGAAGATACATTATGTTTGGCAGGCAAAGTAGAAGCGGTTACACAAATAAAAGTATATTGATTTAATTTATTACTACAATTAGGGAGCCAAGACAATAACTACTTGGTTTCTCCCATCGAATCCATCTGCTTGGTTTCTCCCTTATGCTAAGGTTGCTGCTGTGCTGCTGCCGCTGCGGTCTTCGGTAGTCCACGAGACGATGGGGTTAGCTGGAGCTACGGTAGAAGCTGCAATTGGATGGCTTGTGGAAAGCATCCTTGGGAGTTTCTTCACTGAGCAGATGGAAGCATGGATTCGTGGAGTTGAGCTTACCGAAGGTGTCAAGAAGCTTGAATTTGAGATGAGGAACGTGGAGATGGTGCTTGCTACTGCTGAGGGAAGGAGGATTGACAAGAAGCCACTTATCCAGTCGCTGGATGTTCTAAGGGAGTTGCTTTATGATGCGGAAGACGTTATGGATGAGCTTGACTACTACCGGCTACAACAACAGATTGAAAAAGGTTTGAGATATATAGCTGTCTTGTTCTATGATCTTCTCTTACTTGTATTGGTGTAGTTGAGAACATAGGAACCATATCTCAGTTTATATGTGGTTAGTTCCGGTATATTTTTAATCCATGATTTAACCTCTGCTAGATTCACAGTTGCAAGAGTCCATCTAATTTTGCTTAAGAAGTTGGGTGGCTTTCCTTTTCAGGTTCCCATAACAAACTGGGTTTCCTTTGCAGGCGAAGGTTGCAGTGCTGCTGCTGCTAATTATCCTGAGGCAAGCTATGCGTCTTCATCAACTCCATTTTCTCCTTATCAACTACTACGCAGTGCCAGGAGCCAAATTACTGTTTGGGCCTCATATTGCAGAAAAAGGAAACGAGGAGAGGGAGACACAACTCATTGCACCATGCTGCCTCTTGAGATCAGATTTGATATTTCTAAGAGGATCAATGGAATAGTGAACGATTTACATAAAGCTGGCAATTCTGTGAGGGGGATTCTTCTACCAGGTGTCTCACACCCAGCTTTAACATCAAATCAGAGGCAAAGCAAGATCAGGAACACACGCTTGACAACTTCTGTTCCTATTGAACTTAAGGTGTACGGGAGGGATGCGGACAGGGACAGGATAATAGAGATATTATTAAATGAGGAATTTAGTGATCTACGTGTTTTGCCTATAGTTGGCATTGGTGGTATTGGGAAGACAACACTCACTAGATTTGTATACCGTGATCAAAGAATTATTGATCATTTTGATTTGCGAATTTGGGTCTGTGTATCCACTTACTTCAATGAAGTGGGCATAACACTTGAGATCTTAGAGCATGGTATGTAAAGATAAACAGGAGTTCAAAGATGTTAGCAATTTCAATGTTCTACAGGAGATTCTTTTGAAGAATATTAGAGATAAAAGATTGCTTCTCGTATTGGATGATATGTGGGAGGACAAAGACATGAGTGGATGGGATAAGCTGTTAGCTCCATTGAAACATAGTCAAGTAACCGGCTGTATGGTGCTAGCAACAACCCGAAAAAACTCAGTTGCAGAAATGATAGGAACAGTGAATGCATTCCAAATCAGTGGTCTGGATGAAAAGGAGTTTTGGCAGTTCTTCAAAGCATGTGCGTTTGGCAAAGAAAACTACGAGGGTGATCCTAGTTTGGAATCCATTGGGCGACAGATTGCTAGAGCACTAAAGGGCTGCCCACTAGCAGCATGAAGTGTTGGTGCACTTTTGAACAGAAATGTTAGCTATGAACATTGGAGGACAATTCGAGACAAATGGAAATCTCTTCAAATAAACGATGATGATTTTATACCCATCCTGAAACTTAGCTATGATTATCTACCTTCTCACCTGGCAGCGCTGTTTCTCCTACTGTTCTTTATTCCCAGAGGATCACCGGTTTAGTGCAACAACTTTGGTTCAGGTTTGGATATCTCAAAATTTTGTGCAATGTGAAGATATAGGCAAGGGGTTGGAGGAGACAGGGTTGCAATATCTAGATAGTTTGGTGGATTTTGGATTTTTCCAAAAAGTTGACCCGTGCTATGTTATGCATGATCTTATGCATGATTTAGCACAACAGGTTTCATCAAAAGAATGTTATACGGTAAGAGGGTTGCAGTCTAGCACAATTCGACAAGGTATTCGTCATTTGTCTATCATAACCACTGGTGATGATAATGATAAAAATACCAATTTTCCCACTGAGAAATATGATGAGATATTACAGAAGATTAGGCCTTTGCAAAAGTTGAGGAGCTTGATGCTTTTTGGAAGCAGCAGCGTACATCTATTGAACTCCATACAAACTGTATGCAAGGAAGCCAAATGTTTACGGTTGTTAAGAGTTTACGTCTTGAACGCTGACATCAGTGCTGTACATACTTTCCTAAACCCTTATCATCTCCGCTATCTTGAATTTATTCGTGTCTTGGCGTACACTAAAGATAGGTTGGTATATGGAGACTACAAGGATGATGCTTTTCCTCGAGCTTTGACAAGTTTTTATCACCTTCAAGTGTTGAACGTGAGGTTTTCTGGAAATATTGCTGTGCCTGCTGCTATGAATAATCTAGTTAAGTTGCGCCATCTTATCGCTGATACTAAAGTTCACTATTCGATAGGTGGTGTGGGCAATATGATCTCTCTTCAAGAGCTAAATTTCAAGGTTCAAAATATTAGCGGTTTTGATATAAGACAGCTCCAATCCATGAATAAGCTTGTAACTCTTGGAATCTCTCACCTTGAAAATGTGAAGACTAAAGATGAAGCCAACGGTGCCAGACTTATAGATAAAGAGTATCTAAAAGCGTTGTTCTTGTCATGGAGTGTTGGCAGCATCAGCCTTGAACCTGAGAGGACAAAAGATGTGCTTGAGGGTCTTCAACCACATCATAACCTGAAAGCTCTGCGTATAACTGGTTACACTGGTCCTACATCTCCAACGTGGCTTTCTAGTAATCTCTCAGTGACATCACTGCAGACAATTCATCTTGTCAATTGCGGGGAGTGGCGAATTCTTGGATCTCTTGAAATGCTTCCAGTGCTTAGGGAATTGAAATTGGTTAAGATGTGGAATCTAGTGGAACTCTCAATTCCCTCCTTGGAGAAGTTGATTTTAGTTGAGTTGCCGAAATTAGAGAAGTGCTTTGGTACTTATGGGAGAGAATTGACTTCCCATCTCAGGGTATTGAACATCAAGGATTGCCCTCAATTGAATGAGTTCACTCCTTTCCAGAGCTTATCTTCTTTCAGAACCGAGCAGAAGTCATGGTTTCCGTCTCTAAACAAACTCACCATTGGGTGTTGTCCTCATATAAGGTATAGCAATTGTTTCTTTGCTTTACCTTTTCCTGAACAGTTGTTATTTTCAATTCTTTAATAACTTAGATTCTCTGTAAATGATATGGCAGCAAATGGGAAATACTTCCTCTGAGAGAAATGCAATCACTGAAGGAGTTGGAGTTGGTACACCTGCATGCAGTCAAAGAATTGTTAGTCCCTCCACTGGAGAAGTTGATGTTGATTAAGATGGCAAGCTTGGAATATTGCAGTGGGCTAACTTCTCCATCCCTGCAAATCTCCACTTCCTTAGGAGATCGAAATGAGTCGCTATCTGGTCTTCATGATCTCACAATTCATGATTGTCCTCGTTTGGTAGTTTCACATCCTCTCCCGTTTTCTGCTCAGATGTGGCGCTTCTCCATCAGCGGGATTCCAACTCTTCCAACGATGGAGTTTACATATGATTTGAAAATAAAATCTGAAGAGTTGGTTATGCTTGATGACAAGATCATATCATTCCATAACTTTGCGCGCATAAGATCATTCTGTCTAGTGGATTGCCCAAATTTAGTCTCTCTATCTACTGAAGGTCTCAATCAGTGCACAGTTTTAGAGAAATTGCATATAAAGAACTGCCCTAATTTGATCATTCCAAGCAGCTTTGTCGTCCCATCTCTCCAATTTATCTCCATTCAGGCATGTGGCATATCAGGGCATTGTTTAACAGAAATGCTTTTGTATGTGCATTCCCTCCATAGGTTGGAATTACATGACATCCCACAACTAAAATTTGTTTCGTTCAGTCGCCAAGCTGCGGAGAAGGAAGGCATGAGCAGTTTGGAAGCTACAGCAGCAAGGCCCTTAGCCAGAGATGATGAACAGCTGTTGGAAATTCCATCTAACATCATCCATTCTCTAAGGTGGCTAGACATCTCCAACTGCCCAGAACTGGAGTTTGTTGCAGGGGAGGGAGTACTCCTAGGATACACCTCTCTTGTGCGTCTTCGAATTCAGCGTTGCCCCAAGCTGATGCCGTTGTTGGTCATGAGTGATAAGGTGGATGCTGCATTACTCCCACCATCTCTTGAGAACCTGGAGATTGATATGAGTCCTGAGCTCTCTGCTGCGTGGGATCTCAAACTGCAGGAGCACGGACAGATTATCCCACTGCAGCCTCATCCGTCACTCGAAGAACTCGATATCTCTAACCTCACAGACAAGGACCAGTCCCGTTTGCTGCAATTGTTCCCAACCATCACAGCATTGTACATTTGGCAGAGTCCAGAGCTGACATCTCTCCAGCTGGGACACTCCAAGGCACTGCGGGAGCTGGAGATTATAGACTGCGGCTCACTTGCTTCGATCGAGGGATTTGGCTCCTTAACAAACCTTAGGTCCCTGGCAGTATCCGACTCACCTGGAGTACCTGCATTCTTGGAGCTTCTGTCACATCAGCAACTGGCCTCTGCAGAGATCTTGTCCCGACTGGAAACTCTCCAGGTCGGCGATGGCTCCGTCCTCACCGTGCCTCTCTGCAGACGGCTCGCGTCTCTGCGACGGCTATCCTTCTGGTCATGGGGTAGCAGGCGTGGCGAGACGATGATCGACCTGACGGAGGAACAAGAGGGGGCTCTCCAGCTCCTGGCCTCCCTCCATCGTCTCGATTTCTGGCACCTGCCGAATCTCCGTTCGCTTCCTGCGGGCCTACGACGGCTGGCCTCCCTCGAGTGGTTAGACGTCGAGGACTGCCCCGGCGTCGCGAGGCTCCCGGAGATGGGCCTTCCACCGTCGCTGACACGGCTGCATGTACGCCGCTGCAGCGAGGAGCTAAGTATGCAATGTAAAATGGCAGCAAGGGAGAATCTAGATGTCCATACTGATGATCTACCTGTTGACTATGTCATAATTTGAGGAAATTAGGGAATTTGGGGATTGAACTATATCTATTGAGTTAGCCCAAAGGTCATATTGAGTAAAATAGAGATGGGAATTGCCAATATACCCCTAAATACATAATGCTCTTAACAGACTACACTTGAGGAGGTATGCAGTAGGTGCAATTTGCCTTAACCCTCACCCTCCTCTTGCATAAAGTAATCATTTGAATTTCCCTGTAGAGTGCAGACTGCATTCAAATTATTAACAATATCTTGCACATTGTTGTTGTTGTCTGTGCTGTACTTGCTTCCTTCAGTGCAGATATACTTCTGGAGCCAATGTATACGGTTATGGCATTACAACAAAGACTACTATGTACGCATCAACTCATGATTGGTGACGAATGTTAACCCTTTGATTTCTGGATAAAACTGCATAGAGTTCAATTGTGAGTTTGTGACTGGTACAAAAAAGAAATATTGTTTGTTTTGAGATCTATGCAGTTAATTTGGGTGAATTAATTAGTAAGCTTTTAGCTTTGGTTATTATCATGGTGTTTGAGATCTATCGTCCGTACGTGTTGATGATTATGTTGGACGTCATGTACAGACGAAAGCCAGTGTAATTGATTAGGCTAGCTAAACACCGGAATTGATAATGTTAATTTACCATGTCAAATAGTATACCAGGAATTAAGTCTTGTGTTTTGAGTTTAATAATTTGGTTTGAATCTTAGCATCGGACGAAGTTGGCGACCCAACCGACTCTTTTGGCCTCCTTTAGTTCCAAACTTTTTCTTCAAACTTCCAACTTTTCCATCAGATCAAAACTTTCCTACACACATAAACTTTCAACTTTTTCATCACATCGTTCTAATTTCAACCAAACTTTCAATTTTAACGTGAACTAAACACACCCTGAATAGCTGTCTGGTTTTAATTTGGCTACAGGACTGAGAAAAGAGGCCATATTGCAGGGCTGATTTTAATTAGGGTTGTATTGTTTTTTACGATTGGATGAGTACACTTTGATGAAATTCCCAATTATCCATATGAAATCTGATTGAATAGGGAATAATATTCCCATGAGAAAATAATGGAACGTCCAAGTGGCAAACTTTATTAGCTTGGATATAAATTAGATTGTTCCTTCCCTTACAAGAAGTTATGGAAGTTTAAGATGACGGTAAACATCAAAGTTTTCACCTACTACTAGTACAGACGGCTAGGTGTCGTTATTGTGCCACTGATCTACTTGTATTTAGCCAAGAGAAGTTTGTGAATGCCGGATCTCACCTCTGCAAGAAAAAGATGCCCTTAGTGAAGGAAGGAGTGTATTTATGCAACCTCATAAGAATAGGATTAAAAAAGTCTCTTGCTTTTTGTGAGCTTCTCAACGAAAATTCCCTCCAGAATTTGAATTCCGGGAAATACATCGTCACATAAATCTTGGTGATTTGCATTGCTTTTGTTCTGCGCTTATGTAGTTGTTGTTTGAGCTCACCTTCTTGCTTGTGGATTGGATATAGAGCTTTGAGGTTGTTGCTTGTTTGTATCGTTGCTGAGCAGTTCAAACAATCTGATCTTTGGCCCTGTTTAGATCCCACTCCAAAATTTTTCACCCTGTCAAATTGAACGTTTGAACATCTGTATGAAGTATTAAATATAGGCTAAAAAATAACTAATTGATAGATTGCGACTAATTTGCGAGATGAATCTTTTAAGCCTAATTGCTCCATCATTTGACAATGTGGTGCTACAGTAAACATTTGCTAATAATGGATTAATTAGGCTTAATAACAGCCTGTTTGGTACAGCTCCAACTCCTAAATTTAGCTCCAAGAGTTGGGTCTGGAGTGGAGTTGTAGAGCTGCCTAAACCCAGCTCCACAACTCTAGTTCATTTTATGAGAGCTCCATCTAGCTCCACTCCCAGTTTTGGTGGATCTGAAACTGTTTGGCTGAGCTCCAGCTCTAGGAGGGGTGGAGCTGGAGAGCTGGAGCTGGAGCTGTGCCAAACAAGCCCTAAATTCATCTCGCAGTTTACAGGTGGATTCTGTAATTTGTTTTGTTATTAGACTACGTTTAATACTTCAAAATGTGTGTCCGTATATCCGATAGGACACGGCAAAAATTTTCACCCCTGGATCTAAACACAGCCTACATAGGACTATTCAAACATTCTCTCCATCGTTTTTTATAATATCCTATATATCCATATAGTTCATTCTTACTTAGTTTATATTATTCTTATTTTCTCTCATTAAGTCATATCACATCAATTGTTTTAAGTTCTTAGATGATTATTCTATGGTTCAAATTATCTCTTTTCTTTTCTTCTCCCATTAAGTCATATCATGTCAATTTTCTTAGCCCTTAGATGTATGGTCTAAATTATCTTCTTTGTTTTGTTCTCTCATAAGTTATAAAGCCACATCATTTTACCTTTACATTTGAATTACCATTCTACATAATATTTAAATTTACCTATATGGTTTAAGCTATCTTACACATTACTCCCTCCGGGCCAGAATATAAGAAGTTTTAGAGTTGAACACAGTTATTAAAAGAATAGGTAGAAGTAAATGGTAGAGGGTTGTGATTAGATTAGTAGTGGAGGTAGGTGGGAAAAATGAATGGTGGAGGGTTGTGATTGGTTGGGAAGAGAATATTGATGGAGAAGTTATTATATTTTGGGACGAAGAGAGTATTTTTACTTACTGCCCACAGCAATGGCCAATGGGGACGGGGCAAGCAACGCGCGCCCAGGCGCCGATTAGAGCAAGTTTAATAGTATAGCCAACTACTAGCTCCAAATCATCTATAACCAATGTAATAGCCAATTCATACAATAGTTGCTTACTATACTATTAATACCTAGTCCTACCTGTCATACACACAGTACGTCTTAGAGTCCGTGTTGTAGCTGGCTACAAATCTATAGCCCGCTGCTCTTCTCTCTCTTCTTTTATCCCTTTAAAATATATTTATAGCTGGCTTATAGTCTGCCATTGTACCTGCTCTTAGCGATCCCCCTCGGCGTCGCGCGTGCATCGTCCCCGGCGGCCTCGGTGTCGCACTCCCAATCTCCCACATACATACATACATACATACATACATACATATTGTATGTATATACTCCCTCCGTTTCGAAATGTTTGACGCTGTTGACTTTTTATCACATGTTTGACCGTTCGTCTTATTCAAAAAATTTAAGTAATTATTAATTCTTTTCCTATCATTTGATTCATTGTTAAATATATTTTTATGTAGGCATATAATTTTACATATCTCACAAAAGTTTTTGAATAAGACGAACGGTCAAACATGTGCTAAAAAGTCAACGGTGTCAAACATTTCGAAACGGAGGGAGTATATTTTCTACTACAAGATAATGTGTTTATATATCTCCCACGTGGATTAATTGCTACTGGTTCAGTTGATCAGTTGCTCCATGCTGCGGCTGCCTTCAATGGCTATATTTTTGTATTCGGACACACATTCGGAGTTGTGCTCTTCGTAGCTTCCTCATCTTATACTTTATTAATTAGATACTGCTAGTATATAACTATATATGTCTGCATGTTCAGCATCAACTGTATCATATCGATATTGTGCCGATCAAACACATAGCTAGATCGATCGAGCTGTAGCAAAGCAACAGAAGTGGTGGTTATCTGATCATATCATGGACAGCGGCGGCTGGATCGTCCATGGCTACACCAATGGCGCCACCGCCACCGGCGCCGGCAACCACGGCTTCACGTGTGGCTATGCTGCCAGCAGGTAGCTACTCCATCTCTCGATCATGATCAGGAATTCGATCGATTGATCGCGACGATAATATCGTCTCTGTAATTTGTAAATTCCACTGTTCTTGCATTGTTTGGCTGGTGATCAGTTACGTATATGCTTATAGCTGCGGTTCTTGGGAGTTTGAGCAAAGGGAGCAGCAGTTCATCAGCTCGCAGATTCAGCACCGTCTCAATGAGGCAAGCTTAATTACTGCAATTTAATTGTACATTGATTCACTAGCTCGAGCCTCTGATCGATCAAGAACAATGCGTATAAAATCGAAGAAATTGTAGGATTAATTTGGTAGGCGTTGGATTAATTAATTATGACGTGCAGATCAGCATGCACCTGAGCATGGATGATGACGATGATCAGTCCGCGGTGTACGGCGCCGCCATGGTGGACGACCTCCTGATGCCTTCGCCGTCGACGCACCACGCCGTCGCCGCCGCCGCCGGCAGCTTCCCCTCCTCGTCATCCTCCTCGGCCTCCTTCCGCTCCGCCTCCGTGTCGTACAGCCCGGACACCTCGTCGTCGGCGGCAGCGGCGGCGGCGACGGGATTCTACTCGGAGTTGTCCTCGCAGGTGGCGCCATTATTACCACCACCACCACCCTTGGTGCGCAACGAGCCCCAGCACGGCCGTTACACCGCCGGCCTGCCGCCGCCGCCGCCGCCGCCGCCACCGTCGTCCTCGCCTCCGGTCACCACCGCCTGAGCTCGAACCAGCAGCCTGAGCTCCTCCTGCAGCCTGTCGAGCTCGTCGTCGCCCGCCGCCGTCGTCGTCCACGGCGTGTCAGAACCATGACGTCCCTTCGGCCCCCCGAACGTGCCTATGGACAGCATCGCCGCCGCCCAGCCGCCGTCGAGCTCGTCGTCGTTCCGGTGGGGATCACCGGAGGTATGAGCGCCTGCAAGAGATCAAAGATTCAGCAGCAATTACGTGACCGAAACTCTGAAACGCTGGGAATTCTGAAAGGAGAAAAAAAAAAACCATTGCCACTTACATCGAGACGACACTGCAGTGTGATCTTGTTTCCTCGTCCCGTGGAGCCTTGTCTGCATCCAGTTCAGAGCCTGAAACCGAAGTAGAACCAGCATCAGCGATGATTGCTGACTTAGCATTTGTCATTCGATGTAAGAAAGTTCAGAAGAATCAGAGAATTGAGTGTGTACCCTCATGAGCAGTTCTTGTGACCTCTTGTGTGCGAGACTGCGAGTTGTTCAGAAGAAAAATGTGGATGAATGGACTCAATGGGAAGAAGAAGATGGATGATGATCCAAGACTCCAAGTGCACTATATATAGGAGTAAGCTCTGATCTTGTTGCAACTTTACAGAAGCATGCGTTTGCAGGATTGGAGCCTGAAAATTTTTTTCTCTGACTACTACAGTGTCAAGGTGATTACTGTCACATCTCACAGGAATTATTGCAGAAATGCAGAGCTCAAAGATCATATTATCTAAATAGAAATTTGGTAACATACATTAATACAAAATATATTACTCTACAAATATGCAAGGCTAAGTTTGACTTTTACAAACTACAACAAAAATAATAAATTAAACTAAAAATAGTTAACATACATTCGCAATTATATTTGAATCCAATTGATCAAATGATAACTAAGTTGAGAATTCCATGCAAAACTGTACACGACAAGGTTGAATCGATTGCTTGAAAATTTTGGCTTGATAATGCACTACATGTGTTTGCTGACATGGGCAAGCAAGCGTGTGGGATTAATTTCAACGGATTAAAGCTCAAGACGTGTTTATACCATGTGTGCTGGAGTGGACTACGCTATGTACATTGAAAGAAAGTATAATTTGTTCTGGACTTAGTGTGATCTAGACAAGAAAAGAATTTGTTTCTTTCACACTTCATTAATTTAGTCAACAATGAAGCTAGCTCAAGAACTTGTATTGGTACATACATTCAAGTGCAGGTTGTGCCTAACATAAATGTAGATAATTAATATGATCTCGGAATTTTCTATCTTGACAAATATTTATTGGACCAAATGTCCTTCCTTTCCAAAAAAAAAAACTGAGTAATACATGCATATGTGTGCATTTTATCATTTCATCTCTGGTTTTGTTTTCATGACAAACATCTATAATCTGATCTATCCTAAGTGGGATAAAAAGCACCAAAGAAGTTTAATTAGGATATACTACATCTTAGAAGCAACTTGCAGGCCATCAATTGTTTCATGGTAGCAAAGGTGTGTGCAGTGGAAAGTTGATAAATTATGGGTACGCATAAACAGATCAGGCATGCTGCAATGAAAAAACATCTAAGACCCAATTTCCATTTATCTATTTAAATAAGTGGGATTGCATACAGATTAACAGTAGATTTTTCAGTGGTATACATATAAAATCACCTGGTTTAATATGTTGATCCTATCTCCAGGTGAATCTGATTATCAACTCTGATCTTAATTTGCAACCGGGGCACCAGCCTGCAGTCTGATTAATTATAAACAATCAAATCCAAAAATAGATGAGTAATATAGCATAGCATCTAGCATCAAGGCACCACTAGATATCGAAATACATCATAGATCTACCTTGCACTAATTTTTGAATCTAATTAAAAAACGAGCTGAGATATATATATATAGCTATACAGCTACCATGCGTTCTATAATTCGATATATCTTTTCTTAGATAATGGAGCAATTATACAAATCTATACATGACTGTAGGTAATAAAATTGTTGAAGAAAATATCAAGCAATTTAGATAATTTATCTAAACTGAGTTTTCTAGGATATAGAAAAACAATGCTGTTTTCCATTATCGGAAAACGGTAATACAGTAAACAAATGTTCTTTCGCAGTTGCTTAGAAGTAAGCATTTCATGTAGAGAGAATTATAGGTACAATATTTTAGTACGTAGAAGTACAAATGACATATGATGGAATTTAATGTGCAGTGATATGGCAAAGCTAGGAAAGGTAGGAATATTGAGCATCGTCTTTCTTCAAGAAACAGCATCGTATCAAATCAGCGTGAAGATATATATGTACAGATTGATATATCTTGCACTACAGAATATGCATGTATGTACAATTTATCTGATGCTTCTTGAGTTCTTGTTAACAAAGCATTGGCAATTTGGATATCATGTTGCTTAAGCAAAAGGATCAGGAGTGCAATTCATGCTATTTTTTTAACAGTGTATAGAGAAACTATGCTCTTCAGAAAAAACTATATAGATCCCATGATTTAATCACCAGGGCAAATGATACTTTTTTATAGTTTAGTTACTATATAAGAGATTATAGGGAGTTCATCTGTTCATGCATAAACACACACCCTCCACATATGACAGATTTTTTTTTCTTTTCTTACAAATTTTGCATACACACAAGCTCTTGAAAACTACTACTTGTAGTAACAACTTGCACATATACGAGCTAAACAAGAAAGATATCATATATACAATTAACAGTAAATAATATCATATATAAGTTCTGGTTATAAATGCACAAACATTTTTTCTTATTTCATACTTAGCACTCGAGTAGTACACAGAAAACATACACAGTGATCATGCAAAAAATCTGCAAGCAGCTAATATAACTCAAAATTTTCTTCTATGGACAACCATTTGAAAGAAACTGCAGAAGCTAGCACAGGATAAATTGAAAACTGAACATCTAGCCGGATAAGATGAAAATTGTTGTAAGAGAGGGGAAAAAATCATGCATATCAATCATGAAATAGAACAAATCCTAACCAGAAGCAATTATACCAAGCAAGCAAAATTACCTCAGATCCTCCCTTGCCTTCTTTTGACTTCTCGATTTTCGATGATGATGATTTACCTATGATTCTCTGCAAAACCTTCTTCAGCTGCTTATTCACCTGTAGCATGTAAATGGACAAAGTGCTTGTGAAGAAGATGAAGGCCAAGACATGGACTTGCAGAGCATAAATAGATACAAATATATGAGAAGATGACTTGGTGCATATCTATCTATCTATCTATCCAGCAGATGTAATCAGGAGATAGAGAAGAGAATGGAGAAGAAACTGAAGTCAGTCAGGTCAATGAAGAATTCAAGATCTCATCCTTCCTGACTCCTCAGAGAGGAAGACAACATATATAGCACATGACCTACCTTGTGAAGCTAGCTAGCAGGTCTGTCTGATTCATACTCCATCCTTCCCAAAATAAATCAACTTATAGAATTGAAACTTTGACCCAAAATAAATCAACTTCTACCTTCTTATCTACTCTCGGTTCGCAAATCAAAAAAATTATTCATTCAATACCCCTACCTAACTACCCACCAATACTAGTTTACTAATAATAAAGGCAACCTCAATGTTGGTTGCTGAATGAGCAATAGGGGTGGGCCCATGTGCAGATAGCTTTAGCTATATCTATCTCTACAATGGTTATGGCCTTGGGTGAGAAACAAGCCGGGTCCCACTGGGTCCCATCAAAGAAGAAACATACCACCAATTCGCAACCATACACTGATAGGCTCCAGTAGATATCATTTTTTAATCTCTTAAGTTCAACTATAAGCTTAGAGCTGTTTTTAAGCATTTAATGCTTTATGTCCATGTCCACAATGTATATAGCTCAAAAAAAGTGTTAAGGCTCACTCTTATGGCCACATTGTGGTTGCCCTAAGAGGGATAGAGTAGGTAAGTTGGTCGAGATGTTGTTACACTGTTTGTACACTTCATCACATCAAACTGTGGTGTCCTTCGACTCGAGCGCCCAGAGTTACTGGAATTGGACAGCAACACATTGATTCTTGCGGTGTCACAATCCATAGTTTAGTTTTTAAAACTTGTATGCATTAAATCGGACAGAATTGGATCAATTTGATGCCACAGAAAATTTGATAGGGTTGATTTAATTTGATGCCATGTAAAAGTACCGTTGAATGTTGGGCAAAGCTTTGGCAGCGCCAAATTAGTTGGGAATGATGGAAAAGAAGTGTATGGTTGATGTCAAATTTAAGTTATTGTTATCAACTTTAGTAGCACAAAATGTTGAGAAACGAAGACACTACCTAATACCCAATTTTGTTGCGTAGGGATGGAAAAAGAAGTGTTTGATATGATAACGAAATCATGTTATTCTCATATAAATAGAAAGATGGGTGTTACCAAAAGTCTGCAGGATAGCATTTAGATGGAGTATTTGATTTTCTAACTATGAAGAATTGGCAACGAGCCAACGAACGAGACCGAAGTCTCCACACACAATTTCAAGTCCCCATTTCAGACAAAAAATGAAACACC
>CM020180.1:30469257-30491184 GCA_009805545.1 Oryza longistaminata | reverse complement strand
CTTATAATTTATCATAATTACTGATAAGGTTTATTCTAACAAAATTATAATCATCTTAAAAGTAAATTTAAAATGTTAATCCAATGATATTTAATTTTTTAGCCAATAAAATTTAATTTATATTAATATATTTATTGGTTAAATGTTTTTAAAGTTGAATCTGGAACTGCGCACGTCTTTATATTATGGGATAGAGGGGAGTATAAAAAGCACTAGTTAATTAGCTGGGCTTGCTCAATCTGTGGATCGGTGGCGAGTCAAAACACGTAATTAAAATAGCAGTAATCTGTCTAAATTTAAAGGTCAAAATCCACTCAAACATGAGCAGTTGAGAGCTGGGATCGCTTAAGCGGGATTCTCCGTGCGTACGTGCATGGAAGTCTCGTGATAATATGAACAAATTTAAACAAGGACAATCTACAACTTGCTAGTACTCTGCTAAACTCTCATGAAATTTAAAAGGGCTAGCTAGCTACTACTGGAATGCTAGATGAAACAAGGGGCGGAATCTACGATTTTTGACAGAACCTATAGCGAAACTGTTTATTCATATATTATATACACTATGATCTAATCATAATTAGTATACTATGATATCAATAAATAGATATCAATAACAGTTATGACACGGACGAATCAATTTTTTGATCACATTATCCGCCACTCGTGGATGAACGAAGTCATGATTAATTAAATTAGCACTAGTACTTAATCAGTCTAAAATTAAGGTCAAAATCCACTCAAATATATAATTCTCCATGCATGCATGGAAGTCCCTGGGTGTGCACGCGTGTCTTCATCCTGTTCACACCTCCAAGTAATAATTAACGTACGTGTATGAATTATACGTTCTTTTATGTTTGCTAGTACATGAATACTTTTCATAAGAAATTGCTTTAAATATATCATATGAATCTTTTTTTAGTTTTTAAGTATTAAAAACCAATCTACGTAGTATTTTTTTTTGGGGTAAAATTTTTACGGTGTTCTTTTACTTCTCATCATATCAGATATCTGATCTTGCTCGATGATCAGTTGCTTCTAGCTAGCTTTGGTTTGGTCATGGAACACGTAATCTTTTTCAGGAGTTTCTTCTTTCTTTCGACTCAAACGTTGATCCATCTAGATGATATATTATATGCAGGTACACGTACATCACACATGCCGTACTGATGTCGATTGGGTGAATGCGATAGTTATTTGACTATGTTGTAGACAGGTATGTGAAAAACTGAGAACTTTAAATTCTCTCTGACAATATTAGTATCTATAGATCGATTGGTGAATCAGTTAATCAACGCTGCTGCATTATCCTACAATATTAAAGATAGAATCAAAGTACGGAAAACAAAAACCATTATAACATATAACTAATTAATTTTAATTGGTTTTAATTAGGGTATAAAAATAATTTATCTGGTATTTTAAAGCAACTTTTCTATAAAAAATTTACACAAATATAGTTTACAATTTAAAAAACGTGTTAACGAAATCGAGATAAAATCAAGTGTGGCTTAAATAATCTATGTGGTCTTTTTATTGTTATTTTAGCTGGGTTATTAATTTAGAGGAAGATGGGTATCTAACACCTTATGCTTTCTTTTCTGTTAGGATTTATTGGTTGTCCGCTTAACGGCAAGGTGATCACATATATAACCATATTATATATATTATTAAAAAAGAACTTATGTACTTTAATATGCTCATAGCTTTTTTTGGCTCATACTATTATCTAAATAGATACTTCAATAACATAACATGGTGTGTGGATGAGGCTGGACGGGTAGGCACTTGTGTGAAATCAATTCGTTGATTATGTGGGATTGGATTGGATTATTGTCGTCATTTGAGAATGATTGGGGCTTGCTTGCACTGGCTAATTAAGAACAGCCTGCAGAATGCATGGCCTGCGTTTCTTGGCCGCGCATAATTAATTAATTAACTATCTAATTAATATATAAACCAATCTAGCTAATTAATCAGTCTGTCTAGCCTTGCACTTGCATCATCAAATAGTTCAGTCTGCTAACATTCCAACCTGAACATGTACACTGTACATTCTACAATCATGGAGAATTGTTTCCCAATATTCCCCCCTGAATTTTCATCGCTGTAATTAGACGGACTAATATCTGATCTTTTGTATTTTAAGCGGAGTTTTTTTTTTCTTTTCGTTTCTCTGCTCAGTAAGTCCTAACCCGGCAAACAATGGCGTTAAGGCTGTGGGCCGCCTTGGCCAACAAGGTGATATATCCGATCCAGTAACACTGTTGGGTTTATGGGCCGGCCGAATTCGCGGATGACCCTCTCTGGTTGGACTGGGCCATCAAAGATTAGTTTCGAAGACTGTGTCAAGTTTGACAATGCCTTATATTATGGGATTGGGGGAGTACTACTAATTTCTTTACAACTGTTGAGAGCCATGCTAGCAAGCTTCCCAGAGTGTTCCTAGAGTCTTTAATTTTTCTTCAGTTAATTCAGGTGTTGACCACGTTACCTAGGAGAAGTACTTTAATTAGTGCCATAACTTACTAACCAAGCATATGCTTATAGATAATGTCTTTTTCAACTCGTGACAGTTGTTAGTTACCTAGAGTTTTCCTGCAACCTAGCCAACAGGTTGGTCAAACAACAACCACATTTTGATCAACTAAAATTCTCCTCCACGTCACACCCAAATTCTACATGATAAAAGGTGTAGTAAAGCACATGTACACATATGCATTATCCCGCTAAATACTCCCTCCGTTCCTAAATATTAACGCTATTCGACATTTTTAAACATGTTTGACCGTTTATCTTATTAAAAAAATTAAGTAATTATTAATTCGTTTTCTATCATTTGATTCACTGTTAATATACTTTTATTATATATATAGTTTTACATATTTTACAAAAGCTTTCGAATAAAACGAACGGTCATATATTTAAAAAAGTCAATGGCGTCAAATATTTAGGGATGGAGGAAGTAGTATAATTTTATTCTATAGGTGATAAAAACGTGCACACTAACTGTACAGCAGTTAATTAGTATTGTGACAACAGTATTAATTCAGTACTTGATCATCGATCGACTTAATTAGAACAAATATCATAATTCTGTTGCTGTACTGACACGTACACGGCCTCTGAATTTAATCATCTCAAGCAAGCAACCTAGCTACCCAGCTATTAATCGTTTCCTTCCAAGTTACAGTATCTCAAGAGGTTGTAGGTAATTAAGCTACGAAACCAGTTAACCTATAATGACTAGTATTATCAAGACACTTTGTATTCCCCGCAAAAAAAAAAAAAAATCAAGACACTTTGTATATCGATCATACAAACATACACGTGCTAAAAATAATTTGGTCAGTCTTAAGAGTAGATAAGATGTGCACACAAGCTAGCTAAGTGATCACTGATTGGTAGTAGCATCACACGGCAAGCAACAGCCATCTGATCGATCTCTTAACTCCAACTACTACCTATCACAGAATTAACTATAGCTATTTAATTATTTAGCTATAGCTGAGCAACCAAGAATTAATTAACAAAAAAATTAAATACATATGCGTATTTTTCTTATACATGTATTTTACATATTGTATATATACACATAAATTAAACCAATTCAACCAATGAAAGAATTGATCTTAAATTCCTATATCTAATCAAACCAAATCTAGCTAACAGGGGATTAATTACAAGATACAAATGATAGATGAACAAACAATGGCTATATACACAAACTAATCATCATCCCTAAGACTAATCACCAAATTAAGAAAGTAATTAAGAGAAAAACTATGGGTTTAATTTAATGAAATTTTGTGGCTAAAATTAATTAAACAAATCTTGGTTTGGCTAGCTAGCTATGCCGGGATCATGAGCCTGGGCTTCTTGAAGGCGAGAGGGCTGAGCACCTCGTCGTCCTCCGCCGCGCACCGCTGGTCGGCGGCGGCGGCGACGTCCGGCAGCGCCGGCAGGTTGAGGTCGAAGCCCCGCTCCGCCGCCACCGCCACGGTCGTCGTCTTCGCCGCGGCTTGGAGCGCCGGCGCCGGCGGGCGCTGCCGATCGTGCGTCGAGTGGCATCGCTTGTGGCCGCCCAGCGCCTGCCCCGTCGGGAACGCCTTGCCGCACACGTTGCACTCGTGCGCCCTCCCGCCGCGCGCCGCCGGAGACGCCCGACGCCGACGAGGACGGCGTCCGCATAGCGGTTTTCTCTCCACCACCTCCTCGTCGACCATGGCGGGCGGCGGCTTCCGGTGGCTGGCCTTGTGGCCGCCGAGAGCCTGGTAGGACGCGAACGCCTTGCCGCAGACGGAGCACCGGTGCTCCGCCGCCGCCGCCGCCGACGCCGCCACCGTCGTCGCCGTCGCCGTCGCGTCGCCCGCGCGCCAGCATGAGGAGGCAGAGCGCGAGGTACTCCTCCTCGGAGGGCGGCAGCTGCGGTCGCCGCCGCCGCGACCGCTTCCGCTTCCCCCACCCCTCCACCTGTCCTCCTCCTCCGCCGCCGCCGCCGCCGCCGTGCGTGACGATCACCTCCGCCTCCTCCTCCTCGCTACTACTTCTCGACGCCTCAAGAACCGCCTCCACCGCCATGGCCACTAGTAGCTTAATTAGCTAAGCTTGGAGATGATCACAACTATCTTAATTAATTGGGGGTTTCTTGAGCTTGCAAGGGAAAGAGAAGTGCACAAGAAAAATGGAAGGAGAAGAGAGAAATGGAGAAGAGGAGTGGTGAGTAGAATTGAAGAGTAGGGGAAGAGTGTGGGGTTTATATGAGGAGGACAAGTACTCCTACTAGAAACATATACTCCTACATGGAGAGAGATGGAGTGGAGTCTTGGGGTCAAACACCGAGAAAAATATATGGATCAACATGGATGGATTAGAGATTTATAATCAAGTCTGTGGATGATTGATTATGTGTTGCTAAATACCCTACTTAGGAAGGAATTAACTAGCTAAGCTAGCTTGCTTAGTACTACATGCATGGTTGGGATTCATTAGTTATTGATTATTCTACTAGCAAGATTATTCTAGAAGAGAAGAGAGTATAGCGTGTGCGTGGTGCAAAATAGTCCCTCCGTCTCATAATATAGTAATATAGTACCGGATGGAACACTTCATAGTACAATAAATCTAGATAGGAAGCATATCCGGATTCGTTGTACTATGAAATGTCTTGTCTTGTACTAGATTGCTATATTATAGGACGATGGAGTAGTTATTACTTGTTGTATTAATTAATTAATTGTGTTGGTGTAGAGGAGCTAATTGAGCTAGTCCACAGGATGGAAAATTAAGCGTGGAATGATCCAATGGAATGGTCTGGGCAGCAGAGGCGGCGACCGGTGCCAACTGCCAAACTGTATTTGTACTTGTGCTACTGTACTAGTGTGATCCATGTAGTCGTAGCTTCCAAATGGATATGGCTGTCAGGCTGGAGTGACGTGTACACTACGTGCATGCTGATCCATCAGAAATTCTATTTTCACAAGGCAATTTTCCAACCTTAGTTTTGGTTCTTGTTTTTCATACGCACGTCACACTTCAAAACTGCTAAACGTTGCATTTTTTTAAAAAAAAAATATAGGAAAAGTTGTTTTAAAAATCGTAATATTTTATTTTCTATATAAAAATTAGCTAATACTTAATTAATATCCTAATAAGTCACTTTGTTTTACGTGCGCGAGAGATTAGTTTCCAACTCATCGGACCAAACACAGCCTTAATTTTGCGTACCACCGGTGTGCATGTGTTAAATCAAGGTGATTAACTAGTTATGCTATGAGATTGAATGAAAACTATTATACCAACTAATCTACTTTCTCCGTCATAAAATATTCTATCTAGACGATGGCCAAAACATCTTATGACAAAGGTAGATACTACCTCCGTCCCGATATAAGTGTAGTTGTAGCTTTCTATACCCAACGTTTTATCGTTCGTCTTATTTTAAATAATATATTTTTTTAAAAAAAGTCATATATAAAGTACTATTCAGTTTTATCATCTAATAACAATAAAAATATTAACCACACATACTCCCTCTATAAAAAAAATTAAATATAGGATTTGATGTGGCATATTATAGTACAATGAATTTGGACAGATGTATGTTCAGATTCATTATACTAGGATGTGTCACATCCAGCATTAATTTGGTTTTTTATGGGACGGAGGGAGTAAACTAGTGCATATCACTGCAGTACACATTGACCATAGTGTCCACGTGGAGGGTAACGGTCGATAAGCCAGGCGCCACGGCAGCATGCAACGTCAGCAAAGTGGCCAGCTCACACCTAACAGCTGACGTCAGCAAGAATGCCCGGCCGGCGCCTTCTCCGGTCTCCACCTGCGGCCTCCGCTAGCCGCCACCTGGAGTCAACCTGTGCCAGCCACCTCAGCATTTCATGGCCGGGTAATATATAGGACTCCCTCTGTCCCGAAAAAACGAATCTAGTGCTGGATGTGATATATTCCATTATAATAAATCTGGACAGAGGTATGTCTAGATTCGTTGTATTAGGATGTGTCATATCTAGTACTAAAATAAGTTTTTATAGGACGGAGGGAGTAGGGCATAGCTACACGCCTAAGTAAAAATAGAATTATAACTACTCCCTTCACTTCAAATTAGTTATAGTTCTAGATTTATCCTAAGTCAAATTATGATTATCTTTAAACAAAATATGAATTATATATTATAGAAGTATTTTTTCCTATAAATCCTACGAGCTAGTTAAGCTATAAGAATTTATGAAAATTGATAATCAAAGATTACCTAAGACGATAGCTAATTTGAAACGGAGGGAGTAACATGTATGATATACTAGTTTCTCTATTTTTTCTTCTCCTCTCTCTCTAAACTATGTAGTATATTTAGTGTACTTATCTTAGAGTACTATGTGTAGATCTAGCTATTGTATATTTTTCCTCTCTCTCTAAACTAGCTAGTACTCCATCCGTTTCTAAATATTTGATACCGTTGACTTTTTAGCACATGTTTGACCATTCGTCTTATTCGAAAACTTTTGTGAAATATCTAAAACTATATGTATACATATAAGTATATTTAACAATGAATCAAATGATAGGCAAAGAATTAATAATTACTTAAATTTTTGAATAATACGAACGGTCAAACAAATTTAAAAAAAGTCAATGGTGTCAAATATTTAGAAACGGGTAGAGTATGTATTTATTATATTTAGCTTGGGGGATGTGTAAATCTAGCTATTGTATGAAAACCAACAATTCTTTTACTTGGTCTCTTCTCCAAATATGCTTGCAGCCCTGGAATATGTGCATCGTTTAAATGCTATATACACACAACAAACTACTCCCTCCGTATTTTAATGTACGACGCCGTTGACTTTTCGAACAACGTTTAACCATTCGTCTTATTTAAAATTTTTGTGCAAATATAAAAATATTCATACCATACTTAAAGAATATTTGATGATAAATCAAGTGACAATAAAATAGATAATAATTACATAATTTTTTTTTAATAAGACGAATGATCAAACATTGATAAAAAAAATCAACGGCGTCATACATTAAAATAAGGAGTGAGTATATAAAAAGTATAGAAAAGGAAAAAATTGGTGTAGCAACTGATGAGTACATGTCCACACGTATACGCGTACATGTACTTATTATTCTTCGCGGCCAAGCAACTGAGCTCACTTGAGTATACGTACACATGAAGCTCGCTAGAATATTGTCTACATCTCAGTACGTAAAAGTCATGAAAAATATTTCTCGAATACGAGTCTAATGGATAAGCAACTCTCTTAATTCAATTGTCAATGAAAAGCTGCAAAGTTTAATCTTAAACCCCATCATTGGTGTGGTCGTTGTAGATTTGTAATCTTAAACCCGAAAGAAAGGTCTAAATTAATCATGATCTCCCATAAATATGCTTTGTTTGCGTTTTTAATTAGTGGCACATGCTTTGTAGCTAATAAATAAACATAATGCGCGAGTTGAACCTAGCTTAGCTTACATCCACTTCAAGTTTTGAACCTAAAACGAGTTTTCACATTACGATTAATTGTTTTTTTTAATGGTAGGCAACGTGTATCAACGAGATGTACATCTATCACAGATATATGTCTATGATGATTTTATTAAGTTTAAGATATGTCGGTTTATTTTTCGGAAGATATTCATAAGTTAGCGTTGGACGAGTGCGCTTATACAAGTACCGTGTTTCGAAGAAAAAGATGCGCTTAATCAGCGTCAGTTCTTGCCTCGGTGCAAAATGTAGGTAGCGGATAACCGTGGCCCATTTCTAAAGAAAAAAGAGAGAAAACTGTGGCCCAGGAACAGATTGTAAAGGAACTTAACAAGCCCAAACCGTTAGAGAAAACCCAATGGGTCGGATCAGATACCAATCAGGCCTCCACTAGATCACGGCCCATCAATCCAGCCCAAATTTCCGGGTTTTACAAATTAGGATAAGTTCATTCTAGGCCTCTCAATTTGTCACCCAGTCTGATTTTCGTCCTTAGTCCGAAAAACCGGATGCAACGCATCCCTCAGCTTATAAAACCATGCAAACGAGGTCCCTCGGCAGTATTGACTCTGGTTTTGGCTGACGTGGCACCTACATGGATCACTTGATTAGGTCTTCGTCCCATGTGGCATTAACGTGGCGCTTACGTGGCAATTCTATCCGGAAAAATAATAAAACCCGTGGGGCCCATATGTCAGTTACACACACAAAATAATAAAAAAATGGTGGGGCCCATTTAGCCCCACATGTCATCCCTCTTCTCTCTATACTATCTCTTTCACTTGGGCAGATCATGGTGGAGCCGGGTGGCCAAAGCACGCGACGGGCAAACCGGAGCGGCCGACCGGCGGAGCAGAGCGACAGCACCCAGAGCAAGCCGGCATAGGCGAGGGTCAAGGCGACGGAGGATGACGACAACAACGCAAGCGTCGCGGACGACGCCGACCCAGACAGAGTGGAGAAGGTGACCCCGTTGCCGCCGCTGCCACTGTCGAGGGCATGCCAAGTAAGGTCGTCGTCCATTGTACACCTCTCGTGTCGTCACCGCTGCCTAGGGAGGAGTCCTTGGCCATGTGGCCCTCCTCGCTGCACTTGTAGCATGCACGGCAGCCTCCTTGCCGTCGTACCTGCCTCCGCCTCCATAGCCTCAGTCACCCCAACTGTAGCCGTGGTCCCCGCCGTTGCTGAGACGGAATCCGCCGATGACGTCGAACCACATCACCGTCCCTTTCACCCTCTCCGACGCCATCTCATACTCTCCACCTGTCGGCCATGGAGCGCGCGAGCTCGGCGGTGGAGATGAGCGTCGCGTGTGGGAGAGGAGCAGCGCGAGGCGTGGCGGCGGGAGAGAAAGGAGAGGAGTGGCGCGCGACGTAGCGGTGGGAGAGAGAGGAGCATGCGCGCGGCGACGGCGAGGGAGAGAGCGTCACGCGGCAGCAAGCGGGAGAGAGAGGAGAAAAGCGTGGGTGGCGCGGCGGCGGGGGAGAGAGCGCCGCGAGGGTCGCCGGCCTCCCCACTTCTCCCTCTCTGCCATCCGGTGAAGAGAAGGAGATAAGGTAGATGTGGGGTCCACTATTTTATTTTATTTTATTTTGTTTGATTGACATGTGGGTCCCCTATATTTTGTTTAACTTTTTAGTTTTTCAATTTTGCTTTTTTATTTTTTCCCGGATCACCACGTAAGCGGCATGTTAATGCCACATGGGACGAAGACCAAGTCAAAGGAGCCACGTAGGCACCACGTCATCCAAAATCGGTGACAATACCGTCGAGGGATTATGTTTGCACCGGTTTTGTAAGTTGAAGGACTAGTTGTATCTGGGTTTTGGTTCGAGGATGAAAATTAGACTGGGCGACAACTTTAAGGGACCTACACTGAACTTATTCCTTATTAATTTCACTAGCTGCTTAAATCAGGCCCAAAATCAACATATTAGTCATCACTCCACTAGAATCAGGCTTTAATTGGAGTATTTCCCAAACAGAAGAAAGAAAAGGAAATATGAAAGGCAGATTAGGCCTTACTATTAGTTTCCAAGGTACGAAAATGACATTTTGCGATTTGCCAACATCAACACTAGAAAGAAAATTTAAAAAGGTGATGCTGATTGGATCCCTGAAACTAAAGTTTCGTCCCTGACCATCACTACCCTGTCACAAGGTGATTAGTGACGACTCCCCAATTGTCTCAATCGATGCTTCTTCACTCTCCTTTTGCTTAGACCTTATCCCTGAGCCATCACACATTTTCACACACAGACACCTACCTTGTCGAAAGACAAGAGTCGTCGTCACCATCATCATCCACATCATAATCACTTTCTTAATCCTTCTCTGATGAGTCACCAATGATTTGCACAGTAGCTGTAGTGCTGTTTGGTGACGATTAATACTCCCTCCATACTCATAAAAGAAGTCGTTTAGGACAATGTTTAAGTCAAACCTTGGAAATATAAATTATGAATAACTCTTAAATTGTTGAGTTTGAAAATGTAAAAATTATATGTATAGATTTGTCTTGAAAAATACTTTTATAAAAGTATACATATATCACTTTTGAATAAATATTTTTATAGAAATAAGAAAATCAAAGTTGTGTTTTGGAGACCGTGTCGCTGTCCTAAACGACTTTCTTTACGAGTACGGAGGAAGTAAATATATACAGGTGCTTAATTAATTTCATGTATTTATTTTCTTTATCTTTTTTCTTGTGAAGTCGCCATCAGGTGGTCCATTACGGTAACCGTGTGTATATATGGGTATAATTTCATCAAAAGAGTCATGTCATGCTTTGAGCGAGCTTGATGTGAATGTGATGTGTTGCTGTACATTTGTGCCATTAATTAATAAATTAAAGCCAGTCCAATAATCTGGTCAAGAGTGTAATAAACTATTGGATTAGTACTAATTGCTGTTCTCCGATGCAATAAACAACACTAATTACTTGCCCGGAATCCGATATGCACAGTTTCATATCACTCCCCAGTAGTACCAGGTCGGTGCCGACTTTGCCATCCTGCAAATTGTATCAGTATTTTATCATTAAAATTTAGTACTACTAATTTGTTAGTAGTATATGCTTTTCTGCATATTAATAATTGTTCAGTTGCCACAGAAAAAAAACATTTTCTGAGGCAGAAAATGCACTATTTCAGAATTGAATCATGCTTTAGAAGGAACATGCCATGGTCTGTCTGCTGTGCTAGCAGCTGTACTTTTTGCCTCTTCATCTGCTTCATTCCATAGCACATAGGCCAAATTTGCACAACTCATGTGATCTGTGATCTGTCCACCACAAGGTTAGGTCTCCCTAATCATTAACCAAAGTGTGACATTAATTAAAGAAGGAAGTTCATAATCAAAGTGATTTGTGAGCAAATGTAGTGCCAGGATCATGGGATCCTGACAAACACAGTTTTTTTTTTTCATCAGTCTATAACGGTGTCATTATTTTTTTGTGTGTCAATCAAGCAAAAACCTTTTCTCTGAACAGTAAAGTATGCAGCAAGTCGTCAACGGAGTATAGTACTAGTAGTAGTGACAGTAGTACTACCTGAAAGCTCATGCTTAAGTTGCCAGGGAAGAATAGTAAACAGCAATCTCCCCATGTGATGATCCTTCTACAACAAAAAAGTTTTTTTGTGCATGATGCTATGATGATCTTTGAAAAGATTGGAGTAGTAGTGTCATGCACTACACAGGGATTAGTACATTACAAGTTTCACACACAAAAAAAGCTGATTTTTTTTCACCTTTCAAGCAACAAAATCTCTCACACACAAAGTAGTTTACCTTTAGCTACATCACTGTGTTGATACTGGTACCTTTTGTGATCTAGGAGTAATTAATATAATCATATAGGCTTTGACTGTTCGAGCTACGGTTGATAAGCCGTAGAAAATGAAGAGAACAATAAAAAATAATTTATAAATAAAATTTTTAAATCTGTGTCACTAGCAGTTTAAAATATAATGTTACAAAATATTAAAAAAAATTAAAATTTAAACTCTTGTGCATGATATGTTAATAAACAGACTTTTTAAAGCCTAGGCTTAAGTGATGTTCAATCCAGGTAAACAGAAGGGTTATAAAATTGGTTATTTTTGTAAAAATGCTTTGACAGTTGACACCACTAATCCATTCCAAATTTCCAATACAATGAACACTGATGACTGAGGAGGAACCAGCCAGGAAAGGAGATGGTGCAGAAGAACCCACACCACCCTGCTCAGTGCTCACAGATGCACAGACACAGGGCTCATCCCCAGTTTTGGTTCCCTTTCATCTAGACAATTGTAAAACCCCTAATTAAATTAGTACTATATTTCAAAGAAGAATAAATCGCAAAGACCTTCACACTATGGTTAACAGCCAATGTAATACATAACCAAACCATATGTAGTCTCTATTTGTTTCTCATACATATATAACCCCAAATATTACTTCTAATTAAATAAGGCATTGCCACACATTTTAAATTTAGGGGGAATTGACACAATACATGGCAATAGCTACTCCACGTCACTAGGGCTCACATGCATGCTAGCTAGCTAGCTAGGTCAAGCTCAATAACTCGGTATTGTATCATTTGCACATCTCAATAACTGGGTTATGTAATGTAAGAGAGAAAAATTTAGCTATATAACTGTCAGACAGTTTTTTAGATGAAAAACTTTCAAATGTAACTATACTATAATTACAGTGTCTAGTTACAATGTAACTACTATGTAACTGGCAAAAAAAACTGCTCAGAATCATGTTGTTGCTTAGTTGGTTAGGAACCCAAGCATATATATGCACCGATGAGATCGTGGGTTCGATCCATGCCCCCAAGTGTGGATGTGATTTTTTTCAATCTGCTTGTGCGCATGCATCTTGATGCCGATCTAACGGCTCACAAATCGACAGTTTTGCAAACAAAAAACTGTCGACAGTTTTTTCGATGAAAAACTTTCCAATGTAACTATACTATAATTACAACGTAGTTATATCTAGTTACAATGTAACTACTATGTAACTGGCAAAAAAAACTGCTCAGAATCATGTTGTTGCTTAGTTGGTTAGGAACCCAAGCATATATATGCACCGATGAGATCGTGGGTTCGATCCATGCCCCCAAGTGTGGATGTGATTTTTTTCAATCTGCTTGTGCGCATCTTGATGCCGATCTAACGGCTCACAAATCGATAGTTCCGCAAACAATAAATTGTCGACAATTATTTAGCAATTCTGAAAGCTATGGTTTTGCCTATTACATTGGGCCCTAACCCGGAGATCAGGTTATCTAGCTAATATTTGTTCTTTTACAAAAGCTAGCAGCCGTTTTATCGACAGTGCTATGTTAACAACTTGTCTCCCCCTTTCCCATCGAAGGCAAATATGTACTCGTTTGACGTTCCCAACACCCGAGGGCGCACGTTGCATGGTAGTACAACGACAAGCCAAACATGGGGATCGATTGCTAGCTATCTCCATGTATGAAACACACGTACTTCATCTGCCACACGCTGCTTACTTTACATTATCCTTCTTAATTCGATGTGGAAAGGTGTTGAAATCTGAGAGAGAGAGAGAGAGAGAGAAGAGAGAGGAAAGGCCTTTGTGCTAACCGACCCATGCTAATAATTTGTCAACATCTTACCAACACATTGAACAGATTAAAAAAAGATCTGTAATTAAGATGATTAAACCAGAGAGAGACGACGGTCTTGGTTATGGAATGCGACTTGATGTTGACGATCCACATGTATGTCGACCATGTGCATAGCTTTGCTTAATTCTACAAGAAAGGCGCCGTCGTGAGATGTATCTATGCATTATGCATGTGAGCAAAACGCCATATGCATCAGCAAGCTTGTCTGCTCTCTAGCTAGTTGCTTGCATATTTTTTTCTTCAATAACTAATATATTTAGTTAAGTGTGTGAGAGAGAGATTAATTTGCTGGTCCTCCCTATTAATTCCTCCATTCGGTTGAGTAACATTGACAGCTTTGGCCTTGTTGATGTCTCCTTCCTGGCTGTGTTTTTTTTTTCTTTTCTCACGACGCAATTTGTCAAGGGATATTGATAGGAAAAGGTTAGGTTGCACAGCCTTTTCTTCTGCCTTTGATTTGTCCAGATAGAGTATGAGTCACCCCTTCTGCTCTAGCTAGCAACAACCATACAATAATGTGATACAAGCAAGTATATATTCGACTATGACTACGCGACCTCTAGTGGTACACGTTACGTACGTCTTTGAAGTTTGAAGTTGATCGGTGTAATTTTTCCTAAAAGAAGATGTTGAAAAAAAATGTTCAGCAAGAAGATTCTGTGAAGAAGCATCAGTTAATTGAGAATGTTGACGCTAGGATCATCTCTCTCTGATTAAGAGATAAGTGCCTGCATGCAGCTGTGTTAAGAATTCTAGATACTTCACAAATCACAATTCAAAACTCTATGCTATATATATGGGAATAAGAAGCACATATTAGTCAGAAAATAGAGAAAATAAGAAAAAGATTGCAGGATTTGTCTCGCTCCAGGCCAAGCTGATGTGTAGCTCGTGTCAAAGGAGTACGTAAGTTACTCGTCTTCGCGTACCTCTGTGTCTTGGTTTTGGATTTATTCAGAATGTATAAAGAGATTATTATACTTGTATGTACGACAAATATATATCAGAACCAATAGCAGTAGTACAGTACTAAATGTGTCATGACATCACAGAACTAAGCTTATTTGTGCAACAATTTTTTGCTAGTTCTATATATATAACTCTGGCATGTTAGAACCAAATTTTAGTTCGATTCCCACAAACTATATGTATTGGTTAGGTCATGAAAAACTGATAACTCAGCTCAATCCCTAGCTTGTTATTGTTAATAGAGTTAATTATGTGCCCATACTCTATATAAGCACTAACTTTTTATAATGGGCCAATTGCACAAATGCCACTAGGGTTTACCGTATTTGTCATTCAGTGTCTGGGTTTACCAAGAATGGTATGCTGCATGAGGCCGAGGAGTTGTTAACAAAGCGTTTGAGTGTGACAGACATGGACAAAGCTGTTGACGCTTACAATACACTAATTGTTGCATATGGACAAGCTGGGAGGTTTAGTGATGCCAAAAGATTATTTGATATGATACCCAAAGGACAATACCAGCATAATATGCTCAAAAGGAAAGGTTTTGAGAGGAATGTTGTTTCATGGAACTCGATGATGATATGCTATATCAAGGCTGGTGATGTTTGCTCAGCTAGGGCATTGTTTAATGAGATGCCAGATAAAGACTTGGTTTCATGGAATACTATGATTTCTGGGTATACTCAAGCGTCAGATATGAAAGAAGCAGAGAAACTGTTCTGGGAAATGCCAGATCCAGATACAGTATCATGGAATTTAATTATACAAGGATTCATGCAAAAAGGAGAGGCTGAGCATGCCAGGGGATTTTTTGATAGGATGCCAGAGCGTGGAACCATCTCATGGAATACAATGATATCCGGTTATGAGAAAAATGGGAATTACATCAGTTCTGTTAAGTTGTTTTCAAAGATGCTTGAAGTTGGTGAGATTCCTGATCGGCATACCTTCTCTTCTGTTCTAGCAGCATGTGCCTCTATCCCTATGTTAGGCCTCGGAGCTCAGATCCACCAACTTGTTGAAAAATCATTTGTGCCTGATACTGCAATCAGCAATGCACTTATAACGATGTACTCTAGATGTGGGGCACTAAATGATGCGGAGGCCATCTTCAAGCAGATGCATACAAAAAAGGATTTAGTGTCTTGGAATGCACTAATAGGATGTTATGAACACCATGGTCGTGCTACAAAAGCCTTGCAACTGTTCAAAGAGATGAGGAGAGCCAAGGTTATGCCTACTCACATAACCTTTGTTTCTCTCTTGAGTGCGTGCGTCAATGCTGGTCTTGTCTCTGAAGGACGGATGGTGTTCGATACCATGGTTCATGAGTATGGCATTGTTGCTAGAATTGAGCACTATGCTGCACTCGTCAATCTCATAGGACGTCATGGGCAACTTGATGACGCGTTGGAGGTGATCAATAGCATGCCAATGGCTCCAGATCGATCAGTCTGGGGTGCATTTCTTGGAGCTTGTACGGCTAAGAAGAATGAACCACTAGCTCAAATGGCTGCAAAGGAACTATCGACGATTAATCCCGACAGTTCTGCTCCATACGTACTTATTCATAACCTGCATGCCCATGAAGGGAAGTGGGGAAGTGCAGCGGTGGTAAGGGAAGAGATGGAACGGCAAGGCGTTTACAAGCAGCCAGGATACAGCTGGATTGAATTGGAAGGCAAGATGCATGTCTTCATCTCAGGGGATACTTGGCATCCCAATGCCCAGGAGATTTTTTCTGTCCTGGAAGGTGTTGACAGGACATGTAGAGATTGGAGTTAGACGGTACGGCAAATTTTTTGTTTCTATATATAACAGAAAAAAAGTTTTGTTGTGTTAGACTGTAGAAGCAAATATACAGCTTTTCTTCCTTCAATTCTTCTTGTACTGTACAGATACCTCATTTCATGTATTGTTTGTATTTTCCTGAGTTCAACAAACGATTTGTCTTCAATCTAATTGCAATAATGAATTTATACAGTGATATATTAAATTTACTTACATAACTGTTCAAATTTTGATAAATTCATTCTTAGACAGCAAAATCATACTAAATGTGAATGATTTATTTTCCACAGTGCGGTCGTTTGCCTAGCTTTCTGCAGATTGGCAATGGCACAACCCAATGAGCTTGGAGATGAACCAGCTAACTCAAGTAAAGCTTATTGCTAAAAGAAACAATCAAGTAAGCTTGTGTTTTACATGTTTGGCACATGTTTGTTACTTTGTTTTCGATACTACTATCTCTTTTTTTGCAGTTAATTGCTGCTTTGCTGTTTTCGATACTACTATCTCTTATATATATAAGATAATGGATAAGCAGGCCACTGCAACTAAGATGCACAAAGCCACAAATATTAGACATATATACAGCAAATTTAAAGTAGATGAACAGCAAAACACAAGGTTCATGTCCTAAACAAGCCATAATATTAAAATATCAGTTCAGCTAAAGAATATCAGTAGTACTAATCTTAGTGGGAAAACTAATCTAGCCGGAAGATTTTACTCCCCAATGCACAAACCCCAAAGACATGCTCTGCAATTACCAAAACTAATTACTAGTGGGCAGCCAATACCATAATTGCTTTGGTAACCCCCGATCCATTAGCCACTCTTTGCATTAACTCTTTTGCATGGTTTTAATTACTAACCGTTTCCATGCGTCATGCGCCCAATGATATCAGGATTTGTGAGCCGGCTTTCCTTTCATGAGTTCATCCACTCAATATATTCTCTGGCTGCTCACCACTCAAATCTCTCTCGAAAGAATGGAGCCCAGCCAAGAACATAGGTAAGCTCAGTTTTGTCTTGCATCATGCATACGGTTAACCATGCTCCTCTCTGAGAAAATTTTGTAGCAGTAGCATTTTTTGGCTGCAAGACAGTGTGTTTATCTGTTATTGATCTAGCCTTTTTTTTTTCATGAACTAGCTGGTGGCCTTATTGTACTAGCCTTTGGCCTGATAGTTACCTGCTTGAGGAGGAAGCGCTCTTCTCCAGTCTTTCCTTCCCGAGCTTTCATCCCCAGCCAGTCTACTCTACTGTCATGCAAAGCAACGTTTTACAAGGTATGCCTTTTTTTCGTTCTTCTTGGATTAATGAAAGAATGGTCATCTCTTTTTTAACTGAAGAAGAATGGTGATTTCTGTGTATTTGTGGTGCTTAGACCCTTGTTTCTTGCCATGCAGACGAGCTTGGTGTCATCTTTGAAGATGATGTGCTGAAGTATTGGGATGAGATGGAGCAATCGGAGAACAAGGTAGAGAAAAGTGAGAAGGGATTGCCACTGCTCTATTACGGTGATGAGAACGGAGCAGCCTCCAAGATCATGAGAGACGATGTTAGATCAGAGGAGAAGGCATTGACGTTCGAGCTCGTGTCCCAGTACTTCTACATGCCGATCACGCAGGCGGCACGAGAGCTGAATGTTGGGCTCACCCTCCTGAAGAAGAAGTGCAGAGAGCTGGGCATTCCAAGGTGGCCACACCGCAAGATGAAAAGCTTGCAGACACTCATCAACAATGTACAGGTCCTCTCTTTCTTCCCAGCTTTCGTTTTTGTAATTCTATGTCAGATAAAACTTTATACTCTGTTTTATTAATACATTTGTGAGATAAATGGCGATGCAGGTCCTTCAGGAAGCCAGCAAGGCGAACAATGAGGAGCAGCTGAGGATGCTGGTAGAGATGCTGCAGGAGGAGAGGAGGCTCCTGGAGCAGAAGCCGTATGTTCAGCTCGAGGAGAAGACGAAGAGGCTCAGGCAGGCCTGCTTCAAGGCCAACTACAAGAAGAGGCGTCTCTTGGCTCTTGAAGCTGGGGAGCCGTGAAGAAAGTATTTATGCCCAGCAACATATACATAATAGTATAATATAATATAATATAATGCAAATCCTCTTTGCAGATGCTAAATGTCATATTGTCATGTCTCTATGATGGGAATCTGGCGTGTTCCATGTGTCTGCTATAGTTCAGTACAGTCAGATTATCTTATACTCCTACTTGCAGTATACTAGTACGTATTAGTAATCCAAATGGTACTGGGAGGGTATATTTCCTAATGTCTGCCTGTCCGGAGATTGCTGTGAATTTCTGAGACGCATATATGCAGCTGTTTTATTTTATCAGAAGTCAGAACTAGTATCAAATGTCGACAAAAACAAGTGAAATTATGCTGAAATCCAGTTTTCATTAGAAAAGAAAAACATTTAGGGCCTGTTCACATTATTGCAAAAATGAACATTCCCAAATTTTGGCAAGTGAGCAACATTGTTAAAATTTAGTAAGATAGGCTAAATGTGATGTTGTCAAAATTCTGTATGCATTACTAATATTCGAGAACAAACTAAATTCATTCATATGTTTGTCAATCAACTGCCTTACATTGTTACTACCTTCGTTTTTTAATAGATGACGCCGTTGATTTTTTCTCACACGTTTGACCATTCGTCTTACTCAAAAAAATAATGTAATTATAATTTATTTTGTTATGAGTTATTTTATCACTCATAGTACTTTAAGTGTGATTTATATCTTATATATTTGCAAATTGATCGGGCACCATCAATAACCGTTCCCTCTCGCCTATGCTTAACGGTCATGCGGTGAATCCGACTATTACTTTATTTCTAACACCTACTATAATTTTGTAACTTTTAGGGGCTGTTTAGTAAAAAAATAAAAACTTTTTCAAAAACATTACATCAAATCTTTGTACACATGTATAGAGCATTAAATATATATAAAAAGAAAAACTAATTGCACAATTTACATATAAATCGTGAGACGAATCTTTTGAGCCTAATTAGTCTATGATTAGCCATAAGTGCTAAGTAACCTACATGTGCTAATGATGGATTAATTAGATTCAAAAGATTCGTCTCACGGTTTCCAGGCAAGTTATGAAATTAGTTTTTTCATTAGTATCTGAAAGTCTCTTTCAACATCCGATCAAACATCCGATGTGACACCTAAAAATTTTCATTTCACCAACTAAAATGGCCCTAAGTTATAAACTGTAATCGATTTATTAAATATATTCGATTCAAACTATCATTCTCGCGGTGAGAAGGGAAGGAAACACAAGGTGATGAGAGGAGGAAGAATGAGAGGTGGGTGTACTTACGCGCAGACGGCGTGGCCGATCTCATGGTAGGCGACGAGCATCTTGCTCTTGCCGTCGGTCATGCTGGTGCCCTCGAGGCCGGCGACAATGCGGTCGATGGAGTCGTCGATCTCGTCGACGGTGATGCGGTCCTTGCCGCGGCGGCCGGCGAGGATGGCGGCCTCGTTCATGAGGTTGGCGAGGTCGGCGCCGCTGAACCCCGGCGTGCGCATGGCGACCACGGCGAGGGACACGCCGGGGTCGAGCCGCTTGCTGGCGCCGTGCACGTAATAAGGATAGAGCAGACGGCTATTAAGCCATGGGGCAAAAAAACAAAAGACAAAAATTTGTCTACGGGACACGCCAAAAAAACAGTGCGATTAGCGCTGGGACGACACCGCCGCAAAACATGACATAGCCTCGATAGACCACCTACAAAAATTATGTAATTCGGCCTATAGCGACACTCATCGTATATTTTATTACCTTTCCGAGTCCAAAACGAGCGTGAGATTATTTTTCAAAACTACCTGAATCCCCTCTCTTCTTTCGTTTTTCTCCTCTCGCCGGGGCGACAGGCGACTGCTAGTGGCGGCGACGGGCGGCACGCAAGCGCGGGCAGATGTGCGAGCTCGACGGCGCGCCAGCGGGCGCGCGGTGGCGTCCTCACCCCCGCTCGCTTCGACCGCGGTGGCAGTGGATGCAACCCGGCATCTGCGCCAGCTCCCTCCGCGCGCACCCGCCCGTCGGGTTCGGCGGCCCGTCTTCCCTGTTCGTTGCACACGCTGCGACGCTCGACGAGCCGGGAAAAGTACGACTCGTCTAAGTGCAATGGGCTAGCAACATATGACACAATATTACTCCGCATCGCCCCAATCTCCGCATGACGTTGTCGTAAATGCTCCCAATCATAAACACAAATTCAGAATACGCGATAAGACTGCAGTCTCATTCGCCGCGCGTCGTTGAGCTCGCGTAACGTCTGGACTTCGTGCTTGATCAACGGAGGCCCTGCATGCCGCTTGCAGCCACTTCGCCACCAGCTCGAGGCAGCGAGAGAGAGGAGGCAAACAACCTCCACGCACCAGTTGAAGACAGGGAGATCCCCCATGGACGTCAACCCATCCCGGCATGGCGATCCAGACAAGAAATAGCAGCCAGGCGGCCGCCGTCGAGACTCCTCCAACGATGCACCCCGGTCGCGCCGCGTCGGCTCGCCCTCACGAGTTCTTCTACGGACGCGTGTATCCTTGATTGTTTCGGCTTTTTTCGTGCGCGCTATCTGGGCGCCTCGTGCGGCTGGGCTTCTTGGCTGGCTACCGCCAAACCACCAGGCTGAGCCTCCGCGGACCGTACCGAAACGGCCAGCGTCCAGTCGCCGCTCACGCGCGGCCTCCAAAACTTTACGCCTCGCCAGTGTCCGAAGCCACAAGCCAGCCTCGCGCCTTCCCCTTCCCCCTCCCCTCCTCCTCGCCCAGTCCGCCCGCTGCCGCCGTCGGAGCTCGCGCCAAGCTCGCCGACGCCCCCTCCCCGGGCCCTCGGCCAGCGACCACCTCCCCGCCGCCGCCGCTTGCCAAGCCGCGCAGCGGTTCGTCTGCTGCTTGCCTCGGTGCGGCTGCAGCGCGCTGCGCCGCTCGCATGGCCCGCCTCTGCGCCCTGCAGCTGCTCTCCCTTGCACTCTCCCCCACTCACGATCACAGCCTTGCTGCAGGGCCCGTTCAACACTTCGCGTTTGGCAGCGGCCCGCCGCGCCTCGCCGTTGCCCTGCGCGTTGCCGAGCGGGTCTCTCTCCCCACCCGCCGCTGCCGCCAGTCGAAAGCTCACCGCTTCGCCCCACTCGTGCCGACCTCGCCCCACGTGCGTGCTTCCTGGTGAAAGGAGAAAACGAAGAAGAGAAGGGGCACATCCGGGTATTTAGGAAAATACTCATCTCTTTTCATCCGAAAAATACATAAAATCAAGCCGACCAGTGTCCTATTAAGCCAATTACACGATTTTTTAGTGCTCCACTCAGCCGTCGTCACGTTTTCACGGTCTCCAGCTAATTCACATCGTTTTTCTGCGTGCCTTGGTAGCAAGTCTTTGCCAAAAAAAAATCACCGTTCCGAATACCTGACAGTGGTCTATTATAACTATGTATTTTACTCCTTGCCACTGGCACAAATTTATGGTAGTGTTATTACC
>CM020180.1:30442133-30469232 GCA_009805545.1 Oryza longistaminata | reverse complement strand
CACCGGAGGATCTCCTCCCGGCCGCGCACGTCGGGGAGGCCGACGGACACCCGCCGGTCGAAGCGCCCCGGCCGGAGCAGCGCCGCGTCGAGGATCTCGCGCCGGTTGTGGCGCGATCACGATGACGCCGCTGTCGCCGCCGCCGAACCCGTCCATCTCGGTGAGCAGCTGGTTCAGCGTCTGCTCCCTCTCGTCGTTCCCGCCGCCGATCCCCGCGCGCGCGGCCGCCCCACGGCGTCGATCTCGTCGATGAAGACGAGGCACGGCGCGCTCGCCTTGGCCCTGTCGAACAGGTCGGCACCCGCGACGCGCCGACGCCGACGAACATCTCGATGAACCGAGCCGGACAGCGAGAAGAAGGGCACGCCGGCCTCGCCGGCGATCGCCTTGGCCAGCAGCGTCTTCCCCGTCCCCGCGGCCGACCAGCAGCACGCCCTTGGGGATCCTCGCACCGACCGCCGTGAACTTCTCCGGGAACTTCAAGAACTGCACGATCTCCTGGAAGTCCTGCTTGGCCTCGTCCACGCCGGCGACGTCGTCGAACGTGACGCCGGTGTTGGGCTCCATCTGGAACTTGGCCTTGGACTTGCCGAGCCCGAACGGGAGGCTCGGCCCGCCGCCGGGGTTGTTCATGGTCGCCGACCGCCACAGGAGCGAGGCGACGAAGAGGAGAGGGAAGCCGAAGTTGACGAGGAGGTCGAGCAGCATCACCCGGCGCTGGGCTCCACCGGGTGCGCCGCGAAGTCGACGCCCTTGTCCCGGAGCTTCCGGACGAGCTCGGCGGGAGGCCCGGAGCTGCACCTTGACGCGGTCGCCCCTCGACAGCGCCGCCGCGTCGTCCACCTCGGCGACGGCCACCGTGCCGTTCTCGAAGAAGTCCACCTTCTTGACGGCGCCGGCGTCGAGGTACTCCAGGAACCGGAGTAGGACATCCTGTTCGACGTCACCTCCTCCGGCGCCGTCGCCTCGGCTCGCGCCGGCCTCGCCGCCGTTAGGCCGAGGCCGAGCCGAGGCCGGCCGATTGCAGCAGCCTCCTCCTGCTTAGTCGGCGGCCTCCGACGACGACGACGAAGGCGGCGTGATCTTGGCAGGTGGCGGCGTCGTCCGCTTCTCCTTGGCAACGCGCCGCCGCCGCCGCCCTGGCCCTGCAGATCGGCAGCCGGCTCGTCGTCGTCGTCAGCGACATCGCCGTCGGCGACATGCCTGAACCAATCACAATCGAGCAACAGTAAGATGTAGAAGTATCAATTCGTTCCAGTTCGCTTGCTGCTTCTAGCTCTCGGATTTTGGAGGGAACGTACGGCGATTCCGGGTTTTAAATAGCTTTCAGGTACGGTGCAACGTGGCAAGTTTCTTGCTTGATCATGGCCTGAATTAATTTGTTTTTTTCACTTGCATTAATCGTTCGTGATGAGCCTTCGGTGATCGATCGAAGGCCCGATTGTTCTGGTTGACTACTTTCTTTCCTATAGCATCTGGAGGCGTTTTGGCTGCCGCATCAGGTTCGCTGGGCACGGCGTCGCTCGCGTACGGGGCCGTGTGTACCGTGGTGGAGGAGTAAAGCTCTAGCCGCGTCTCCACCGTTTGTCGCGCTTCGGCCGCACCCGCACGCACCGCACATGTGGGTGGGCTCGGCACGCGCCACGAGCCCACGACCACACGAGCTGCGATTGCACCGTCGCGTCCGATCTCTCTCCTTGATGCTCTCACAATGGCTACAACCACATAGACCAAAATTGGATGGCTTCATCTAGCCACATCGCCCGGATATACTTATCCAGTATATTGAGGGAATATTCCCTATTCCGGGTCGCCCCATCCACCCTACCCTCCAACTAAACACCACAAAAAATCGGGCGGCCATCTCCCATCTAGGCTCATCCACCCAACCAAACACACCCTTATTGCTCATTCACTGCTGTGGATGTCCTAGCTAACCCAAAGACCAAGAAAAGTATGCATGTATGCACGTCTTGTATTATAAGATATTAAGAAAAGTGGTTGCGATGTATATTTTGGATGGATGGAGTAGTTTATTTGTGGATATAATTACTAACCCTAAGGGCTCCTTTGATCTGGAGAGAGAGCATAAAAATTTTCGAGGATTTAAATCGTATAGAAAAATTTTCTATGGAGTCCTTTGAAACAAAGGATTGAATTATATCCTATCCTTTGAAATTTTTATGGAATGGACAACTCTATAGGGATTTTGGAGTAAATTTAGCAAAAGCTCCAACCTCTTGAAATTTTTCTTCGAGTCTATCATCTAATTCCTGTGTTTTTCCTGCGGTACAATCAAACGGTCATTCTTATATTTTTCATGTGTTTTGTAATCATCTGTTTTACACTTGCATTTCTGTTAGAATACGTGTTTTTCCTAATTGTATGTTTTTTCATTCATGTGATTCAAAAGTGCCGTCGACATTTTCCTATCTTCTCCTTCCAGATGCCATATATAAAAAAACTGATGCGTATTGTGCCTAATGTTGATAGTGCCCTATAACTGGAGAACTTCAACAAACTCCCCTCAAAGGAGCTGAATATGCGCACAATCCGATAGTACAGAATCTTCTGAACTTGAGGTTGGCAAGAGCTGCAAGCCACGCATGGGCCAAAGGGGGCAGATTGCCGCAGGTTCCTAGATTAGGACACTGGGCCCAACCATAATCTAACTAAGCCCCTGCAAACTTCTCAATTATCAAGCGTGTTCTGGAGCAGGAAGAAGCACTAGTCGATCTCACTCGGTTAATGCATCAACAGTAATGCATAGGTTGAAAGTAATCGAGCAATTCGTAATCTCAACATAAGCAAAAACAAACATACTTTAAACAAGACAAAACAGTGTACTGCCTCCGTCCTAACAAAAAAAAAGACAACCGTGTTCAACGTTTGACTGTCCATCTTATATAATTTTTTTTATAATTAATATTTTCATTGTTATTAGATGAAAAAAATATGATTAATACTTTATGCTGACTTGTTTTTTTAATTTTTTTCATATTTTTTTCAAATAAGATGGACGGTTAAACGTTAAAGTACGGAAACCTAGGGTTTGTCTTTTTTCCTGAACGGATGGAGTACAATACAAGAGCTTGCAGAGTATTGTATAGGCAGGAGAAGCATTTGATATTTTGATGGTAGTGCAATGCGGTACAAGTTGCTTGAAAACAACATGCTCAAGTCTTAATTTCTCAGAAATTAACTTTCTTCATAGTGGCCGCACTGGTGCTCCCGTAGTCCCGTTACTCCACTACTTAGCTTCTCACGTTTTTCCATGAACCACACACTTCAGCATCTGAGGGCATCAGGGCAGGCCATCCTCAAGTTTGCAAATGATGGAAAATCCATGCACATCCTGACATCCAACGTTCAGCCAAAGAAGCGTATGAAGATCATAAGGCGATTCGAGAAAAAAAAAAAGGCAGATTATAGGTGCATACGTACCTTTTGGCCCGGTAAGGACTTAGCTGATTGCATTGGTCCAAGATATGGCGCAGTAATTTCGCTGCATCTTATGACAACCACAAACTCAAAAAACAACACCCAACACATACTGAACCTGTCTGAGTATCTAACATCCATATTTCAGAGGGGGGCAAACTTACTCGGTATATTTATGCATTATGTGGCAACTTGGAGGTTAAAAACAGTTGGAGACTCAAAAGGAAATCTAAAAACTGTTAGAAAATGGTTTTCTAAATAACAGATGCCAATAGCGTAAGCAGAATGGCTGTAAAGCAACAAAAGCCAGAACAACAAGGATACATAGCAAACCAAGTGATATTAACAGTTAAAAGTACCGTTGTTGCTCAATTGACCAGTAAACTCGACAGACAATTGTAAACATAAAAAATATATACCTTAAGAAACAAACCGTCTACGCTTAAAAATTTCACTGCTGCTGATGGTATGATATTCATGTTACTGAATCATGGGGGAATATTAAGTGATATTTTCAGGAGTACTAGCTTATGTACTCCTTTATGAATTTCATTTCCATGTCATCGTTTATTTAATGTTTATTCTTTCTTTATGTCAAGGAAAAGGTACAAGCATCCACACCTACATGGTCTCAAAGAACTGTAGTACATAGCATGCCCCCACAGAGATCCTTCTCTTTCCCTCTATTTTGGGTTCAAAAATGCCATCGCTCATGAAAAATACAAAAAGATACCAAACACCAAAAAGGGATAAATCTGATTTGCCTTGAGTTTACATTGGAGACTGTACTCATCATTACTACAGTATAACTGTTATATCAACAAAATGGTTGAAAACAAAGTCCTGATTAAAGATGCAATTATACATAAGTACCTCCTATGTCTATGCGTAAGTTTTGTGCCAACAAAGTGATCAGCAGTTATGCATTATGCACTCCAATGGCCAGTCCATAATACAGATCAGCAGGTTATGTCTAGATTTTTTTTTTCCTTAGAACACAGGGAAGTTCAGTGTGCAAATTTTCAGCTAGGAGTTTAGGACCAAAGGTTTAAAAGTCTAATGATGATGAAACAACCAAGCTACTGGAGCACTAGACAAAAACAAGTGTCAGCTGAATTGACAAGTTAATAAGCACTGAAGACTGAACAACTATAACACTCTGATGCACTTGTGCTACGCATATCCCACATCTTGAGATATTGGAACTATGTGAATCAGATAGCATTTTACCTCATCTCAAATGCATATGTGATTGAGTTGTGAGTGATTTTTGGCAACATACTGCGTTTCTAGATTAATCATATGCATATAGTTCAAGGAAACTGACATGATTTTCTTTTTTTGCTGATAGATTTGGCAGAGGGAGGCAGCAAGCTTGAGGCAGCAACTGCACAACTTGCAAGAAAGCCACAAGTAATCATCTAATGACTCTGCAATGGAAATAGATCATACATTAATATAAAATTCATCAAGAAAGTAGTTTATCAACAATTTAAATGCCACATGGAATTGTATAAGAACCACCAAAAGATGCTTAAATACTTGAAGGAAACTTTAGGAATATAATCAGAATATTCACTGTCAGATTTATCAAGAAAGTGGTTTATCAACAATTTAAATGTCACATGGAATTGTATAAGAACCACCAAAAGATGCTTAAATACTTGAAGGAAAATTTTAGGAATATAATTAGAATATTCACTGTCAGATTTATTTTAATAGTATTCCTAAGTTTCTTTAACAAATAAGTTTGGCCTGTCTCAAACCATGTCGACAGAAGAGAGCTGTAGTGACATATAGATAGGGACTTCTTGAACTGCTGAGATTACTCTTTTGCATGGTTGTAGGCAACTGATGGGTGAGGAGCTTTCTGGCCTAGGTGTTAGAGACCTCCAAGGTTTAGAGAATAGGCTTGAAATAAGTCTACGTAATATCAGAATGAGAAAGGTTATATTCCTTGTGCTCTTCAATATCCGTATTTTTGCTTTTGATTTGCTATAGGCTAATGATGATACAGTAAACACCTATCAAACAGGACAATCTTTTGAAAAGTGAAATCGAGGAGTTACATGTGAAGGTTTACCCCTTGCACTTAATGTCATTTCATTATTTCAATGCAAAAGAACATGCATGGAATATTGTGAATTTTGTGTACTAAATATTAACTTTACTTCAGGGAAGCCTAATTCACCAGGAAAACATCGAACTTTCTAGAAGCCTAAATGTCATGTCGCAACAAAAATTGGAACTGTATAACAAGGTTCGATGCAAAATTCTCTTAGAAACTTGTGACTACATGTTAACGCATTATCCCAAGCAACTAAAGGAACTTGATTTCAGCTTCAGGCCTGTGAACAGAGAGGTGCCACAGATGCAAATGAAAGTTCCAGCACTCCATACAGCTTTCGTATCATACAAAATGCTAATATTCCTCCTAGTCTTGAATTGAGCCAATCACAGCAAAGAGAAGGGGAGTGCAGCAAAACAGCTGCTCCAGAACTGGGGTAAGTATTTCTTATCTAGAATACATAAATTGCATTACTCAAAGAAGGGGAAGCTCAATCAAGCACGTATGTTTTCATATGTAGCAGACTTCATCTGCCTTAAGACTATGCTGTACAAGCTGGACAATAAGTGATCAATTTCAAACAAGCACAAAGCCTTTCAGATGCAAGTAGTATTTTTGTGATAGCTGAGACAATAAAAAAGCGTACAGACTACAGACTGGACAGATTATGTTGTCAGATGCTCATGTAATGACTGTGGTGTAATAAGAAATACGTAGTATAAGTTTGTAACCCTGCTTACTCTCTATTGCTTTCTAGAAAAGCTCAACCAAAACTCTGAAAAGTCTTTGGACTAAAAAGGTTGTAACAATGTTTACCAGGAAGGTGCTTTGGTGATGAAAAAAGAGTTGTCACAATGCCTAAGAAGGAAGGGGTGTGAGCTACTGGCGAAAACTGTTATGTATTGCACATCGTGAATAATGGCTGTTGAACATGTCTACTCAGACTTAACAGTCAGCTCTTACTCATGGCTGTTCAAGTGGTGTTACAGATGAAGGTGCATCCAACCTAATTCAAAGCAGCAACACTCATACTGGTGCTGCAAATACCGTGTATGCTAGAGAGAGGTGGTTGGATAGAAGGCCCATGTATCATGTCATGCTGTTGAGCCCACCTAAAAATCAGAAGAAAGTGCAACGGTCCGTAGTGATGGAGAGGTCTTAACATGTGTTTGATTTGCCTCCATTCTCAACCATACCAAAATTTTGGCAAGTATAATGTAATTTGGCTACCATTTGGTTTGTTGCAAAAAAAAATTGGCAATATGTATTGGTTTGTATCTAATTGGCCTAAAATTGACAAGGTAACTCTATCAAATTTCGGCAATAAACCAAACACCCTAACTTTCACCAAAATTTTGGCAATGCCCATATTTTGGTAAGGTTTACATAGGCTATAGACCAACCAAACCCTTAAACCTAAAGATATCGTGTTCAAAATGATAACATCAATTATTATCTGAGAACCATTTAGCTATATTCTAGGAGAAACTAAAACCCTCACATTCCTTTTCTTAAAAATTTCTGCAGTATGCCAACTTTGAGACGCTAGATCATTGATTCACAATTTTACGTGTCACAACATTTATTATTAGTAGTATTCTACTGCAAGTCTGCAACTAAGAAATAAATCTTCTGTTAAACATGAACGGCTCCTGATGCAATACACTGGAGTTAACCACTAAAATCTCAGCAATTGAAAGTTCCACTTAGCAAAGCCCATACCACATTAAAATGGTAATGCCTGTATTTAATTGATTTTGAATTAAAAATGGTGCTATCAACTTTGAGTTCCAAAACTAATTATTTCCAAAGAAAAAGGTAATTCAATAATTACCATCACTTGGTATAGATTGGTCTACTGTGACAGAACCACTGAAGAATTACACAATACATATAAGAATGAGCTACATGAGTTTACTGTCTTACTTGTGAGAGGTCTTACTTGTGCCTTTCTTGTAAGTAATGCGGTTGTTGCCTCATGCTTGGTGCCACCATGTGCAATAACTAGTCAAGCAAAATATAAAAAAAATGTTATTTGAGAAATGCACATTGAGTGACCTACAAAGTAATAAGCACAGAATATAGTGTAGCTGCTACTTGAAAATTGAATCAGTCATAAGCAAATAATTTCCTATGCTCAAATGGATTCTAGAATGTCGATAAACGGCACAATCCTAAATACTTTAATGGTCATCAGCATGAGGCAAATTCAGCTAACAGAATGGAGTATGCAAACTGGTAAATCTCAGTTAGTTTATTACTTTTCCCAGAATATAATACTGACTCAAATCGAATATTTGAGTCTAACTATGATTCGGTGATTCCGAAACAGAAATCTGCAGTGCAGACTTACCGTTTTAATATCTGAAGGAATCTAGCAATCATCTACAAATGTCGTTAGAAAAACCGAGGTTTCGAGCCACTTGAAGTCCGGAATCCCCGCTACTCCATGAAAATCCCGCGGAAACCCTAGAAACCAGACCCCGATCTCCACGGGCTTCATGATCACTGTAACACGCAACAACGACCACACACGAAATCCAAACAAACGGAACCGAGATCTAGCAGCAGCAGAAGAAGCAGAATGGGGGGTCTAGAAACTTCTCTCGTACCTCGAATCCGCCGGGGTTCCAGCCATGGTGCGGCAAGGGTGTGGGCGACTGCGACGCGACCGCGAGCGATGAAGCAGACGGGTGGAGGCGACGCACTTTAAACGGGGGCGGAGAAGGTCTAGAAGGATCGAATCGATGTTTCCAAGAACTCCAGTGGAGATAGAAAACTAGAAAAAGGCAGGAAAATTGGCGAGTGGAGTTCGGTCTTTTTGGCCAAGGAAGAAGGAGGAGGGAGGGAAACGGAGCGCGGCGAAAAGGGATTAGGAGGGGAAGATTTGGGTTAAAGCGGGGATTAGTTTAATTGCGTCGCGGGGAGAGGGTTGTGGCCGCGCAGGCGGCCACGTCGGCCCGGGCGGATTTTAAATGGAACAGGTGTGATGCGTAGCGTGGAAAGAGAGATCTGTGCTCGTTAATCAATTCGGGTGTAACTTTTTGTAATGTTGTCCTGGTGAAGGGGACTCTGAACTGATGAGGGGAATAGAAAGTTCCAGAACATCTAAGAATGCGTGTAAAAAACAATGGATTCTATCTCGAAAGTTCGAGAACATATGGACATGAAATAATGTGGAATGACGAATCGTCGAGTAAACTTGCCGCACTCGGGTTTAGTCGAATCAGCTGCTCAATAACAAGCGGGGTCCGTTTAAGTTGGTGAAATGAAAATTTTCTGGTGTCACATTGGACGTTTGACCGGACGTTGGAAGTGATTTTTGACACGAATGAAAAAACTAATTTCATAACTCGCTTGGAACTGTTAAATGAATCTTTTGAGACTAATTAAACCGTCATTAGCACATGTGAATTACTGTAGCACTTTATAGCTAATCATGGACTAATTAGGCTCAAAAGATTCATCTTACGATTTACATGCAAACTGTGCATTAGTTTTTCTTTTAATTTATATTTAATGCTCTATACATGTGTCAAAGATTCGATGTGAATGTTTTTGCGAAAAGTTTTGGGGAACTAGGGCGCAATGTGTCGTTCTGGCTGTGGAACTGACAAAAATGCCGTATGTTGCAAAATGATGTGATGAAGCTATTTAATCTTATTTATTTATATAGCTATACGGTTTAGCTAAAATGAAATTTACCATGTGAATTCACTTGAATATATATATAGAGAGAGAGAGATTCATGAGCTGCAGTTAGGAGTTTGATTGTCTCGAGTTAGCATGAAAGTTTTTTATAGAGATTTATTATACGAGTTCTTCTGTATTTCTAAAGCGGACGAAATTAAAACCGACTGAAATACGGATATACATTTCCTAAAGGGAACAAAATTAAAAACGGACTCATACACGAATGACGATATCTTCATTTTTATAACGGTAGAGAAGAAAAGGATAAGTACCGTGGACTGGAGTTCGCCGTGAATGCCAGGCCGCAGTTGACGAGAATTTATTCGTGGATAAGTTCATATGAGATCCCTTAACTTGTCAACGAATCCGATTTTCGTCCTTCAACGAAAAAACCAGATACAACAGGTCCCTCAACTATCAAAACCAGTACAAATGAGTCCTCGGCGTTTTGACGGTGGTTTTGGCTGACGTGGCGCCTACGTGGTAATTTGACTGTTGGTCTTCATCTGATGTGGCATTGACATGCGCTTACGTGGCAATTCAATCCGCGAAATAATAAACCTCGTGGGACCCACATGTCAGTTTCACATAGAAATTATAAAATGGTGGGGCCCACGTGGGCCCCACATCTCATCCTCACCCCTCTTTCTTCTCCTCTCTCCGGTCTCCCCTCTCTTCATCTCTCTTCTCCTGTCCTCTCTCAGGCGAAGGAGAGGCAACGGCATGCGGCGGCCGGCGGTCGGCGGGAGAGGAGGGAGCGGCACGCAGCGGCGGAGGCACCGCTCCGGCGGTTGTGCCCGGAAGAGGAATCGGCGGCGGGAGGTGGCTGGCTGCGGCGGCTCGAGCTCACTCCTCTCTATCTCGGGTGCTCCTCGGGGGAGGCCGGTGAGCGCGCGGGGAGGCCAATGAGCGGGACAGCATCTCGGCGGCGAGGCGTGGACGAGCGGGGGAGCGAAGCAGAGGACGAGCGGAGCTACCGCGACCGGCCGCCTCGCCGCGCCGGCATCCGACACGGGCGTGTGGAGCGAGAAGGGGAATCGGGCGTGTGGAGGAAATGGGCGGTAACGGAGGTCCCTAGACGGCTAGACCTCCCCACGGCGGTCGAGCTCGGAGACGTCGTGATCGTTTGTGTAAGATTCTCCCCGCCGGCGCCACCGCCCGCCGCTCCGTCGCGAACACGGCCACGTGCTCAGCCCCTTCGCGGCCGTGGCCGCCACCGCCGCTGCCGATGCTCCGTCGGGGAGGCCGCATCGCCGCGGTCGGAGCGGCGGCGGAGGAGGCAACCCCGACGCTGATCGACGACTCCCCGCAGCAAGCAGCTGCCACCACACCACACCTCCTCCTCCTCCTCCTCCTCCTCTCTTTGCCAAGCCGGATCTGGACTCCACGGCGCACTGCAGCCGCAGGAGGAGGGCGTGACGGGTACGGGTCGGCGACGGCTGCTCCGCCACTCGACGAACCTGCTGCGGCCACGCCACGACCATGACGAGGCTTCTGCTCCCGAGGTACTGCCACGTAGCGAGCCTCCGCTCCAGTCCACGCGGGGGTCCGAGCTTGGGCGACGAGCAGCGCCTGGAGCAGCTGGCGAGGGTGCTCTTGCCCTGTGCTCGCGCCGCCATCGTCCTACTGGAGCAAATCGCCCTGGAAGAGAGGAGGAGGAAGATGAGGGGTGAGTTGGACTGACATGTGGGGCCACTGGGTCCACCATTTTTTATTATTTCTGTGTGAGACTGATATGTGGGCCCAACAGGTTATATTATTTTTCCAGATCAAATTGCCATGTAAACGTCACGTCAATACCACGTCAGATGAAGACCGGTCAAATTAGCCATGTAGACGCCACATCAGCCAAAACCGCCCTCAAAACCGCCGAGGGATCTAATCTGCACCGGGTTTTGATAGTTGAGGGACCCGTTGTGTCTGGTTTTTCAGTTGAGGGACAATATCGGATTCGTTGACAAGTTAAGGGACCACAGATGAACTTATTCCTTTATTCGTGGACTTTGAGCCTCTGACTAGAACAAAGCCCAAAAGGGCCCATAATTCATAGTTTATACGGGCCATCGACGGACGCCATCATAGCCAAGCGGACCCAAAGTAGTCATTTGAAGTTGTCCCGTTTAAATCTAGCCCATGTCCGACTTAAGCTGAGCTGCCAAGTGCAAAGGACTGAAGATTAGTCCTCCACTCACTCCATACTGACGGTGGAGATAGCGATGTAGGATCGATATTATGTTGATGGGAGTAGGTCATATAACCACACGACGATATCTGTTCACCCGCACTGACCTAAGATCTTTATGTTTTTTTTAATAATAACTAGCATGGTGGCCGCGTAGATTGCGCGGCTAGCATCATTATATTTTCTCTCTTATAATAGCATATATGTTTTCTCAATGTATTATTCAAATATATTAAAATGACACATAATTTTGCGTGTCTCATCAGAGCAACTTCCTATATTCCTTTGAATTTTAGTTATTTGTAAATTGTATTTCTATATGTACTCTAAATTCTACTTTAATTTATTAGTTTCATTCTGAATTTTAAATTCTTATATGGGTTTATACACTCTTCTTCCGATATTTCTTATTTTATTCCTAATTTCTATTATTTTAAATTGTATTTCTAATATATGGATTCTAAATTTATCTTTCAATATTTTTAACTCGAATTTTAATTATTTTTAAATTATATTTCTATATGGACTCTATATTCTTCATCCAACATATTTTTTTTAATTTCAAATTTTTTTATTTCTAGATTGTATTTCTAGATGGACTCTAACATTACATTTAATTTTTCTTATTTTTTAATTCTAAATTTCCATTAGTTATATTTGTATACCAATATGGACTCTAGTCTTACCTCCCTATATTCCTTATTTTTAATTACGAATTTCAGCTATTATTAAATTGTAATCCTATCTGGACTTTACTTTTTCTTTTTCTCCGATTAATATGAGAATTTGTATTCCTATGTTGAATTTAGACTCTTCTTCCATGTTTTTTTAATTTCGAATTTTAGTTATTTGTAAATTTTATTTTTATACGGACTCTAAACTCTAATTTTGATTGTATTATGTTTATTCTGAATTTTAGTTTTAAATTTCTATATGGACACTATACTCTAGTTCAAATATTCCATATTTTTTAATTCTGAATTTCTATTTTTTTATTGTATTTCTATATGGACTCTATACTCTACTTCTAATATTCCTATTTTTAATTCCGAATTTCTATTATTTTTTAGTTGTATTTGTATATGGACTCTATACTCTACTTCTAATATTCCTTATTTTTAATTCCGAATTTCTATATTTTCTTAGTTGTATTTCTATATGGACTCTATACTCTACTTCTAATATTCTTTATTTTTAATTTTGAATTTCTATTATTTCTTAGTTGTATTTCTATATGGACTCTATACTCTTCTTCTATTCCTTATTTTTTGTTTCCGAATTTTAGTATTTATAAATTGTATTTCTATATGGACTATAGTCTTCTCTTCTGATATTCCTTATTTTTTTTTCTTTTCTCCGATTAATATGATAATTTCTACGCCGTGAGAGCGAACGTGGAGGCTCCTTTTTTCTATTCCTTTAATAATATAATAGATAGATGACAACATAATTTTAAATTCTGCAACAACTTTATGAAACTACTAATGTGTAATATTAATATTGTATTTTATATACGTGTTAGTTATAATTATTTTTAATATCAAATTTTAGTTATTTGTAAATTATAGATTTATTCCAATATGGACTCTAGACTCGTCTTTTAATATTTATATTTTTTACATTTCCGATTTTTCTGTAAATTGTATTTCTATGTAGACTTTAAACTCATCTTTCAATATTTTTTTAATTTTTAATTTCGAATTTCAGTTACCTCTAAATTGTATTTCTATATTGACTCTAAACTCTTCTTCCCATGTTTTTCTTAATTTCGAATTTTAGTTATTTGTAAATTGTATTTTTATACGGACTCTAAACTCTAGTACTTCTACTTTTAATTTTATTATGTTTATTCTGATTTTTAGTTAGTTTTACATTCCTACATGGATTCTATACTCTACTTTTAATATTCCTTATTTTTCATTGTGAATTTATATTATTTCCTAATTGTATTTCTACATGGACTCTATACTCTATTTCTAATATTCCTTATTTTTAATTCCGAATTTCATGTATTTCCTAATTGTATTTCTATATGGACTCTAGTATCCTCTTCTAATATTCCTTATTTTTTAATTCCGAATTTCAACTATTTCTAAATTGTATTTCTATATGGACTCTGCTTTTTCTTTTTCTCTGATTAATGTGAGAATTTCTAGGCCATGAGAGCGAACGTGGAGGCTCCTTTTTCTATTCCTTTAATAATATAATAGATGGATTTAAATAAAACCCGGCCTCCACATCTCAAGATATGTACACAGCCACATCTAACATCTTTATGTGTGGACATATCTACCACGATGTATGTGACAATCATGTTATAAGATGATTTGATTTCTTTTTCTAATTATTTTTTAAGTTTAGTTAAGTTTATGAAAAAGTCAATAGCATCTATAACTGCAAATTAGATTCATTAAATCTAATAGTATTGGGTATGTTCGGTAGCCCGTTTTCGCAGCTGTTTGGGTTGTGCTGCATAGCCCAGCCGTTCGGTTGCAGTGGTCTGTCTGTGCTGCACAGCCCAGCTGCTGGGCTGTGGAAACGGCTGCAGCCCACTCCACTATAAGCATGTAACGATGGAGAGAAAAGGTTAGTTTCTAGCGAAAAAAATATGACGCCCCTCTTTTAGTTCACATCTCCCATCGCATCGCCCACACTACACCCTCCCTCCCACTTTTGAATGTGAACAAATTTAGCATTTTGCAGGCAACCGTTTTTGTCTAGTTGCAGCTAGAACAACGGCTGTTGGCTGGCTGCTGTAGCCACTGTAGCTGTCGCGCTGCAGCAACCAGTGACACCGAACAGGCCGATTGAGTATACGTTTGATAGTATATTTGTTTTGTGTAAAAAATGTTATTAAGTTTTTTTATAAACTTAATTGAATTAAAGAAATTTGATTTTAGAAAAGTTAAAATATCTTATAATATAAAATGGAGTGAGTCCCAACCCAATTACTAATTTAAGTACCCCCAATAATTTGTCACGATATCCGTAGTTTAGTTGACCTGCAGTCTACACTACAGACGTGAAACGTTGGACGACACAGCTCAATCTATTCGCCTCACAATATCATGGGAGACAACCAAGGTCCGTCCAATTAAGACGAATCATTTGTCCTTAAAAACGGCCACGACTACGAGGATCGCGGGTCAGATAAGATCATGGATCTCAACCACGCACAAACAGCCAAACAGGTGCCATCTTGAGGGTTTCCATGAACTATGTCGGCGTCCAAGCACGCGGCTCGTAAAGCGTAAAATATGATCAAAGACATAATTGGGGGATTACAGTAAGTTACGGTGCACTAACCTGAGATTATTTCTGTGTGGACGCATCTACTACGCGTCTTTAACAAAAAGGAGTAACTGCTGCAACTGGGGAGAAACAAAATGATAACTCTTCGCGTCCACGACAAGTATACAGTCCAAAGATGGGTTTCCTGCTCTGCAACGAAATGACAAAGCTGCATCTGCACTAGAGAAATTTTGCACTGCAACATTTTAGGGCAGATCATTTGTCTTTACGATAAGCAAGATCGAGTAGCTCTCTAGAATCGCCGCGGAAAGTGAGCAAAAATCACATCTAATCAAGCAAAGCAGATGTGCAAAGCATCCGTGTGGGGAAGAAGCCAACAAGAGGCCTCCGGAGAGCAGAGCGCCCAATAAACTTGTGCATTTTTCTCTGCCCCCTGCCTCCTCCTAGGCGATCTCACATTTTTTGTTGCGTTTCTCCGCCCTTCGGCCACACCGGCCGGCTGGTTTACATTAGCTTACTAATCAAAGCGCGAGACCCTAGCTGCTGCCAATGCCGGGGAGCCCCGGTCTCACGCGCGCATGTAAATGTTTCTTAAAAATAAAATTAATCCATTTTTAAGTTTATATAATTAACAGTCAATTAATCACTCGTTAATGATTTTTGTTTTCATGCCGTGAGAAATCTCACCTGAGTTGTTGAAACGACCGTGCCCTTAATTCTAGCTTCCAACGGTTACAGCTTCTTATAGAATCACCACCTCTTCTAAATGCTCCATCTAATTTAAAATATTAACCCTTTGTCTTATAAAATATAAAATTTTATACATTAATCTGGATATACTCTATGTCTATATTCTCGTATAAAAGTTAATTTATTTTGGGACGGAGGGAGTAAGTATTTATATGATTCAAATTTTACATCATTTATAAGGATTCCTGCACTTATTCCTATGACTCCTATCATTCCTATTGATTCCTAAGACAATGAAATGCTTGAAAAAAAAACTAAGCTCTTCAAAATTGACAACTGAAGATACTTACAAGGAATCTTTTGACCTAACCTTAGTATTTGTGTAAACCTAAAAAATTTTATATTTTGAAACGGAGGGAGTGGTCCATATACTCGCCTAGACTATGCGAATCAGAATGAACCCCGCTAGCAGCAAGAAGTTGGGAAATCTAGTTTTGACATACTCCCACTAGCTGACGACTCATCAGGCGATGGCGGAGACAGGGGGGAATGGATGGTGGCAAAGCTCCCTCAAATAATTTCCTTTTTTATAATAGAACCATCTAATTAATTAAGTAACTAAATAGTAGGGTGTTAGACCCTCTCTGATATTCTTGGGCTCCACCCATATCTAAATAATGGCCTAGTATATGGCGATTTCTCTTTTGCTAGGTCCGGTGCTAAAAAACCAACTTTCGTAATTCTCGTAATCGTCGGCCTCTTACCAATTGATTCTGACTTATACTTTTCAAAACTTTCAACCCAAAACAGGGTCTTAGCTTCATCTAGACGACGGATCGATGAATGGAGGGTTGGTGTAACGTGCACTTCATGGGCACTGCATGCAGAATTGCCCTCCTTTTTTTTTTTTTGTCAATCTTACCCGGCCCTCGTTAACACAAACTCATGCGTTTCATATATGCAGTTTCTTCAGGTGTAAATAAGCTTTTCGGGCAAAACAACACCGAATACCATGGGAAGCTAGCTTGCGTTTGATCCGGCGTGCGAAAGCAGGACGAGACGAAGAGGGGGAGCAGGCAGCTGCGCGCAGTCGATCGGCGCGGCGCGCGGTAGCTGACTAGCTGCTGGAGGACGGGTCACCTCAACGGGCACGCGTGTGTGAGATTTTGCAGGTGGGGGAGACCGGCCGGACCGGGCAGGCCAGCAACGTGACCCGGACTCCACGTACCCCTTGTAGTAGTACCTTCTGCCACGCAGAAACACACAATCAGGGTGTGTTTAGCTGGGGAAAAGGAAATTTTTGGATGTCACATCGGACGTTTGACCGGATGTTGGAAGAGGTTTTCGGACGCGAAAGAAAAAACTAATTTTAGAACTCGACTGGAAACCCGCGAGACGAATCTTTTGAGACTAATTAAGCCGTCATTAGCATATGTGGGTTACTGTAGCACTTATGGCTAATCACGGACTAATTAGGTTTAAAAGATTCGTCTCGCGATTTCCTCCATAACTGTGCAATTAGTTTTTCTTTTTATCTATATTTAATGCTTTATGCATGTGTCAAAGATTCGATGTGATGTTTTTGGGAAAAAAATTTGGTGAACTAAACGGGTCCTCAATGCGGCGCTCTCTTGCGTTGCGCATGCGCACACACACGCAGACGCGCTGGCCACTGGCCACAGACGGAGTACTGCGTTGGCTGCAAGTACTGAAGTACATTGGTGTCTTTTTCGCGCCCTGCCAAAATGTGTATCGCTAGCTGCCTGAATAAATTCGTGGTGAGAAACTTTGGGAGATATGGAAATTATTGCCCTGCTATGCAAAGTCTAATCAACACCAGCAGCAGCTTCAGCCTTTGTCCTGAAAAGTTGGATATGCCGGTGCCCCAGAGTACAACCTACCGCTACCGCTGGCCTGGCTGGCTGACCAGGCCGGCCCTCCCGCGCCCAGTAATTTTCCTTCAACACATAAAAACATCTTTATTTTTTTTAAAGAAAAAACGTAGAGCTGGCTATTTTATACTTGCTCTATTCCAAAATAAGCGCAACCATAAATTTCGGTGTCTAACTTTAATCGTCCATCTTGTTTGAATTTTTTTTCATGTTTAGTATTTTTTATAGTTATTAGATTATAAAACACAAATATTACTTTATGCGTGACTTATATTTTTTAGTTTTTTTTGAAAAAAATAAATAAGACGAACAATTAAAGTCGGGACACGGAAACTCATGGCTGTGCTTGTTTTGGGAATAAGGGAATATATATTTTTGAAACACATTACATACACAAATGCTTATAAACACGCGCACACAGTTGACCTTGTGAATACATACACATCTTTTCTCTATGAGCAACCAATATATCTTGGGATTGATGAAGTTACCACCAATGTTTCGCTGTCGACATATACCTTAAGGCTTACGAAGTCACTACAAGCACTCCACAATCGATATGTACCTTGAGATTGATGAAATCATCACGAGCACCTTGCTGTTGACATATACTACTTCCGTTTTTTAATAGATGACGCCGTTGACTTTTTCTCACATGTTTGACCATTCGTCTTATTCAAAAATTTACGTAATTATAATTTATTTTGTTATGAGTTGTTTTATCACTCATAGTACTTTAAGTGTGATTAATATCTTATACATTTGCACAAAATTTTTGAATAAGACGAATGGTCAAACATGTGAGAAAAAGTCAACGGCGTCATCTATTAAAAAACGGAAGTAGTATATGTCAACAGCAAGGTGCTCGTGATGATTTCATCAATCTCAAGGTACATATCGATTGTGGAGTGCTTGTAGTGACTTCGTAAGCCTTAAGGTATATGTCGACAGCGAAACATTGGTGGTAACTTCATCAATCCCAAGATATATTGGTTGCTCATAGAGAAAAGATGTGTATGTATTCACAAGGTCAACTGTGTGCGCGTGTTTATAAGCATTTGTGTATGTAATGTGTTTCAAAAATATATATTCCCTTATTCCCAAAACAAGCACAGCCATGAGTTTCCGTGTCCCGACTTTAATTGTTCGTCTTATTTATTTTTTTCAAAAAAAACTAAAAAATATAAGTCACGCATAAAGTAATATTTGTGTTTTATAATCTAATAACTATAAAAAATACTAAACATGAAAAAAAATTCAAACAAGATGGACGATTAAAGTTAGACACCGAAATTTATGGTTGCGCTTATTTTGGAATAGAGCAAGTATAAAATAGCCAGCTCTACGTTTTTTCTTTAAAAAAAATAAAGATGTTTTTATGTGTTGAAGGAAAATTACTGGGCGCGGGAGGGCCGGCCTGGTCAGCCAGCCAGGCCAGCGGTAGCGGTAGGTTGTACTCTGGGGCACCGGCATATCCAACTTTTCAGGACAAAGGCTGAAGCTGCTGCTGGTGTTGATTAGACTTTGCATAGCAGGGCAATAATTTCCATATCTCCCAAAGTTTCTCACCACGAATTTATTCAGGCAGCTAGCGATACACATTTTGGCAGGGCGCGAAAAAGACACCAATGTACTTCAGTACTTGCAGCCAACGCAGTACTCCGTCTGTGGCCAGTGATTGGATATGGGCTTCCATTTTTAAAAGAAAATTATAATTTAACAATTAACTACAGCTTCCCTAAGTAGGCTATAGGGGATTGAACTTTATTCTAGGGAATTCCTATTTTCTGGTGGGGTGGATACCGAAATACATTGAGGTGGGTGAAAGGTCTCAATCAGGTCACAAATCTTCACTGTGTCTGAGAGTACTGGAGACTAATCAGGTAGTTTCGTTTCGAACTCTTCCGAAGATGACAGATCGAAGAATAAAGACTAAGATCTACAGTCGTTTCAACCGCAAACCGAGGTATTAAATAGCGTAATGGTTAATTGGAGTTTTTAATTATAATACAAACTTAAAAAAGAATGGATTAATCTTATTTTTAGAACAACTTTTAATTAGAAGTTTTCGCACAAAAAAAGGGCAACCGTTTAACAATTTGAAAAAACGTGCTACGAAAAATCATCATCTTCAACTCCACTCATGATAGGAGCAACAGAACATTGACCTGAGAGTCGACCTTCCCCAAGGCCTCTTCTTCGTCCCTGACCCCGAGCTTTAGTGTGCTGTAACTAGCACTTCTACTTCTACAGTTTTTGATTTATGTGGATTTTCATGTATTGCATGCTCACAATCAAACGATCATTCGCTAATAGTTTTTTTTTAAAATCCATGTCACTCTAAATCCCTATTATTTTCACGTCTTGCCTGTATTTTGAGAAATCCTAATTTAACAATATAACGCTTAGTACAAAATTCAAATTCTTGTTTTTTTTCTGGGCACTCACATTTTTAATACGATAATGTATATTTTAGTCCATATTTGTGCAGCTGGCAGTAAATATGATATTAGGCTCTTACTCGTTTATTATTTGGTATAAATTTACAATCTCATTGCAATGAAATTATATTGTTATAAGTTTCCACTGTAAAACTTTTTGATGTGACCCATACAAGTATATGCCTAACAACCAAACATGAGAAATATAATAACATTGGCCAAAGATACGGCAATTTGGGTGAATGGAGCGATCTACAAAGATATTAAAGTCCAATAAATTTTGGAATCCAGTTTCGGTCCTCCGAATAGATAGCACCCTGGGGATTGCTTCAAACGGACTTCGCGCTTCATGCCAAACTCTGATTTGATGTGATCATTGACTTCATGGAAAGCTTATTCTCCGGCATAACCTTTGAAAAGCATCTAGTCTCATCCAAATTCCTTCCGAGTCAATAGGAATTCGTCACAAAACAAGGAAGTGTTGTTTGCTTGGAACCGGAACTTGAGCTTGGGTCCTTGTAACTAGACTAGACCATCTTCGAAGTGTCCTCCTCCACCTTCCACGAATTAGCATTTAAACCTAGATCTATTTTTCTTCTATAAATGTACGTACACGGCTCTAAAACAATTTGGTTTGTTTAGTAAACTTTTTGCCAAGTGGCCATTCACCTTATCTCGTATTTCGCTTCCTCCGGCTCGAATAGCTCGCGACTATAGATTCAGAGCCTCCAATAGTTGGCTGTATTGATTTGCCCGGGTCGATTAGATCTAACCACTTCAATCGCAACTATTCTTTGTGCTTAATCAAACTGTTCGTTAATATTTACGATGTGTGGCATCTTATCTTGTCTTGGGCAGTGTTCTCTCCTTTGCATTGAAGGGATCAAATCACACGGCACGTCAGCGGTTGGTACGGGCATTCGTTTGTGGTGTAGCGATTGCACGGTGTCCTGGTTTGTTCTGGTTGGTAGCCAATCAGTCACAAACCATCGTAACTCGATCAAAAGCGGAGTTATTCGCCTCATTCGCCCTCACATCCCAAAGAATATCGGGCCTGAACGAGAGAGAGAGCGTCATCGCTGTTGTCGTTTTGGAATATAAATATATCAAGGTATATCGCTATAGTGTTTAAATTCTTATCATTATTGAAAATTATTTTTGAAATGAATAAATATAAGTAATATATTTATAATAAACAAGTCATAATATAAATAATGATATTTACAGAGTAACTTTTCAATTAAACGTGGGTCAAAATCTACGCAAACGTTAAATATCTAATTGAACCGATGGGAGTAGTTTGCTAGTAGATACGGGACAACCGAGAAGCTCTCTCCGGTCATTACCCCACCATTGATGCGAAAGTTAGAAGTAATTACACCCATGATACATACAAGTTGATGATGGGTGTAATTTAAAGTTTACAAAAAAAATTAAGGGAAATGTAACGTTCTACAGTTTAAATAACTTGGTAAGTTGGGTGCGTTTTAATACAAACGAATTTGATAATTTAGTAATTTTGTGTGGCAAATAACTTCACTAGATATGTGGCTCCTTTTGGTTAATGCAGTGGCTAATGTAAGTTTTTTTCAACAATGTAAATTATGGTCATCACATAGTGCAAACCCCGTAGATATAATCCTACAAATGTTGGATGTAATCTGTAGAATATATTGCTCAACAGCTAATTTGCACAAATCGATTTAGATATTTTTCCCCATCTCGAATACTAACTAGAAAATTAGCCTACACAATAAAATTTTCGTTTGACTTTTAATTAATCTGAATGACAAAACAATAAGTATGCTTGTACAAAATGTACATAAGTATATTAATAATTGAGTAACATATAGCACAAAAATACTAAAAATAATTAAGCTTTTTACAAACCCACTTCTTAAGTTATTATAACCAAAATCACACCCCCACCCTTTTCAGTAGTTGTACCCATTAAAGCTTATTATATTAAAGTTGCTTGTACTAAAGTTGGCACAAACTGTGGCAAGTTTTATTGTTCTATGCATACTCATTTCTCAATGTCCTACACTAAATTATAACACAAACTTGCCAAAGTTAATGTACTATGAAATGCAATTTACTCTATTATTTTCCAACTAAGTAACCACCAACATGCTTAAATTAAGTGTAATTTTGTATAATAGTTTCGACTGCAATTTGAGGCATCCATTTTCAGAATTGGATGATCAACAATATTGAAAGGTTTAATTAGTAGATCGACTCATAAATCCACTATAAGTTAAATAGTGGATATACCTTGAGCGTACTAACTATTTTATAATTATTTTTAACTATTTTGAAGAGTAAGAATTGGCATTAAAGACCAAACTCTGCCACTAGACAAAGCGCCATATTTCTCTAGTGTCCATTCAGACAAAACGACATTTGTTGTGGTGTACTTGGGAAAACGACCACGTTTGTTGCTAAATTTTAAGCAATAAATCCAGTTCATGTAGCAACTAATGTACGAAGTTAACTAGATTATGAGATAGAAAAAGAGGGCAGGCCTAGAGCCCACGGGATACTGTACACGAGTAACATCACGCGAAACAAATTTTACATGTGTGATTAATATTTAATACACCATGCCGTACCAATCACAGTTTCCGGGTATCGGCAAATATCAGGTACGCAGGTATCAACAAGTATCAGGTACCCAGGTGTCACAGTAACTAAGGTAGTCGGTATCACTAGATATCAGGGTAGCCAAGAACTATCAACAATTATCGGGTATCAGGTACCGTGCTAGGTATCACAGGTACAAGGTACTAGGTATCTACAAAAGTATCGGTGTCAACAGGTAGCCAGCTACCAGGTAAATCCAGATCCAAGTGCCAGGTATCGTACACGTATCTAGGTACACCCAGCTTATCACGAGGCACCAGGGTACCTGCAACTGTACTCACTCTGGTATCCTTGGGTACTAGCTGGGTACCTGGTACCTTGGTGACAGTTTGGTATTCAACAGCATTTGGTACCCTTAGGGTTACGGCGTTTGGTTTTGTTTGGTTGGAAGGGTGCCTATATCTTGCAGAGTGTATTTCATGAATGTATCGACGATGCACTCATGAGTCACTGCCTGGTTGCGAATACCGCCCTTGTTGGTTTCCACTGATTGAATATTAGTCACCGAGTGTGGTTAATAGTCTGGAACGTTCTCTATATATCTTAACGTGTTTACGTTCTATGTCACCTGTGCCATAAGCAAATGCTCGATTTTCTAGTTTCCGTCTGAGAGCTTACTATCACGCGGATTTTACAGGAAAGAGGCCTAGTTCTACCATGCAGTCAATACAGGAGGGACTTGACTGGTTCTTGGGCCTGCCATTGTGCATGGCATGCACACATTTCACTAAAGTGCATGGACCGCCCCACTATGGCATAGACCCTGACTGCGACATATGTACCAAAGACGCTATTACTAACTAACGAGAGAGCGAAACAGAGGCGGGCCTAAAAGGCCATAGAGCTGTTTGTATCAGGACACGATGAGACTCGATCCTCGTGTGATCGGGATCCCAGTTGTATAATTTTTCTTTCTGGAAAAAGAAAGAAAGTAATACACAAATGAAATGACCATATAATACCACCTCAAGGCCCCACTAATCCGGTTGAAAATAACAGAACTCACAAAATCCGAATTAAAAATCACATCATGCATGCATCTCGCTATTAATGCAACAAGCGAATTACGAATGGTCGAAATCCGGCGAATCTAGCCCAACGATCGCCTATACACTAAGCAGGCTTTGCTACGTCTAATCTCGATCAAAGGAAATTATTAAGCCTAATCTCTCGTCAATGGCCGTCGCTGTCCCGGTCCGTGTGGGCCGGAACAACTTCGCCGAGTCGGCCAAATTCCTCCGCGCCCGGTCGCGCGCGCCGCGCCGTCTACGCCCGCCATTAACGTTCCAGTATCCGTGGCCTGCGTCGTTTCCGCCGCCGGCGACCGCGCTGCTACTACGACGCTCACCGCCGAGGAGGCGTACGAGGTGGTGGAGGCGAACGCGGACGAGCTCATAGCCCCTCCAGCTCGGCCTCGGCCGGCGCACCGCCGACGCCGGCCGCTTTCGCCTGGAGTCAACCCTGAATGCGAGTTCGACCTCGCGCCGACGGCGACATGTTGGCGGAGCCGGGCTCCGTCGACTACCTCCGCCGCGCGGCGCATGGACTTAACGCCCTCTCGTGGTCGGCGTCGGCGCCGCCAGCCTCGGCCGCCTTGCTCTGGAGCTCGGCCCTCCTCGCGCGCGCGCCGTCGTGGGCAACCTCGCCGGGGCCTACCACGTCGCCTACTCGCCAGGATCCTTATGCTTCGCCGGCACCGGCGGCGGCGGGTGCGGCGAGGCGGCTCCCCGCCGACGTTCGGGGGATTCGAGGAGATGGTCCGGCTCGCTGGCTGGGGCATCAACGCTGTACGACGTCAGGCTTTGCTGCGGGGGCTCAGGGGCGCCGTCCGCCGAGTCGCGGGCAGGCTCGGCGCCGCCCGTCCCGACGCGGCGCGCGGGGCTCGCGCGCCGGCCGCCGCTCATGGCGCTGCAGGCTTTTGAAACCCTGAGGAGCATGCCGCGGACGTGAATGCCTCATCGTGGGCGTGGCGTCTTGGGTATTCAAGCTACTATGTTAGTTTATTTGTTAGTTAGCGTTGAGTAATTAATGGGACGTAAACGGATGACAAGTCTCATTAAATGTTTTGGTCAATTTCAAATTTGGTTATCTGGGTTAGTTTTACGTAATAAATAGGTGAGAAAATTGGGTATACGAGTGAGCGCTAGGCGAAAGCGATGATCAAACGCATGCAGGCCCAGCAGTCGCAAATCCGAAATAGCGGCCTGTCAGATGCAATAGATTCAAAGACTCCATTCGCTAAGACAACTTTTGAAGCGGTGATCGATTGTTTATGTTGTTTTGTTACGTAAATAATTTTAGTCGTGTTGATTAATTGGTGTCCGTGTCCCGATCTTAGTGAGGCCCAAATATATACTATAAACTACTCCTCAAATTCTCTCTAGAATTTTGACAGTTGGTTAGTTCAATTTTGAGGCTAACCACTAATATATAAAGGGAGATATATAATTTAAATTAGGCCATGTAACTGGGTAAGTGTCCCTCACACTCGTTGAGTTTGAATATTAGTTTGTGTAATTGCGTGTGAGTATCCTGAATTGTGTAAAAAAAATGGTATATTCTAATTAGAAGATTTCATTTAGATCGAAGTTCACTTCTTCAGTTTTAAGATGATTGATATCGTTGTTGGCTACAGTACTTGTAGCATATCATTTACTTTCTTTCTTGAATAAAAAATTTTATAATATTTAGTAGTAGCATATGGATTATACGGTGATTCACATTACTCCTCTAAGTATTCATAAAATTCCAACATACAATAACTTGTTAACATGTTATGTTAAAGAGAAAATGGGGTAATAACGTCGATTTTCCTCCAAAATCTAGTATACCTCTATTTTTTAATAGATACTGCCGTTGACTTTTTCTCACCATGTTTGTACCATTCGTTCTTAATTCAAAAATTTACGTAATTATAATTTATTTTGGTTATGATTTGTTTTTATCCTCATAGTACTGTTAGTGTGATTTATAATCTTTGCATTAGGCATAATTTTTTGAAACGCAGTGACCACCTGTGGAAAATCAACCGGGTCTCTTTCGAGGGAGTATCAATCATAATATCATAAATTTTATTATAATTTTATTGATAAACTTATTCTAATATAAAATTGATAGTTGGAATTTTTAGAGTTGGACGAATGTTTGTTATGTAAACGTCAAAATATTTTGTTTTGTTATATATCGAATTTTAAGAGTATTATTTGTGATACCCGCTGGTAACTTAAAAATAAAATTATTAGACAGAAGGAGTCACTAAATAGCTTTCTTCAGGTAACATAGAAATATAGATTAACTCACACCGCTGTATATAGCATTTATTCACTAATTGTATTACCAAATACAATTTGAATTTCTTAGACTAGAAGAGATCAAGTTTAAATATAGCACTCAAATTCTTACCTTGTCGGCCTTCTCATCCATATCCATATAGCATGTAAAGAACATTGAACAAAATCTATGCTAACTCCCCTTTAATGATTCGCATCCTTGAAAACGTTTAATCAACATACAAATCCCTACAACTCCCTGAGTAAACATACATAGATTACAACTGTCGCTTACTAAAATTCGTGGATTCTTGGAATTCGGTACAATAGGACCACACTTTATCCGAGTTCAATGAAATTAAAATTTTATCCTCTGGTTATTGGGCAAGAACACGTTGTTTTGTTTTTTGTTGCTAGATATTTTAACGTTTGTTGTATCTGATCTTTGTTTAAGCTACTTATCTTGCCATAGGAATTAACAACCAACAGATTTTTCCTAGTAGTGGTACAATTATTATTACATGTTTCATTCTAGTCTGACTTCACTACAGAAATCACTTGGTTTCCAGCTCCCACAGAAATCTGACTGGCTTTGAATGCGTGTACACAAAATTCGTTTTGATCAAATCATATTCTCACCAAATTCGCTCTTTCTTTGGGCTAGCGTTCTTCTTTGTGTGATATTTTCCGACTGAATTCCCTAATAGGCTATGTGCGTGTCACAACGCGAAGTTTTGCAAATATCAAATTAGTTTCACACTTAAATAAAACATTAAAGTATATTTTAATAATATAATCTTTTGTATTAGAAAATCTAAATTTTTGAATAAATTTGAATTAATACTTACAATAAATTGCTAAGAAACAAAAAAAAATTTATAACACTTATAATATGAATCAGAAGTAGTTAATTTGCAGCTGTATAAACACGTTCATTTATACGCCCTGATTCCTCCTTCAGCAGTTCAGAGTTAACTAGCTTACTTAAATTAAATAAACCGGCAACTGATCAGTTGGATCAAACTTGTTGCTGGTGCCGCGCGCCGGTGCGGTGCTCGGGCCGCCAGCTTGCCCGGGGTCAAGCTCCGCCGCACAGGCGGGCAGCCGTCGGTGAGCGGCGAGCCACCGGTCGATGCAGTCGGGCGTGGTACACGTGCTCGCCGCCGGCAGGCGGCCGCACCATCTTCCCCCTCCCGGCACCGCGCCCAGCACACCGCGCACCTCCTCCGCCCGCCGCCGCCGCCGCGTCGCGCCACCCGGTCCTCGGGCTTCCGACTACATAAGCGTAGGCCGGGGGAGGGCCTCCGACCCGGGAACGGCTCGCCGCCTTGCCGCTGTCAGCGCAAGCAGCGACGACCCTGGCGGCCCGTCTTTTTCGCCGGAGAACCGCGTCGCGCTGCTCACCTCCGGCAGCAGCAGAAGGCGAGCGACATGAAGGGTGAAGTGACCGTGGCGAAGGAAGATGGCAGGAACCTGCCGACACGCGATCAACCGCGCGGTCGCGGGCCGGACGACGCCGCCGCCTGTT
>CM020180.1:30430114-30442108 GCA_009805545.1 Oryza longistaminata | reverse complement strand
CCGCCTGCGCGCCGCCGCCGCCGCAGCATGTCTCGACGCCGGCGCCGCTCATCGATCACGACGACTCCGACGAACACAAGAATGAGCTATTTTGCGACGACGGCGGCGACGACGACGACGACGAGTCCATGTGCCGTTTTGCCGCGTATATAAATATATACGACAGGAGGAAGAGAGATCGAGATCATGGCCGCCAACGTTTTTGAGCTTTGTCAACGAATATAATATAATTATTGTTACAATGGTTTAATACTAGTGTACTAAGTAAAGTCAGAAGTGAATTAAGCTGGCATGCAGAAATGTTCGTCATGTCTGACATAATCCTCCGTGACTATACATATCTTTGGTAATAATATTGATGTTTGCTAAGTAGTAGAATATATATGCATGCACTAACTAATTCAATTTATTAATATTTATTTCTTCTTTGTCCAATAGGAGTTGAGAACTTGACATCGATCTGTAAACAGAATCCATTGGGGTTAATTTATTTGCTCAAACGATCGACGCCCTGATATTCTAGTTAGTACTACTCCTTTTTTTTAATAGATGACGCCGTTGACTTTTTTTCATATGTTTAACCCTTCGTCTTATTCAAAAAATTTACGTAATTATAATTTATTTTGTTATGAGTTGTTTTATCATTCATAGTACTTTAAGTGTGATTTATATCTTATACATTTGCATAAATTTTTTGAATAAGACGAATGGTCAAACATGTAAGAAAAAGTCAACGGCGTCATCTATTAAAAAACGGAGGGAGTATCACGTAGCAGCCCTGATATTTGCTTGCTCAGTTGTTAATCACTTAGCAGCCCTGATATTCTAGTTGAGTAATTAATGATGTGGAAAATTTTACAGAGTCTGGGTCAAACTTGTTATTTAGTTAGCTTGACGCCCAAGTATTTATATATAAATATATGCCAGTGATTATTTATGGGAGGGTACTCAATTTTGTCCTTTTCGCTCTTGGATCAATTTTATCCCTTGTTTATGTTGTCAAAATCTCCTCTACGGGATTGTCCGATGGACTCATCGATATATATTATACTTCCTCCATTTCATATTATAAGTCGTTTAATTTTTTTTAAATTAAGTTTGACTAAGTTTATAGAAAAATATATTAGTATTTTCAATACAAAACAAACATATTATCAAAATATACTCAATATTAGATCTTATGAAACTAGTTTGGTATTTTAGATGTTGCTAAATTTTTCTATAAGCTTGGTCAAACTTGACAAAGGAAAAAAATCAAACGACTTATAATATGAAACGGAGAGAGTATATTTGAGTAAATTTCGTAAATTATAAATACTTTGATCAAACTTTAGCAAAATTACTACAATATAAGGCAGAGTATCATACTCATACACCTACTTATACTAGCAATAATATTATCACAACACTATACATATTTTAGAGTTATCATACCATCTTGTTGTGCTAGAGTCTGGAGTTAAAAATAATCTGTAATTATTTGATAAAATTGATGACAATTGTCTATATTACAACTTAAATGTGTTGTTTTGTGATAAATATGTTAAATGTTTAGTTTTGTGATACACCGTCTTACATATATGTAATTTGATAATAGTTTGATTAAGGTATATGTAATTTCATAGTATGATTAACGTAGGTATGCTATCTCAGCAAACCACTAACCTATAATAGCTTAGCGAGATCTATAGAAAATACTTCTTCAGATTTATGTGGAAGCAATCAGGAATGTTAGCTATAAATTGTCAATACTTCAGGTATAGAAAATACTTACTCTTTTCATGTTATCTTGTACTAATTGATTTCGGAATGCTCTGCTCCTTGGACCAAAAAATATCCGCTGTTTGGAATCAAGTAAGAAATGCCATTTGAATTTTAATATTTTATATTACTAAGAGAGTATTATAAACCAAACCTTAAAGTATGGGTAATGACTGTTGACCTTTTTTTTTTACAATGCGTTATTTGGCGCAGTGATGCAGTTGAGTCTTGATTGAATAAGACCATGGAAAAGCATAGCAGAGGCGCAGAGCAAATGCGCTTGTGTGAATAACATCCCCCAACCGGAAAACCGGGTATAACGCCTCCTTCATCTCTGAAAACCAGAGCAAATCACCTCCCTCGGTGGTTTTCCTGGCGGTTTCGTCCGACGTGGCGTTGTTGACCCGGTTGACAAGCTGACTCAGTGTGGTGGGACCCACATGTCAGTGTGGCAGCGATGTCATCTTGGACCGACAGCAGTTGACCACCGGGGAGATTGATGGCCGGTGACGCACGACGGCGAGGTAGGAGTAACGGGAAACGGATGAAGAACGAGTGAGGGACGGGGAACTCGGTGGCCGGCTCGGATGGTGGAGATGGGCAACTACGGACGCCAGCGACGAGAGGACGAGGGCAGCGGCGGAGGCACGGCTTCGGCGGTTGTGGGCGGAAGAGGAATCGGCGCGGGAGGTGGACCTGGCTGCAGCGGCCGCGGTCGCTGCACGTGCTCGACCCCTTCGCGGCTGCGGCCGTGCCCCCGCTGCCGAGGATCCGTTCGGGGAGGCCGCCATCGCCGTGGTCGGAGCGGCGGCGGAGGAGGCAACCCCGACGGCTGATCGACGACTCCCCGCCAGGCAAGCAGTCTGCCACACATCCCTCCTCCTCCTCCTCCTCTCTTGCCACCGGATTGCTGGGGACTCCACGACGCACCGCAGCTGTCCACCGGTTGGCAACAGCACGGCCACCCCGGCGAATAGCCACCACCTCGCGCCCTCGTGAGCGCGCCCACGCCGCTGCGTCGCCTTTGCATCACCCTGTGCACCCATCTCCTTCTCTTCGAAGCCACGCAATAAAATCCCCCACCAAAATCCCCAAACACATCATCCTCCCATTTCACTTACATTCACCGCCGCCACCATCGCCTCCCCAGTCGCCCACCATCGCGCCGAGAGTCCCCCCGCGGGCGGCCAGCTGCCCGCACGGGCGCCGCCTTCCTCTCGCCAAACCGCCGCGCCGCCTGGTTTTTTCTTCCTCCGGGGCGCCGCCTCTCGTCGCGCTCCTTTGACTAAGCCGTTCTTCAATAAGGCGGTCGTCGTCGCGTCGTGCCGCCTCCAGGCGCCAACCGCCCTCTCCTCGCCGCCACCATCGCCTCCCCAGTCCCCACGTCGGCCCGAGGCGCCACCCGATTCGGGATGAGTTTGCCTCGCCGCGGCCAGTCGGCACCGCAGGCGGCCGCCTTCGCCGGCCGCCGAAACTGCCTCTGCCTCGCCGCCCTTCTCGGTCGCCGCGCCGGCCGCCGTCACCGTCGCCACGCCGACTGCCGCTGTTGCCACGCCCATCGCCGGCTCTGTCTCAGCATCGACAGGAACAGCAGAGAGAAGAATCGAGAGGAGAAGAAAACGAGAAGAAGGGAAAACGTGGGTCCCACCATTTTTTATTATTATTTTCTGTGTGAGAATGACATGTGGGTCCCACCACGCTGAGTCAGCTTGTCAACCGGGTCAACAACGCCACATCAGACGAAACCGCCAGCAAAACGACTGAGGGAGGTGATTTGCTCTGGTTTTCAGAGATGAAGGAGGCGTTATACCCGGTTTTCCGGTTGGGGGATGTTATTCACACAAGCGCAAGAGATGAGGGAGGCAAAATGGACTTATTCCTACCAACTAACACCACCTACTCCTTACACAACAAAGACCATTGACGAGCCCAGTCCAACCAAACTGCAAGTTGTGGGTTAATCACTTGATTGGGTTGAAAAATTCGGTCTGAAAGCAATAACCACATGTGACACAGGCCTGATTACAACTGTAGGTCCATAAGTATAAGGTGAATACAAAGGAAAAAAGTACATAGAATGTCCCTTATCTTTTTACCGGATTACAAAATCGTCCCCAACCGCAAAACCAAATATATGCCATCTCTTAACTTATAAAACCGGGTTACTCTGGGTCCTTAAACGGTTTTGACCCCGGTTATGTCTAACATGACAGCTAAGTTAGTGTGGAACCCACATGGGCCCCACATGTTACTGATGTCATTGAAATCTTAGCCTCTTCTTCCCCTTCCCCCCTCTCTCCTCAATTATGTCTCTATGAAACTAAATTGCACACCTAAGTTAAGTTTTGCAATCCTAGGATGATATGGGATCAAATATGTCTCTATGAAAGTAAATTGCACAAATGTAAATGCAATAAGTAAATGAGATAGGAGACAATGAGTTTTTCACCCGAGGTTTAGAAACTCGCCGAATTACTAATAAAAAATGATAGGTACACATGCCTGGATACACTAGCTACGACGACAAAGTACATTGTAGGTCATTTTGTACACAATGTACCAATCCTATAGTGGGCATTGCTAGTTGATCAAATGATTTTTTTTTTGCGAACGCGCAAAAGGTTTGCTCGTTAATATATTAGAAGAAAAGAGTTTTAGTTACACAACGCATTTAGCCAGACCGGCTTATGCCAGGGGAAGGGAGAACTTAAACAAAGACAAAGAAAAAGGAAGAAACTCGTACGAGGACAAACACAACTCCAATCAGCGGGAGGAGGCAGAGCCACACTACACTCCCAACAAATCCCCAAACGAAGCAACGCCAGCTAACGGATCAATTGATTTTAAGAGACGGTTTAGTCAAATTATTTTACATCGTCGGATCTATGCCAAGATTAGTGTTGCATCTTAAGCTCCTTTATTCCCCTCCATCCCCAATAAAGTCGCCATTTTCTTCGTTGACCATTGGACTAGTAGGATTCACGATTGAGGATCATTGTTGAGCTCACATATGTAACATAGATTCGAAGAGAGATTGGTGGCCGCGGACAAGTAGTGTCTGGAAGAGATAAGAGTGATAGGGGACAGGTAATTGTGACAATGATGATAAAGCCCCATAGGTAAAGAAGGGCAGCAAACAGTAAAGACGGCAAGGGCTCCATTGAATCCATTGAAATATCAATGGGAGTCACAGAAGGACATGGGAAAATGGCAGCCTGAGAACATGATGTTAGAGATAAAATTTAAGTCGACCAAGAGGAAACTCCATAATATTAAAATGTGATGGCTGCTCCAAACCTAAGGATTTTCTATGGGTCTCTGTCGATTCAAGCGGATATCATGGGACATATTCATGAGTGAGTGGATGTATGACTAATGTGCGTAGTGATGCAGAGTACGTGTCTTTCATGTAATCGAGAAAAATGCTCATGCACTGTAATATCGGGATGTTTCCACTGCCTATCAATTGTCATGTACAGTGGGTTAATTGGACAGGCGCAGAAGCCGGAGCTCCTCCTGCGTCTGCTCGCCACGCGTGGATGTCGATAAATCAAGTCCATCACCTCCATACCAGTCGGTCATATATCCACAATAAAAACCTATGCATGAAACTTATGTGCCAAAAATTAGGGCACGTTTAGTTTACACCCTAGCATTGCTAAATCTAGGCAATATGTGTATCTAGCAAATTGATGCCACAGTTTAGAAAGATATGAAAAAAAAAAGTTGCATAACATGTGGGATCTAAAGTTAAAATATTTTGAGACGTTATAAATATGACAATGAAACAAAATAATAGTCTCGGTGCAGTGAGTCGCTAGCTATATCAATGCAGGGTCGGCGAGCCAGGTGACACCGCGTGTACCCGATTGATCATATCACAGTTAGCGACATAGCGGCCATGAGCTAGCACACGCGTGTACGCTGACCATTCATGCAGCAAAGCCAAGCATATCTCATCAACTGCCAGATGATATGACGCGAGAAAAAAAATTAATTAATGTACGTGTATATGCATGTCCATTGATCATTCAAGAGCAACAAATTTACTACAGCTATCAAAAAATAATACCACAAAGATCAGGCTCGCGAAATGAAAATTTTGGGTGTCACATCGGATGTTTGGCCGGATATCGGAAGAGGTTTTTGGACACGAATAAAAAAATTAATTTCATAACTTGCCTGAAAACCGCGAGACGAATCTTTTGGACCTAATTAATCCGTTATTAGCATACGTGGGTTACTGTAACACTTATGGCTAATCATGGACTAATTAGGCTCAAAAGATTTGTCTCGCGATTTCCCCCTAACTATGCAATTAGTTTTCTTTTAATCGATATTTAATGCTCCATACATATGTCAAAAGATTCGATATGATGTTTTGAGAAAAACTTTTGGGAACTAAACGGGGCCTCATAATCACAAGCACTGTTCATTCCTCATCAGAATCCAGCTGACCAATTGACTAGGAAGACCATGAGATACCACACGTCTGGAGATCGATCTATATACGATCAAGATGAGAAATATCTAGCTAGCCTCCCGACAGGTTTCCCCTAACCATTCATGTCACACACTGATCTTTCACCTAGACAATATTTGTCACTGTTGTGTAATAATGCCTATGCATGGTAAAGACAGAATGGAAGAAGAGTCCTGTCAAAGGAAAGGCTTAAAATATCCTAGAGTATCCAGCTAAGTTCAAAACAGAGAACCGACAGTTTGACATTAAATTTATCAATTTTAATTTCCTCTTCTTCCTGTTTTATTATTATTATTATTAAGGTCGGAGCATTGTAACTTTATCTTGTGGAATGATAGGCCAAACATTTTCCTTCATGCTTGATCGAGGGATCAGTTTTCTCAGCAGTTAGGGTGTGGATTAGTTTTTCTTTTCTAATTTAACCTAGTTTTTTCGGTGTGGGGGCATAATTCAATTTTTTTTCTACGCTGGTTTTTCTTGTGGCATATGGACCTTTTTTTTTATCCTGCTTATTCTTAGTGGCTATGGTTCAACTTTTGCTATATATCTTGATTTTCCGGATTCTTGCGTTGGTTTCCTTAACGGTCTATTCATTGCTATAGTGGGGAAGGAGCAGAGCTACGCACGATGGGAGAGGTGTGAGTGTACATATGGAGATTTGCTCCGGTCCAACAAAATGTATCTTAAGGTATCGGTACCTTATGGTACCAAATCGTTTTTAATCGTTGGATCTAGCTGGGCATGATGAACATTATTAGATAACGATCAGAAATGATTTGGTACCGTGAGATACCGGTACCTCGAGATACTTTTTGTTGGACCGAAGCAAATCTGAGACATATGACTTCTCTTTTTGAATGGTAGGGGTTGTGAAGAGTATTTTTTTTACCACCAAGTCGGTGGGTTTTAGGACAATCCTCCTCTCCAACAAGAAAAAAAAAAGGAAAAATTGTTCCATATCTTTCTTCATAAATGCAAATTTTTTTGAGGGAAAAAATGTTCCATATATTTTTTTTCAGAAATGCAAATTTAACTAAACCTTTCTTGTGTTGTCCTTGTCGCTACTCCCATCACTAAACCTAGGCCACTAGGCATCACCTTTGCATGATCTTACTACTAGATCATTTTCAATCGTCAGTGAGCATCCAAAACAAACGGTGGCTTATGAACAGGCCTTTAGAGCACTCGATCTCCTCTCCTAGTCTCCCTAATTGTCTTCTCCGTGCATTAAATAAGATTGAAAATAAGCACTTTCAATCCAATATTTTTTTACCTTTTGCAACTTTAATTAAGAACAAATTAAAATTTTCAATGAGGGGGGTGAGAAGATACCTTTTCGTACACATCAATGTGGTTTTTACTGCAAACTGATACACAGCGGCGCCGTTGTCGATCTCTGACTCTATTGGGCATCTGTCCACACTGTGTCCGTTAACAAGGTGCCCTAAAGGCCTCATTAATTGACACACATTTTTTTAGTATATTTTCTTCAATTCTCTAGAAATAAGTTGTCAAAAAAATAGTAAAAATATATTGGACGCGCCAGCTAGGCTGGCGGTAGGGCCCATGTCACCAATGGCATGGGCACATTATCACCATGCTGCGCGGCAACACCGAGCGGGACAAGAAGGACGCACTAGAGCTCGAACTTTATCATTATTCTGTGGGGCGAAACCGAATATTGCTACTAGTGCTACTGTATTCATTATGTCCGCGACAAGGCCATAGTGTCGCTAGGATGGGCGGTACGTGTCGCTCAGCTAAAAGGCGACGCCGCCCGTGTCACTCTGCCCACTTACGAGTCTGGTATGTCTGTAAAAAAAAAAATAAAAACCAGGTTATTTCTGTAAAATGGTGGAAAAAAAATATGTTGACAATAAATTATCATTTGGCACACCTAAGGTTCGAGTGCAAGTGGCAGTACAGTTCATCAAGTGGTGACACATTAGCGGCCATGCAGTCATCCGCACATTGCTTGATGGGGACCAACAAAGCTAAGAAGCTGGTACTTACAACAAAAGGACCACAATATATAGGTAAAGATTGAAATTATCAGGCAGGATGGGGAAGAACCAGGATAAGCCTATATGGGATATGTAGTGTTTGTGGTACTAGCTTACAAATAGTTCCTACTTTTGATTAATTTTCGAGAAAAGGAGATCATGGACTTAGTAGAATGTATTTGGACCATAAATTTACTTACAAACTGTCGACAAATTAAACCAAAAGAAGTTATAGGGCCGAATTGATAGAAGGGATGAGTTTAATTTATTAAGTTAAAAAAGAAGCACTACCTTCACTCCTACTAGTAGTCTAGTACAATTTCTTGAGTTACAGTACAATGTAGGAATTGGAACATAGGAATTGTTCTATTTATACTACGTTGATCTGGTAGTCAGAAAAGAGTGGAAAATAATTAAGGGGATCGGAATCGGTCACTTGGAAGAATGTAGTATGTTCATCGATCCATTTCTATATGTGGTCACCGGGACACTGGTGGATGCTGGAGCTCCTTGTCATTTTGTCAATCACGATGCAATAATAAACGGATCTGATGCCAACTCGATCGTCTGGGAGCGAACGGTTTCCGAGGAAGAGGGCACATACACCACACATAGCGTGATTGTTCTGCACCCGCTGCCAATTCCAAAAACAGACTGCCATCAGCCACAGAGAATCTGTTCGCCGCTACGATTTGTAGCCCTGGCAAAAGCCACCAATCCATGGACTCATGCAGCAGCAGCAGCAACAGGGCGCGTATAAGTACGTACTACTCCTGCTCCCTCCGTCCAAAAAAAAAGGCAAACCCTAAATTTCCGTGTCTAACTTTGACTGTCCGTCTTATATGAAACTTTTTTATAATTCGTATTTTCGTTATTGTTATATGATAAAACATTATTGATATTTTATGCGTGACTTGTCTTTTTAATTTTTTTCATAACTTTTTCAAATAAGACGAACGGTCAAACGTTGGGCACGAAAATCAGGGTTTGTGGATGGAGGGAGTAGCGCCACCAGAGAGAGGCCCCCGGGCTCTCCTTGTCCAGGCTCGCAGCATTCGCTCGCAGCCAACCCAAGATCTACCGATCGATCGATCGGTGTTGCTGCGACGACGGCCTCTGCCGCGCTAGCTGCGATGCATATGGGATGTTTTTTTTTTTCGAAATAAAGCGTCGCGGTTGATCGATCCGAGGCGCTCTGCGCGTCTGCCGGCCACTGCCTCGCGCTCTGCAATGTCGCGCGCTGAAATGCTGATCGATCGGCTAGCAGCTGGGGCGAAGGGAATGCGCGGCTTCCGAGGGCGGCGATCGAGCTGTCAATCTGCCGATGGACAGATGATCTCTGCGACGGCGACCACTTGCGCGCGGGGCCGAGAGTAGTACATAGCAGTACTCCCTCCGTCAAAAAAAGTCAAACCCTGGTTTTTCGTTTCCAACTTTGACTGTCCGTCTTATATGAAATTTTTTTATAATTTGCATTTTCATTGTTGTTAGATGATAAAACATGATTAATATTTTATGCGTGACTTGTCTTTTTAATTTTTTTCATAACTTTTTCAAATAAGACGAACGGTCAAACGTTGGGCACGAAAATCAGGGTTTGTGGATGGAGGGAGTAGCGCCACCAGAGAGAGGCCCCCGGGCTCTCCTTGTCCAGGCTCGCAGCATTCGCTCGCAGCCAACCCAAGATCTACCGATCGATCGATCGGTGTTGCTGCGACGTCTCGAAATATAAACATTTTTTAAAATAGTGCCAAGTTAAACTTTTTAAATTTTGATTACTGATAGCAAAATATTAAAAAAGATTAATCATGTAAATTCGATGTTATTATATTTATCATTATACTAACTATCATAATATGTAATTCTTTTTATTTAAAATGTTTTACTTTTGTAGATATTTTTTATCAAAGTGGCATCTCGAAGACCGTGTCGAGATTTAAAAATACTTACTCCAGTGTTTCTGGTGCCTGCCTTGGGTTGGTTTGTTTGGATGCGTACGTGGATCGGATGGATTTTGATATAGCAGCTGTCTCATTCATGGGCTCATGGCTCTGCTGCTTCTGCATGCAGTTCACTTGTTCTGTTCCTTGACGTAGTAGTGGCGATGGTGGTGGTGGTACTCCACTCCACTTGTCTGTACTGGAATGTGTGCGGATGTTGATTTGCTACTGGAATGTGTGATATGGCGGGAGAGTGAGACAGACGAAAGGAGAGAGGAAGAGCCGGCCGAATTATCGTTTTCATGCATGTGTATATGCATGGTGCTGGTCATGGTATCTAGCAGCAGTGGCGACCTATTTGTGAACTCAGGGGGTAACTTAATTTGTGGATGATAGAATAATCTGTGTTCACACATTTGCTGTTCATCAGGTGACGGTGAAGAATATTTCAGTCACTAGCACTCGTCTTCCACCTCTAGACGGGAGCAGTAATAGAAGAGAGGAAAGGAGATGGTGGACTGACCGGCGACGGCGACGGCGACCTAAACTCTAGCGGAGAATCTTCGAATTAGCATTCTGGGGTTGAAAGCCCTAAAGGGGGGTAGAGGGTGGTGAGGGCGGTTTTAGAGGGATGACCATAATGATGGAAGACAAGCGGTGGGTAGCGAAGGACAGTGGTAACGTATCCAGCATGGTGAAGGAGTTGTGCTAAGGTTGATGAAGAGGTGCGACGATGGTGGGGTAGGTCTCAGCAGCAATGTCGAACAGAGAGGCGCAACATCGCCATGGAGATCGTGAGTTCATGACTTGGGGTGGCGGTATGGCCGATTCAGGATCAGCAAGATTGTGTTATATCCGTTGAATGAATCTTGAAGCGATCATGTCGATATAGAAATGACTGATATTTAGGGAGATTTTACTTGTCTTATGAATAGCAAACCCGTTGTATTCATTACTATAAGCTAATATGCTACCTCTATCTCAAAAATGTGGATTTTGTTTATAAAACTATTATATCGGTTTTAATAGTTGGAGAGTCTAAATATCCGGTATTACAATCGAGAGATACAAGAAAGTCAAAGTGAGCTTATTCCTTAATAACAGAATCATTCAAACCGAAACATAAGAAAACGGCCCTTTTGTGGCCGGGCCTAAACACAGCAGGCCCAAAAATCGCTGAAATCGCGCTGGGCTCCGTAGTTGAAAATCCCAGCCCGGACTCCGCGTCGATGCTCCTGGCCCAACATGGTAGGGGCCTTTCGGTACATGGCTGGAAAGCACCGCGCGCCAGAGCTCGCGCGCGCATGCATGCGGCGGCCGACAAATCCTCGCGAAATCGCCGTGCGCCGCTGGCCCCCGTCCCTGTGCGCGACGATCGATGTGGACTACTGTTCGCTAGCTAGTCGGTTTGCTTAGCACGGAGGGATCGATCGAGGAGATCTGGAGAAAAAGATCGAGGAGATCGAAATCAAGTGAAGAGATACGCTGACCTCACCCTCCAACGAGCAGAGGACGAAGAAAAAGCTAAGCTTCCTCGGTTGTTTTTAAATGCTGATTCTTTGACGACATAGCACCCCACTCAGCGCGTCCATTTCCACTAGGCATCAGCTCGTCGGCGAAGCGGCAGATCGATGGCGGCCTTCGCGCGCCCCGGCCACCACCTCCCCCTCGTTTTGCCTCCTCTCCCTTCGCCGCCGCCGGCCACCGCCTCGTTGTCGTTGAACCACCTAGCGACGCAGCGCCGCGCGCGGTACACTCCTCGCCGCCACGTCGTCGTCGTCTCCAGCGCCGGGGGAGGCGGGGGCAG
>CM020180.1:30369581-30428723 GCA_009805545.1 Oryza longistaminata | reverse complement strand
GCATCTCAAATAACGCATTGAGAAATAGTGGTTCGGTGACAGAAGATGGCAAACCGATGAGATGATTTTTAACGCTCATTCTTACATCGAGAATGGCATCATGAACCAACAACGGCCTCCAGAAATATGTTTTTTTTAGTGCTATCGATTTTTATTTTTTGGAACTTTTAAGCTCCGGCTGAGTGCTCTTCCACAGACGTGTCACGCGGCGATCGATTAGCCGCCGAACCATCTATCTTTCACCGCCCATTCACGCACACACAAAGCACACAAAAATTCTACAAAAATTCAGAAGAGAGATTTAGAAGAACACACAAAAATTCAGGCTGGTAAAAAAATAAAAGACGAGAGATTGTGGCGCTGAGGTCCTCAGAATTTCACGCGGTCAGAAAAACGTGGCTCGGTTGTTCCGGAAATTTTCTGCTCCCGCCGCTGACCGTCGCCTAGCCTGGGCCGTCCGGCTTGCTAATGCTTTGCTAGTGACAGGAATATGCCTCCCCTACCACGGAGCCCCCGGCGTTTTGGCAGTTGCAAAATTCTCATCCAGCCCCTGCTACTATGCAAAAATCACTGCAAAGAAAATGTTATAATGTATTCCCTCTGTTACTAAATAAAGTATTTCTGAAAATCTAATAACATAGGAATGTGAGTATTTTCAGTCATTCAGATGCTTAGGATGGAAATTCAAGCAATTCAAATTTACATATAATGTGACAATTGCCAAGGAAATCTTTCACAATATCTTTAATATTTGCTAAAAGGACTAAAAATGATTATACCCCTTTCGTTCCGCTATATAGGTGTTTAAGGATTCAAAATTTATACCATAATATACGTATTTCATTCCAGTTAGGTGCTTGGAAGAAGAGTATAATTAATTTAAAATTCAACAACTAACATGACCGAAAAGAAATATTTTCACCTAACGATATTATTTGTTGAACGACCTAGAAATACTTCCGTACTCCTTCAGTTCTAAAGTAAACAAACCTCGTACGAGACGTAACACATCCTAATACTCCATCCGTTTCTAAATATTTTATGCCGTTGACTTTTTTTAATATGTTTGACTGTTCGTCTTATTAAAAAAAATTAAGTAATTATTAATTTCTTTTACTATCATTTGATTTATTGTTAAATATAGTTATATGTATACATATAGTTTTATATATTTCATAAAAGTTTTTGAATAAGACGAACGGTTAAACATGTGCTAAAAAGTCAACGGTGTCAAATAATTTGAAATGGAGGGAGTATGACTTAAAACTGTCTATGTCAATATATATCTTGCTTCCAAGTATTGATGTGTATAATATAATGTGTATGACCAACTTAATTGGAAGTACTATCTCTTTATCTATTTGAATGTTCAGTGAACGTGAATGTGGCTACGAATTTGTGTCCCCACATACTGATAAGAAATATGCTAGTTTTGCATGGGCATGAATTGCTCCATAGCAGCTAGATTTTTATTTTTTATTTTTGTTATAATACAACAATGCAAGCGTTTAGATCCGCCTGGTGAAAAGTGTTTCCACTGTTTAATGTCTTCAGACTTCAGTAACAGCCCGTACAAAACGTATTTCATAGGCAAAGACTGAAGATGTCCGACTGCGTAAATATATTTTCTCGGGCAGTTCTTGATGCACCTGCAAAAATCCACGATTTCCATAGGCCCTTGGTTGCAGGCAAAGCGGAAAACACGTGTAAATAGCTTATGTATCATCTAGGCAAACTTTTTCTATGGTAATGAGAGATATATACTCCAAGAAAATTTGTCAAAACTTTGGAGTTACTGTTAACTTTCATACAAATCTGGAATGTCCTTTAAAAGGAAACTATAGGATTCAATCCTATGTTTCAGAAGCCTTGTTACGAACTTTTCATGTAGGATTAAAATCCTACAAATTAAAGGGGCATTTATCCTATGTTTTTCCTCCATTCTAAAGGAACCCTGTAAGTTCTTGCATTAAATTATATCTACGAAAAATTAATTCACCATTTGCGCATTTTAATAATCAAGATAAAATCACAAAATTGCTCGCTCAAAGATTACAATACTATTTAGTATGTACTCCCCTGCATCACAAAATAAAGGGTCTGTTCACTTTGATGCCATTTTCAACCTTACTAAATTTTGGTAAAGTTACCAAAAAAGTGGCTACATTTAGTTTGCTAGCAAATTTTGTTAACTATATAAGAAATCCTGCCAAAATTTTGGCAAGTTACCAAAATTTTGGCAACTTTGCCAAAATTTTGGCAATGTGGTAAGTTTTTTTTTTTGGCATCAAAGTGAACAGGCCCAAAGATTACAGATGAACTACTCAGACGCATTCAGGGGTTGTTTGGTTAGTTGCCACACTTTGTCACACCACACTTTAGTCATGCCACAATTTCTTAGGCGTCTGTTTGGTTCGCTACCACAATTGTGTTATGCCACACTTTCTTAACTTTGGGACCCACGTCATGCTCTCAAATTTAGAGCTAAGCATGCCCACTACTAAAAAAAAAAGCCCATAAAAATCGGCACTATAGGTGATTTTACCAAGCCTGTGTCCACAGGCAGAGAACACATAAAACCGATACCTTTAAGCAACTATAGGTGTTGATTCTAAAGAAAAACCGACAACTATAGTATAGGCACCTTTAATATATTATAGGTGTCGGTTTTAGTTAACCGACACCTATATTATAGGTGCCGGTTCTAAAGAAAAACCGATACCTATCCAAACCGAGCCGAGCCAGGCTCGCTCGAGCTCGGCTCGTTGACAGCCCTAGCAGTGCTTTTGCCTTTGTTTCAAAAAAGTAATTCATGATATACTTCTTCTGTAAAATGGAAGATAACTATACTGTGAGTCTATTAAAGATGACAATGGATGTGTTTATGTTATTTACTGAATGTGTGCAATTGCATGGCAGAATGGTGAACTTGTTGAGAAAGACAAATGGTTACCCCATGGAGCAATCACAATTGGAGTCACCTCTGGAGCCTCTACTCCAGACAAGGTATATCTATGCATCTAATCCGATTTACACGCTGAATTAATAAATATCCTATCAAGTACTACAAATGTTTTGCCCATAAGTGCTCCAGTGCTAGTATAACCATGGGACTAAATATCTGCACTAAATAATATGCCAGGTCGTTGAGGATGTGCTGCAGAAGGTGTTTGAGATAAAGCGTCAGGAGCTTGGTGAAGCGACAGAGCAATAGATGAGATCATGAGACAGTGTTGCAGGCGCACAGAGATGAGCAAGCACAAGGAGACATGAGATGCTAGTATGATCAGATAAAGATACAGAAGAAATAAGATCGGCTGATTGAGAATTTGAGACTTGGGTTCATAGCATGAACTATTTGTGCATATTTGGTGATCTGGGAAGGCATACTGATAACTTTGAGTTGCAGACTTGCAGGGCGAATGTAAAATACTACTCTCTCCATCTTATAATATACTACCTCCGTCTTAAAATAAGTGCAGCCATGAGTTTCCGCGCTCAACTTTGATCGTCCGTTTTATTTGAAATTATTTTATAATTAGCATTTTTGTTGTTATGAGATAATAAAACATGAATAGTACTTTACTCGTGACTTATGTTTTTAATTTTTTTAAAAAAAAATTCAAATAAGACGAACGGTCAAAGTTGAGCGCGGAAAACCATGGCTGTAATTATTTGGGGACGGAGATAGTAACAACATAGAATCGAATAAGATACAGTCTAATACTATGAGTTTAAACAGGAGCGGAGGGAGTACAAGTAGATAGCATTATAGAAATCACTTAGGGTGTGTTTGCAACCCCTTTTTCCCAACCCATCCCTCTCGTTTTCCGCGCGCACGCTTTTCAAACTGCTAAACGGTACGTTTTTTGTAAAAAGTTTCTATACGAAAGTTGCTTAAAAAAATCAAATTAATCCATTTTTGAAAAAAATTAGCAAATACTTAATTAATCACGTGCTAATGGACCACTCCGTTTTCCGTGTTTACTGTGCACGCTGGGAACCAGAGTAGCGAACACACCCTTAGAACGTTTCTTATTGCTGTTGCTGTGGTACTTCCGGGATGTGGATGCAAGCAAATCCCGGCACATCCACGTATGCGGGCTGGGAATTCGGCCCATCTAAATAAGGCCTTACTTGGGCGTTAAGATGTGGGTGTGGCCTATGGTCTCTGATGGGCTACGATTTGCTTTAACCACAGGAGACAAAACAAGGCCGTGTTTAGTTCCTTTTTAATTTTTTTTAAGTATACGGACACATATTTTAAGTATTAAATATAGACTAATAACAAACCAAATTATAGATTCCGCATGTAAACTGCGAGACGAACCTATTAAGCCTAATTAATCCGTCATTAGTAAATTTTTACTGTAGCACCACATTAATCAAATCATGGCGTAATTAGGCTCAAAAATTCGTCTCGCGATTTACCTGCAAACTATGTAATTGTTTTTTTTCGTCCACATTTAATACTCCATACATGTGTCCAAATATTTAATGTGATGAAATTTTTGAAAGTTCGAAGGTAACTAAACACAGCCTAAGGCCTATAAAATTGGTAAGGCCGGTTACATTTGACCATAGTTACTCACAATTAGTTGTGGTCTCTGTGTAAGAAATATCATTGACTGCCAGTAACACATGTTAGAGACCAAAACTGATTTTCTTCAATTGAGCAACCGAAATACTACCAAGTTTTTCCAATAAAATCGGATCTTACTCATGGTAAATTGGTACTTAGTATCAATTTGGATGTACTTTGACATTGAGTTTCTCATGCTTAATTGTTGTACTAGGCACGAATGGACGGATCGGTGTGAATCTGTCGCGTACAGCTGAAGCACAAAGGTCAAAATCACGAAGCATTCGGTTTCAGAGAGTGTGCGTATATCTTTAATTTTTTTTTCTATGCATGCGTAAGGCCGTCCGTTTCACGTGTTTGGGTCGATTTCAAAGTCAGGCCACGCTTTCCACGCACATGTAGAAGACCATGCAGGCAACAGAACGTGCAGTGAACCTATTAACGAAACACATTTTTTTCAAGTGGAACACATGTTCCTGAATTTTTTTTTCACAGCGATCAAACTGGTTTCTATAAAAAAAAATCTACGAATTAATCCGTACCGCATCCCAAATAACGCATTAGGGAACAAATCGTGGTTCGGTGATAGAAAGATGGCAAACCGATGAGATGATTTTTAACGCTCTTTTCTTACATCGAGAATGGCATCATCAACCAACAACGGCCTCCAGAAATATGTTTTTAGTGCTATCGAGATTTTTTTTTATTTTTGGAACTTTTAAGCTCCGGCTGAGTGCTCTTCCACAGACGTGTCACGCGGCGATCGATTAGCCGCCGGGCCATCTCTCTTTCACCGCCCATTCACGCACACACAAAGCACACAAAAATTCTATTCTGAAAAGAAGAACACACAAAAATTCAGGCTGGTAAAAAAAATAAAAGACGAGAGATTGTGGCGCTGGGGTCCTCAGAATTTCGCGCGGTCAGAAAAACGTGGCTCGGTTGTTCCGGAAATTTTCTGCTCCCGCCGCTGACCGTCGCCTAGCCTGGGCCGTCCGGCTTGCCTATGCTTGCTAGTGACAGGAATATGCCTCCCCTACCACGGAGCCCCCGGCGTTTTGGCAGTTGCAAAATTCTCATCCAGCCCCTGCTACTATGCAAAAATCACTGCAAAGAAAATGTTATAATGTATTCCCTCTGTTACTAAATAAAGTATTTCTGAAATTCCAATAACATAGAAATGTGAGTATTTTCACTCAATCAGATGCTTAGGATGGGTGAACTTGTTGAGAAAGACAAATGGTTACCCCAGGGAGCAATCACAATTGGAGTCACCTCTGGAGCCTCTACTCCAGACAAGGTATATCTATGTATCTAATCCGATTTACACGCTGAATTTATAAATATCCTATCAAGTACTACAATTTTTTTGCCCATAAGTGCTCCAGTGTGGTGCCTGTGCTAGTATAACCATGGTACTAAATCTCTGCACTAAATAATATAACAGGTCGTTGAGGATGTGCTGCAGAAGGTGTTTGAGATAAAGCGTCAGGAGCTTGGTGAAGCAACAGAGCAATAGATGAGACACTGTTGCAGGCGCAGAGAGATGAGCAAGCACAAGCAGACATGAGATGCTAGTATGGTCAGATTCAGATACAGAAGAAATAAGATAGGCTGATTGAGAATTTGAGACTTGAGTTCATAATATGATGTTCTAAAAAAAGTTTATAGCATGAACTATTTGTGCATAATTTGGTGATCTGTGAAGGCATACCGATAATTTTAAGTTGCACTACTCTCTCCGTCTCATAATATAACAATCTAAAGTTAGATGTGATACATTATATTATTATAAATCATATGAGCGGAGGGAGTACAGGTAGATAGCATCATAGTAATCAATTAGAACGTTTCTTGTTGGGAATTCCTTCCTTGTTGCTGTTGCTGTGGTGGATGCAAGCAAATCCCAGCCCATCCACGTATGCGGGCTGGGAATTCGGCCCATCTAAACAAGGCTTAATGTTGGTGTGGCCTATGGGCTCTGATGGGCTACAGTTCGCTTTAAGATCTGCACAAAACTAAGGCCTATAAAATTGGTAAGGCCGGTTGCATTTGACCATAGTTACTCACAATTAGATTGTGGTCTCTGCGTAGGAAATATCATTGACTACCGGTAACACGTGTTAGAGACCAAAACTGATTTTCTACACGATTTGAGCAACCGAAATACTGCTAGGTTTTTTTTTCAATAAAAAACATATCTTATTACTCATGGTACTAGTATCAATTTGGAATTTTGGATGTACTTTGACATTGAGTTTCTCATGCTTAATTGTAGTACTAGGCACGAATAACGTCAGATGAGCTCGACGAACGGACGGATCAGTGTGAATCTGTCGCGTACTCCAGCTGAAGCACAAAGGTCAAAATCACGAAGCATTCGGTTTCAGAGAGTGTGCGTATATCTTAATTTTTTTTTCTATGCATGCGTAACGCCGTCCGTTTCACGTGTTTGGGTCGATTTCAAAGTCAGGCCACGCTTTCCACGCACATGTAGAAGACCATCTTCGCATGTAGCGTCACAGTGGTTGCGGGCAACAGAACGTGCAGTGAACCTATTAACGAAACGCATTTTTTTTTCAAGTGGAACACATGTTCCCGATTTTCACAGCGACAAACTGGTTTCTATAAAAAAAACTAAATCCCATCTTTTCCGCTTATGTTTATACTTATTAGCTAAAATTTAAATTTCCAACCTAGTTTAAGCTAATTTTGAGGGTTTTTTATCGAAATTTATTTTTCAGTCTTTGCTTTTATGTCGCCAAGAACACGTATATAAAAGTTAGGGCCGAATTAATCCGTACTGCATCTCAAATAACGCATTGAGAAATAGTGGTTCGGTGACAGAAGATGGCAAACCGATGAGATGATTTTTAACGCTCATTCTTACATCGAGAATGGCATCATGAACCAACAACGGCCTCCAGAAATATGTTTTTTTTAGTGCTATCGATTTTTATTTTTTGGAACTTTTAAGCTCCGGCTGAGTGCTCTTCCACAGACGTGTCACGCGGCGATCGATTAGCCGCCGAACCATCTATCTTTCACCGCCCATTTGATCAAGACGCTCAAGGAGAACGGGAACCAGCACACGTGGGGCCCCGTGACGGTGAAGCTGGCGGAGGCGTACGGCTTCTGCTGGGGCGTCGAGCGCGCCGTGCAGATCGCCTACGAGGCGCGCAAGCAGTTCCCCGAGGATCGCATCTGGCTCACCAACGAGATCATCCACAACCCCACCGTCAACAAGGTGATTATGAAATCCTCCCCTATCCATTTCGTTTGATTCAGGCGTCGACTCGTCTCCATGGGGATGAATTTTGTGGTTTTTCCCCTTCGTGAATGCCCGCCTCCTTCCACGAACTGAGTTTGTTGCGTATGAGGGGATAGATTAGCGTCTGCGTGTGCGTGGTAAAATGATCTATTTGGTGCAAATGAGATTTGGAGTAAAATCCTACCAATTTCTAGTTGAGAAAGTGTTCACAGTTAAGAGTGGCCACCAGATTCTGCGTTTTAGACTTTTATACCCCATTGATTACCCAATTAACTAGTTTCTTTTTATCTGCTGCTTAAGAGTATTCAATCATCTGTGCTTCGCATGACAACGGACACATGTTGTGTTCTTATGTGGATGTCTGCCTGAGGGCTCTGGAATTGGAAGTGACTTGAATTCGACTCCTGCTATTGTGTTTGCAGCGATTGGAGGACATGGGCGTCCAAAACATTCCTGTTGATGCAGGTATTAAGGATTTCGATGTTGTCGAGCAAGGGGATGTTGTCGTATTGCCTGCATTTGGAGCGGCCGTGGAGGAGATGTACACGCTGAATGAGAAGAAGGTGCAGATAGTCGATACAACGTGCCCTTGGGTTTCAAAGGTGGGTTTCCCTTTTGAAGATCACCTGATCCTTTCTATGTCGCTCTGAGATTATCAGAAATCAAAGGTATATCTGGTTGATGAACTCCACTACTATATATAGGTGTGGAACATGGTTGAAAAGCACAAGAAGGGTGACTACACTTCTATTATTCATGGAAAATACTCCCATGAAGAAACTGTTGCCACTGCTTCCTTTGCAGGGACATACATCATTGTTAAGAACATAGCAGAGGTATGTTTGATGCATTTATTTTTTTCCTATTGCATTGACTTTCATGTTGAATACATTATTTGGCTCAAATAACGAAATATTATCAATTGTAACAGGCTAGCTATGTATGTGATTATATACTTGGTGGCCAACTTGATGGTTCTAGCTCCACAAAAGAGGAGTTCCTTGAGGTAAAGCCTTTCTTGAATCATCTTTTTTTTTGCCCTGTCATGTTGGAAAGAAATGCCAATGTCTAATCGAATGTTTTATCAACAACTGCAGAAATTCAAAAATGCTGTTTCTCCAGGATTTGATCCTGATGTTGACTTAGTGAAAGTTGGCATTGCCAATCAAACAACAATGCTTAAAGGAGAAACTGAAGAAATTGGTTCGTATGCTAGCAGATGCTAATTGCCATTAGCTTCATGCCTGTTAGTTTGTGTTATTATATACAGTACAATTTGGTTTTAAATATCAAATTTGACTATAATGCTGTATAACTAACAGGGAAGCTTGTTGAGAAGACAATGATGCGTAGGTTTGGAGTTGAGAATGTCAATGACCACTTCATTGCCTTCAACACTATCTGTGATGCCACACAGGTAAACTTTGTTGTACTATTAAGATCATTTATGGCTCCATTGTAATCTGTGTAAGTAACCTTGTTCGAGCATATTCCTACAAACTTTGTGGTGTTTTTGGATACAATCAGATCATAGTCTATGCTTGGTTCATATATTGGTGACACCCTTCCCCTTCATATATCAGGAAAGACAAGATGCAATGTACCAGCTAGTGAAGGAGAAAGTTGATCTTATTCTGGTTGTTGGAGGATGGAACTCCAGTAACACCTCTCATTTGCAAGAAATTGGAGAACTCAGTGGAATTCCGTCTTACTGGATTGACAGTGAACAAAGGATTGGACCTGGAAACAAGATCAGCTACAAGTTAAATGTATGTTGTAATACTCATATCTCATCTAGTGAATATTATGAAAGAATAGTGTAGATTTTTTTTTGGCAACCAATAAGCAGAATTCTGACAAAATAAGCAGAAACATCAATTGAAAGTATAGTCTTATCACTGAAATCTGAATCATTTTAACAGCATGGCGAGCTTGTCGAGAAAGAGAACTGGTTACCAGAAGGCCCTATCACAATCGGAGTTACTTCTGGCGCCTCAACTCCGGACAAGGTAATACGGCTAACCTGGATTATGTTTTTCTTTTGTACGCAGCCTGCTTGTCTTCTGCACATATTTCTGCACAGTGGTCACTGGATAAAACTAAAAACGCATAACTTTCCTTCTTATGCAGGTTGTTGAGGATGCGTTACAGAAGGTGTTTGAGATCAAGCGCCAGGAAGTTTTGCAGGCCGCGTAAATTTTCATCAGGTTTGGTCACGGTAGCTGATGGCTTGGCGAAGGTTAATAGAACCATTGCACAAGCGATGTATGTACAGTAGTGAAGAATGCTACGCTTTTAGGTGCGCATACTATGGCATGTGCTGAGATTTACGTAGTATGATGGGGGCAAATGTTGTAATCAATTATCACACGAAGAACAGTTGCTGTATCGGCTGTTATAACTTTCTGACCCCCTCAAATAACGTTGCAGAAGTATCTTTCTTCGGTATAAATATCACCCAATTTGTTAGCTAGTACTATTTGATAGAGCTCAAATGCAGGACTCCCTGTATATATATGGCAAGTACAAGAAATGCAGGGTTCCCTATGTATAACATTAAGTTCAGAACCAATCTTGATATGCCACATATGTTGTTATAAAATTCCGTTTCTCTCTGCAACTTTCATACTGTAGTAGTATTGTTCTTCAGCTTTTGAACAAAAAAATAATAATAATCAGTAGTAGCAGCTGTTAGCTCACGTCATTCTGTGTGTGTGTGTCGCCTCACTCCCATGACTTGACACACTGGGAGTGCGGCGGCCACCTGAGCACCGGCGACGCGCCGTCGCCGCGCCAGAGCGCCGCCGCGCCACGGCGAGGACGGCGGCGAGGTCGGCGACCTTGGCGCGCATGGTCCGGCAGCATTGGCGTGCACGGTGGCGACCTCGCGGGCGTCGCGCTGTCCTGGCAGAAGCCGCTGAAGCGCGCCGTGTCGAGGACGCGGGCGCGGACGCCGAGGCGGCGGAGCGCGCCGCGGCGCTTCATGTCGTTGAGCACGTCCTGCTCCTTCATCCCCGCCGAGCGGTCCCGCGCCGCGTGCCACTCGTCGAACAGCGCCGCCGTGCGGTTGTTGGAGGCCACGAAGAAGAAGCCGGTGTTGAGCTCGTTGCCGGCGACGTCGTCGGGGCGGCCGTTGAACTGGTCGGAGCTGATCAGGAGGTCCTCCTCCTCCGCCCTGTACTCCAGCCTCGGCAACGGGTTCCTCAGCCACATCACATCCAAATCCTTGCGTATTTAACCAATCACAATTAAGCTAAACATCATACTATACAAAATGAAATGACGCATGGAGTAGCATTCTTGAATGTACAATTATAAGCAAAAACACAATCTTGCGGTTGCCTGATTTATTTTGATTTTTCAATTGACAAAACTCGCCTAATAATGTATAAACAGAACTTCATTTTGCTATTGATCAGCTGCATAATATTTTGTTATTTGTTATTAGTTAACTAAATTGTATAAGCTAATATATGTTTGATCCATCCATTGATTAATTATTAAGGCAAAGTTTGTACGCGTGTATTATGCATGAAACCGAGAGAATAGTCGCGTACGGTGAAGATGAAGCTGTAGCCGAGCTTGAGGACGTCGCCGAGGAGGCGAATGCGTCGCCACATCATGCGTATGAAGCCGTCGGACATGTAGAGCTGCTCCGACGAGAGGTCGTCGGCGCCGTCCTGCGCCGCCGGGAGCTGGTAGCACCGGACGCCGCCGAGGCGCCTGCAGCGGAGGAAGGCCGGCCGGTCCATGGCGACGAGGAGGACGTGGGCGATGAGCTGCTCGGTGCCCTCCCCTTCCCTCATGCTCCGGAGGAAGAGGTCGAGCAGGCCGCCGTCCTCGTCGGCGTACGCCCTGTTCAGCACGCTCACGATCAGCGTCCCGTTCGCGTACGCCGCCCCGCGCACCGCCGCCTCCAGATCGCCGTCGCCGGCGGCGTCGACCTGGCTCGGCCATCGACGTGACAATGTCCCAAGAAGTAGTGAGTTAATTAGTGCTCATGCTAATCACTTCGCGGCGGCTGATTGGTGAAGTTGTTAGTGTATTACCGATGAACGACGACGGCGCCTCACGCTGAAGAACTCCTCCTCCGTGTCGCCGTCGCCGGCGGCCGGAGAAGATAGAAGGTACGTGCCGACGATGACGAGGAGGCAGATGGCGACGACGGCTATGGCGCGGCCCAATGCGCAGTGCTGCCGCAGACCAGCCGGCGCCGACATGGCTGCTGGATATCGAGTCGGTTGCACTCCTCAGTGTTAGAGTGAAGCCTTTAGCTCTAATAGAGCTCAAATGCAGGACTCCCTGTATATATATGGCAAGTACAAGAAATGCAGGGTTCCCTATGTATAACATTAAGTTCAGAACCAATCTTGATATGCCACATATGTTGTTATAAAATTCCGTTTCTCTCTGCAACTTTCATACTGTAGTAGTATTGTTCTTCAGCTTTTGAACAAAAAAATAATAATAATCAGTAGTAGCAGCTGTTAGCTCACGACTATTCTGTGTGTGTGTCGCCTCACTCCCATATGATTTCAAAAACCAAAAGGACATACGCGTGTATGTGCTCATGTGGATATTGAGGTAAACCTACCAACCTCTATGTTACAACTTGCAAGCCTGGTTTGAAACATGTTCAATTTATAGAACTCCACAGAAACAGTTTGTTTTCTCCCAATAACAGAAGATCCACTCAGTGCCTATACGCAATGGGATTAGTAAGTAGCATCATTGTCATACACCCAATCCCATTCTGATACTTCAATTGACAAGAAAAGATCGGACTGCTGGGTTAATACCATTACCAAGAATGGACGAATACGAACAACATAGCATCAGCTGAACACACAGGACAACATAGGGGGCTCTCATTGAGATGCTCTGTTTGTTAATGATGGGTCATGGGATTACAACACACATTACACTTTACATTCCTCCGCTAACTCTGACGCGACAAAAAAAAGGTAAAAAAGAAATCTACCGTCCGCCTCCAGCTTCTCACTCCACCCTCCTTCCAGTCAGACTAACTTCCTAAACACAGAGAGCCCGCTCCAACACTGCTTATACACCAGGCACCCATCTTCAGGTGCCCAGGTGAAATGGGCCACTACTTCCCGTATCCTACAATTGGAAAGTGGTGGCCAAAAAGAAAAGAGAAAATGAATATGGATAGGACATCGCCAATTATACTTTACACAATCTCCGCGCCGCAGACGGAGATATCAGAGGGAAGAAACGCCCGGGGAAGTTATAGTCATTAGCCAGAAAGACTTCTTCTCGCCATATCCTGTGCACGGAACACCCTTTTCCTCTTCTTCCCTCTTGCTAAACAGGGTCTGGTCCGAGCAATCAAGACCCGCCCCACATGCTGTATTGTACAACTCACATGCAGAGTAGCATACCCGAAGCCGGTTATCCCCATCTTCGTCGCACCTTTGAATCGAGATCTGAAGAAAGAAATTTAGGAAGGTATTACTTCTCCACAAATTATTGCTCTCAACAGTAAAACAAGATGAATCCGTATGGATATATAGAGATAATGAGGGCATTGACAAAAAGACAATTGGTTTAAATATCACTAGTATTTGGCGTAAGTAAACTAGACAAATCTCCTGCTCAGTGAAATGGGGCTAGATGATCTTATACTCGATGCAGAATTTTCAGTGTTTATTTCTAAAAATGCAATCGTGTTATAACAGGCAATGCTGATCCGTGACATTGAACTTGGAGGATTCCTTTCACTATGTTCTAACAAAATAATACATGCTTCTTTCTTGTATATATGTATATTTGCTTCAAGTAAGCTGTGCTCTTAATATACTATGCTTGTTTAAAGGCAAAAACAGCAATGCGGACAAACAAAACCTCATAACGTGTATGCAAGCTGAAGATAGAACATCTAAAGATCAGAACGAGTTCGCAATATATATAAATATTTGAGAAATGGTTGAAGCAGGCCATACCCAGCAGGCCAACCGCTTTGCAGCTGCTGCACAGTTGGCATTGTTAAAGAAGTTAAGGAAGGTCCGCCCACTTGGCATCAACCTATTGTAATTTGGCACAAGAACCACTGCTTCAAGCTGTTGTAGAATACTGAGTTCACTTGGTGCACAATGCTGCCCGTCAGCATCCCTAACCAGTACATCATGGCACATTGACAAGCTGGGCAATATTGCAGAACCTTTCTGACAAGTGTAGCCTGCATAATCTGAACAGCGGAATTCACATTTACCATTATCACAGACTCCTCCGTGCAAACTACATTGCTCATCACAAACCGCTGCATTAAAAAAGAAACATGACATTAGTTTTAGCAATCATCAATTCTGAAACATATAGTAAATTGTAAGGCGTTCAAGGCTCCAACATAATAAAACTCAATTGCAAGTTTTAAGTGCTCAAATCTGATCATGTATGGCAAAGCACATTTTCATAAGAAATTCAAATGCATTAAAACCTAGTGTGACTAGTTTTCACGAATCAAACACAAAGAAAATTAGTGAGTTCATCTTCATGTTTTTAACAGAAAACTTCAGTATTCATTAAGTTCACCTGTTGAGCAGTCAATCCCAGTCCATCCACTTTCACATTCACAGATCCCATTGGCTTTGCATATACCATGACCTGTGCACTTGGCTGGGCAAGATCCTGCACACCAAACCAATGGTAGTCAGTGAGACCAAACTATAACAGAATGGATACTTCAGCATATCAGAAAAGCAATCCAGCCAATTTTGAAGGGGCCCACCAAGGGCTACAAAAATCCATTGTCCTCTTCACTCAATTGAAGCTCCACAAGAACCAACAGATTGTTCATAATATTGATAAATGTATACATATGAAGCATACAATTATAAACTACTGCTTTCAAAAGGATGCTTGACCACTTCTCTAAAAATATTCCACTTCAATATCCAGCTTATCCATAAATCTTTTGAAATACAAGATTGGAAAACCTGTGCTGAAAAGGCTTAACAGATGGAGAAGAAAAAAGTTGGATGATAACGGAAGGATAGCATAGACATAGAACTCACTTCTGCTACAGTCGTGGCCATGAAATCCAGGGAAGCAATGACAGGTTCCATCAATGCAATCACCATTAAAACTGCAAGACTTGGGACACTGGCCACTTACTGGAACTGGCACGGTGTTACACAACTCGTGATATGCCGGGCAAATCAACTCCCCTTCAGCAACGAAATTTACTCAAGTAAGAAACAAAAGAAGAGAGTTCTGATATAATACACATCAAATAACAAGACTCACCATTGAACCCTGGGAACTGAACAGGTCCACCAGTTTGCGGACATGACTTCCAGATCCCATCAACGGCAACCTAAACATCAATAATTTTTTTGAACACCACAAATGGCAAAGTTTAGCCAGAGCTGAGCAGAATTTCTGAACCAACATAGAAGATGATGCATGAGGTTACTTGGACAAATCTGATGCAGCCAATATAGACACAAACAGCATAAGCATGTAGCTCAAAAAGAATATAAAACAACTAAGACAGTTGAAAGAACCAAATTTATTATTTAATACATCTGGCGAGAGATATAATGACTCTGGTTTCAATGGTTTTGTTCTTAAATATAAGGTTTGCATGCATGTTTAATGGTTTTTCCTACTATGCCCCTATTTGTTACTCCCTCCGTCCCAAAATAAGTGCAGTTTTGCACTATTCACGTTCAATATTCGATCGTTCGTCTTATTTGAAATTTTTTTATGATTAGTATTTTTATTGCTATTAGATGATAAAACATGAATAGTACTCTATGCGTGACTAAATATCTTCAAATTTTTCACAAATTTTTCAAATAAGACGGACGGTCAAACGTTGGGCACGGATATCCACGGCTGCACTTATTTTGGGACGGAGGTAGTATTTCTGTGATTATTATACCTCAGATCACACTTTTGAAACCGACCATCAGTGACTTCTAAATATTTAATTAAAAACCATACAAATTGTTATCTGTAGATTTGTCATGATAAGTACTTTCATAATCCCATAAATTTATTAGATTTTATAAAAGTAATTTAATATAAAATTGTGGTCAAAGGGCACACCTCAACGACCATGAAAAGTCAAGCGTCAACCATCAAGTATCCTTTTACTGGAGGGAGTATGCATTTATTCATGACCGCCAAAAAAAAGCAATTTATTTTATCTTACAAGACAATACGAATGCCATCAAGTCATTTTATCTGGCGTTCCCATTTTCACCACCAACTTACTAATGCAAAATCAAAATTCAACAAAATATTTTCTCAATAAAGAGAGTAATCACCAAAAAATTAAAATGCTTTGTTAAAAGCTCATAGTGAAAAGGGCGAATGGGCTAGAAATTCTCATTCCTCTAACAAGGTTTGGTGGGCTTCAGATCATGTATGGTTACTCTTGAGAAAAAAGATACGACTAATAAACTAAGGAAGAAGGGAGTGGCACTAACCTCTAAGGAGTTATTTGTGCAGCGATGCTGATAACAGCCATTTCCTTGTGTCATAGATCCGCGAACAAACCCAGTTCGCACTAGAGTTGAGGCCATACACCTGCTCATTAGTGAAGCAAAACTTCCATCACGAATTAAAACTGTAAACTGATATGTAGTAAAACAAGTATGATAGAACTTATTGTCTGCAGTCTCACCTTGAGTTGCTTCCCCGCACTTCACCTAACATTCTGTCAGGTGCTCGTGCACTATTTACATCAGTGCACGAACCATCTGAATAAGCAACATAATATGTACAGTAATCTGCTAACGAAGACTGGCCACCTACATGCATAGAATCCAGTTCCACATAGGTGAGCACTTTAGTACTATTTGCTGAAATAAGAAACCAATCAAGGGTACTCAAGAAGAGAATAAGAAAAGATGAGGGCTCTTGTGGAATATGAGAACTTGATAGGAAACTCCCAGGAAGACTCATTTGATTAACTCCAGAGACAGTTGACAGTTCCAAAAGTGATCCCATCTAGAGCTCAGTCAGATCACCTCTAACAAGGTAATCCAACCTGCTTGTGACTGGGTAATCTTTAGGCAAACAGTAGCAAAAGACAAAAGAAACTTTCCATGCGTGTGGACAGGAGATATCCTATATTAACAACTGGGCATTATGTGCAAATAAGCAATATTATTCATTTCACCTTCCCCTTAATTTACACCACCCGCCTTGACCTACAAGCCAACCCACTAGGGATCAAATGGAAAAGGTCAAAACAGAAAGATGAGCCACTTAAAATTCCAAATATCATTTCAGCACTCTGTCAAATGTTACTAACAACAAAATCAAACTAAATCATCACATATTGTATCATAACCATACCTTTATTAGCTTGAGGGAAATATTGAGCCCATTTGGGCAGGTCCCCACTATAGCTTACTATAGGGCAGTAACCTTCTGCCTCCCTATTATATGTGCATCCTGATAACTGAGTTGTGTTGCAGCGGTATGCCCCTTTCCATAAATTGCAGGGAGAGATAACGAACTCTGTTCCCTGATTGCGACCCCAATCTAAATGCTCAGCCATGCTATAATTAGCTTGATACCACCCGCTGTCCTCCAGTAATGCTAAAGTCATCTTTGACACCACTGATCTTGTATCCACTGACCCAGTCATGATCTCATTCATTAAGAGCCTTTTCTCCCAATGTGAACCTGTAAATATGGCAAATCTCAGTAGGGAGGGAAAAAACACACAGTTATTCTTGAACCTTTATGATGCCAACAGTACAAATATCAAATTATATAGGTGTACCTGATGTACCCCTGCCACCACCATCTTCCAGTTCCAACCCAGTGAAGTTTTGGGAAAACGCCTAGCACAACCAAGAAATCGATCAATTTAAATGAATACTTTTTCTCAAAGTAAAAGTTAAGAAATGACTAACAGATTTAAGAAAGTTCCAGTATCTTTAGTTACAACTTACTCCATAATGATGCCTAGAGTGCATGACAACCCGTGGAAGGACAACACGTGTGACCATTCTTCCAAGCTTTTCATCCAAAATTTGAAGAGTTACCTAAAAGAAAGACATATGAATACACTCAGATCATCGTGTGCAAGGCATGAACTAGAGAGGGGAAGCTTTCAAGCTACCCAACTTACCAATGCAGTAGGCAGATAATAAATTTTGGACTAGAGAAACTGGTTAGTTATGTACTGGTTGAAGAATTGGTGCAGAACAAAAACCATGTTGCATTATCTCCAAAGCTTTTCACTCAAGTTTTGGAGGTATGCCAACTATGCTATTTTGACAATCATTAGACCCCCCCCCCCTCTTTCCCCTCCAAAAATGAATAAAATAAACTGGATGATATAGCTAACTAGAGCCCATAAAAAGTTATTTGCTTTTAGCACAACATCTTAAGTAAATAATCCAACTTGGAAAAATATACTAGGACCTCTCGTGGCAACACAACCACTAAACAATAAAGTTGTTGGTTAGACTTGGACACTTGGTTGAGTTTGTAACGTAGTATGTTGTGGGGTTTCATTGATTTGCATCCTCTACTTGAAACTGTACTCTCTACACAGCTCGTCAAATTAACCATAAAGGGTATTGGGTTTGAGTTGCCAGCTACAGGTGGATTAGTCAGATGAAGAAAAACCTTTATATGATCTAAAAGAAGGAAGCAGTGGTGGACGTGATCTTCCACCACCATCGCCAACCTAACAAGTGGAGCCATGGTCAGCCTCCTTTTGGGCCTCTCCTCCTCCAGCCATCTTTGATTGCTAGGCGGCCCATATAGCTATGTTTGTTTCTTCTTAGTCTTTCGAGGTAAGGAACATAAGGAGGATACTAAGGAGCAGATTAGTTCTGTGTCATATCCTCCACTTTGAAATACAAGGTGTTATCCAAAAAAGGTCTACAAACAACCATGAGTTTTGTAAACTTAGCTAGATTATGAAATATCTATCTAGTTCATTGCAACGCACAAGTATTTAACTAGTTGAACCCAAATTCTACAGAATGGAAAAGAGAACAAGCGAAAAGTTGACAAGAAGGGGGTATAATACAAAACTGAGCACAACTTGTCAAAGTCCAGCCTTGTAAATCCTCAATCATCCAATGCGGGACCACAAGCTATAGAAAATTAGATGAAGTTTATTTATTTACATTTCAGAGTTACTTCCTTCTACAATTTTGAGCCTTAATGGCAAGTTTGGCAAATGGGATAGGGAAATGATATCCCACCCATCAAAGGGTAACATTGCCTAGCCCATCCATTCTTATCCTAGCCATCCATTATTCCCACCTCATTTCATCCTAACCCTTTGCTCCTTCCGTTGTCCCAATCACACGTCTTACAACCGACTTGTCAAACAGGCCATAAGAGCTTGAAATTGTCTTTCAAGATTAGCTTTCTGTTACTGTACATACTAGTTGACCAAAAAGAATGAGGCCATTAGGGCCTAGAGTTCGTAGTTTTAAGAAATCTAAGGTCGGGACTGCTATGAATATAATTTGTATTGAATAATAGCCCCAAGGAGGCAATAGGAGTTCAAGAGTGCGTATAAGGATCATATTTACGTATTACTATAGAGTAGAATTTATAGTTCAAATGTTGTTCTTCAGGCTTCTGGGGATTGATTTGAGTAGAACACATAAAATTCTCCAAATTCACACTCATCTACAAGCACTGTTGTCCGGGTTGATTTCTGAACAGCGGTTGGTTGATTAGATTGTTCATCGATATGCTGTATCTTTCCTCAAATTACAAATTAAAATCATCTTTTGTCCAGCTAATTCCAATGTCCCGCTAGGCATGTAGGATTGTAGGCATCAGTAATCGTGCAACTTAATCCCATTTATAAGACTTTTGAAGAGGTATCAAATCCATGCTCTCAACAATCTGAAAGCATCAAGAAATATTCCATTGCACCTTTGGAGTTTATTTGACCACACATGCCAAGATTTGCCACAGTGAGATAATTGCCCAATATGGTAACAACAGAAACTTAGGGGCCTTTGTGCCTTTGCCTAAAATCAGCATATACATCCAATTGAGTTGCTTCTTTAAGAAGCTTTAAATAAAGAAATTGAATCGGCTGAGATTTCAACCATAAAAGGATCAGCTCAGGTTTCCGGCGTTGAATCTCCATGTGAAGGAAAGAAAATATATCACACTAAAACAATGAGGAAAGACATTGCTAAGTACCTGACTACGCCTCCGTTTCCTTTCATCACGAAAATGTGTGAAGGCATGAGGATCAAAGCCTAGAACATGCATGACCTCATGTATCAAGGTGGCTGAAAGTAGCGTTTCTGCTTCAGCGGTCAAATGACGGGGGGCCACATTAACATGTCCTAAAGGAAAAAGTCACATATGTTAGTTCAAATTAACATTAAAAACACCCCGCGCGTGTGATGTTAGTATACAAAGTGTGAGGATTTACACAGACCTGCAATTGCACGGCCCCATTGGTCACGTTCACAGGCCACAGCCCATGCAAGGGTGTTACCTGTTGTTGGTCTAGTTGTTACCAGGAGTACTAAATCAGCATTGGCAACGCCATCTGCAATTTAAGAAAGAAATGTATGAAATAAGTAGCAATTTTTGGATGTATAGACACATATGCTAGTGATGGTAAAGGGATAACACGCAAGTTTTGGATGTGTAGACACATCGATTTACATTGGTATATGAGCACATGTCAGAGATATGGCAAGGAGTGGAGACAGGGAGGCATACTGTCCCCATCCTCACGTAGAGTGGCAATGGAAAAAAATTCCCCCATCCCTCTAATAGAAGAACTCCTCTGGGTTGGCAAGAAAAAGGTCCCCATTGCCATCCCTAGTAATAATGGTAAATTACCTTCAATATATGCATGGGGGAGCTGTACACCTCCATCCTGACCACAAGCAGAGTACCCACTGAGCCGAAGGTTCCCTTTGACAGGTTCAACAGCTAAGGCTTTTCTGAACCACTCTACTGTCTGTCCCAGTGCCTGTCCAATGGTCCGATTCAGCATACAAACAAAGATATCAATAACACAAGGGACTAGCATTACTATATCTTCCATCACAGTCAAGACTTAAGATCATTGGCAGATCATATTTTCAAGTCATGATGGAGTGCAAACTGAAGTGGCAGGCAGAAACCACAGAAGGCAGAAAAATGAACCTTTCGAAGCCTTTGCTTCTTGTCCTCCCCGGCTATATCCTCAACGGTGCAATTGTACCAGCAATCTCCCACCAATGGTGGGTCTCCATGAGGATCACAGACAGGTGTTCCTGGTGTTGATGGAACAGGAGGTTCCCCAAGCTAACATGAACAAACAACAAACTTAACAATACACTTCGCCAGTGAAGCAGCTGCCAGCACAATCAAAAGCTAAACCTACCTTCACAATGTCACCAACAGTTTTACAGTCCCTGTCAGGTGAATGCCCAACAGCGTCATAGTTGAGATAAATCCGTATTGGCTTTTTGACATTCTTCTGTGAAGCATGCCAAGATGACACCCCCAGCAAGTGTCTTCCTCTTAGCCGTTCCATGTTCTCTCTGCGTTCATGGTAGACTTGAGGCATGACAGAGTACTCCTTCCGCCCGGCTCGTCGCCGCTGATGAAGTATTTCATCATGAATGCAAGAATGGCTAAGGTAAATGTCCTTCTCCCCAGCATCCAGGCCTTGAGGAGGCGATGTTTTGCCGTCACGGGAACTCGAGCTGGCTCCTTGAGTCAAGAACAGAATCAAAATAATCTGCAGCATGAGCAAACATGGAATAATCAATTACAGACACCAGCGCAAGTACAGAGTCCTCTAATAGACAACACGGTGACCTAAGAGAACTCGAATATTAGCAAACTGTAAGAGCAAACAGCATGTAATCTACCAGTGCAGTCTAAATTTTGATCAATCTATTTCCATCTGTTTAACTACCGCCAAAATTCCCAAAAATGGAAGGGACAACAACATTCCCTTCCCCCAAAAATATCCGAAGCAAAACGGTAAAACCCTACAACACCAGAGCAAGCCGCGAATCTATCGAATCGCACTCCATAACCTAAAATGCGCATCAAATTGATACCAAATCCGGCCACGGCAGCCTCAAACCCCGCGAAATTCCCCGACCACTCCGCACGAAATCTGCGAACACAGCCCGCTCACCAACCGAACCCCTCCCACCGGATCGAACGAAGCGGCTCACCTGGACGCTCGCGAGCCGAAGCACCCTCCCGCACACGCCTCCGCCGGGCGACGCCCTGTCCTCCATGTACGGCCGCCCGCAGCCCCAGCCCCCGTCGCCGCTTCCATTCACCGCCCCTCGGGCGACGCCCCCGCCGCACCCATCCTCCTCCACCTCACCACCCCCCTACGAATCCACCACCCCCCACCTCGCCGTCTCCTCCTTCCCGCCGCGCCGCACCGCCGCCGAGACGGGGACCACCAGGCTGGCCCCACCACCGCGCACCCACTCGCCTCCGCGCCGCCGGCTCCGGCTCACCGCAGATCGATGCAGGATTAGGGTTCCGCGGCGCCGACGAGGAGCAGCCCAACCCCCCGCGAGGAGGAGAGAGAGAGAGAGGATGGAGGAGGCGGAGACGCGGGGAGGTGGAGGAGGTGAGGTGTGGAGGTGGAGGCGTAGTGGTGGTGGATTTAGTCGTGAAGGCTACTAGTACCACCACTGAGACGGAGAAGAGAGAAAGAAAGAAAGGGAAAAAAAAAAAGAAAAGAAACGAGATATTATCGGGTTTTTTTTTTGCATTTTACTATTGCGCCCCACGCCCACGGCCGCTATTAATGCCGGAAGGGGGAAAAGGGGCAGGGAGTTGGGTGGAAATTACGGGGGAGTGCCATCGCCCCCGCCCCGGCAGTTGGGGCGGAGACGTGGAGCTGTTCTTCCGTAATCCGGTTCCTCCTTTTTGTACCGTTGCGGCCTAACAAGGGAGTTTAAAATTCATAAAAGAACGAAATTCGCTCTGATCGAGTGATCACTTTTTGAATTAGTAGTCGTAGCCCCCGTTTCTGTTGCCGTCGGCCGCTCCAACCTCCAACCTCCTGCGATTTATTTTATTTATTAAAAAAACCTAAAGGAATATATCGCCCAGCTTTATACTCAATCAATCGAGTAATTAATTACACTAGTTAATCAATAAATTGAGTAGTAATTAATTATTCAACTGATGATGCTGATGATAATCGCGGCAGCTGTCGAGGAGGAGGACGCGAGAGAGGCGTACTTGCGTACGTAGCCGCGTGCTTCGCTTGAGGGCTTCTTCACCTTTCCAGCATCGCACGATCCACCATTCCGCTGGAGTTGTTAACCACTAACACCAGCATCGTATATGTGTGCATACGAACGAATCGGTGAACGACGCGAAGCGAAACCCCCGACTTGTACGATTCTGCGGCTCAACCGAACGTAACGACCCGCTCAACCACTCGCTCGCTCGCGGCAGGGGGAGGGAGGGGTCAAACCGGCTGCTCTGCTCTGCTGCCAATTGTCGCCGGCCGGGAGGCCGATCAGTCACCAGTTCACCACCACCACCGAAGCTGATGATGATGGGGGAGCATTTTTTTGCCATTTTCTATGGATCGCAGGTGACCCACGTACTAGGAGCATGTACAATAGCGGCTATAAGCCAGCTATAAACATATTTTAAAGAGATAAATAAAAAGAGAGTAGAGCAGTGGGCTACAGATCTGTAGCCAGCTGCATCACGGACTCTAAGACGTAATGTGCGTATGACAGGTGGGACCAGATATTAATAGTATAGTAAGCAACTATTGTATAAATTAGCTATTACATCAGCTATAGATAAATTGGAGCTAGTAGTTGGCTATACTATTGAACTTGCTCTAGTACGAGTAGCATATGCAGCAGCAGGATCTAGATCTGTGTTGGTTTTGTGATCGATCGATCGATCTCACGTGGCATTATCCAATATATATCCATCGGCAGCAAGCAGCAAGCAGCAAGAGGGGGGACACTGGTGGTGGTGGACAAGGGCGTCATGAGTGTGAATGCTGCGTGATGATGATTTGTTTGTTACAGTATTCTTTTTTTGGGTGGGCATGTGCACAGGTCAAAGTTTGGACGCTGCAGGCGGCCAAACCCAGCGGAGAGTGAGCGAGTCTAGTGTGTGTTTTTTGTGTGCTGCGTGTGTTGTTTGGAGAGGGGAGACAGCGACCGGAGGTTCGATGATCAGCTGAAGACTTGTGATGGGAGCTCTTTTTGTTCGAGACGCGTTCTATAGCTTGCAAGTTTGGAGAACACACGTACAGACGTACTACTGACGTACTTGTTGTGCATTCAAACGTCTCTGGTAAACAACAACGAGGACAATTTTAACACCGCTATGCAATTTTGGTGTATAAAAGGACAAAACTAACACCGTATTTGCAAAATTTGGTACGACAAAAATGAAGACGAAATCAACACCGTTCTTGCAACAGTGGTATAGCAAAGTATCAAAATGAAGTAGGTAAAAAAAAGCATAGGAAAATCAAATAAAACAAATTATGCAACATTGGTATCTCAAAGTATCAAAATGAAATCGGTAAAAAAAACCATAGCAAAATCATGCAAAGTATCAAAATGAAATTGGTTTTAAAATGAATTTGGTAGAAAAAAGTGTCAATGAAATAAAAAAATATGCACAGTTTTAAAATGAAATTAGTAAAAATAAAAAAATTGCAAAGTATTAAAATGAAATTGGAAAAAAATACAAAATCAAATATATGTCTGAGCCCAGGTTCGAACTGGGGACCTTTAGTGTGTGAAACTAACGTGATAACCAACTACACCACCCAGACAATTTGTTTGGGGCTTATGCGCAAACTTACTTATAAAACAAAAATGGGGCCGGCTTCCTCGTCGCTGTCGACTGTCGAGTGGTGGCGTGGCGAGGCGAACAATGCGGCCGCTTTGCTGCCGCATCCTCCTCCGCCGCCGGCGGAGACTTCCCGGCGGCGGTGGCGGCTGCATTTTACAAACTATGAAGCAGCCCGGTTGAGAACTTGAGATGCAAACCGAATCCATTGCCGCCAATCTGCCCCCATCCGGGCTCTCGCCGCCGCCACAATATGCTCGCGTTGCCGTTGCCCCAAGCCGCTCATCTAGATCGGAAGGGCACGGCTTGGCGGTGACGAGCTCTCCTCCTCTCCTTTCGACTGGACATCGCAAGATCGATTGTACTCCTCTGGTAAGCCCAATCCCCTTCTGATTGTCCCGATTATCCCAGATCTTTTGATCGGCTGATTGCTATGTCGGATTCGATCCTTTGCGCATATCCGTACTCCTCCATGCCGATGCTACTTGCAAACTTGCTGTTGCCTATCAGGCCAGTGAGCTTCTAGTGTAGATGAAAAGATTGCCTTTTTTTTTTGTGAGATTGATTGGATAAGAGTTTTTTTTTTGGGTGATATAATGGATTGCATTGCTGGCATCCTGACGTGTAACCTCAGTTGATTTCTTTCCAATTAAAACAGATGTCTTATATTTGCCAGGATTATTAATGATGTTCATGCATGTTCTAGCTTCTATGTCAAAATAGATTGTTTTTATTAGTGCAATCCAGATTGGTTGATACATAAATTTATCGGTTATGATATGTTAGTGCTCACTCAACATCAAGTATTCTGCATGTTCTACCAGGTTCTACTATATATACTGTACATGCTAACTCATACTTTTTGTTGTTCGCAGAAGTGCGCAAATCATCAGCCACCAATTGACCAAACCAAAATTCAGCAATGGAACAACTAATGGAGGAAATACATGCTTCAGTCTGTCATGTGTCATGGCCCTTCTATAAAAGAAGCTCAAGTTTTTGTAAACACAGTTATACAGCTGTTAACCAAAGGGAGTGAATATGTGACATGAAGGAGACTAGGTGCTGAGCGACACCTCAACGCTGGCTGCTCACACTTGTGGAATCCCCTGAATCAGAAGAAGGTTGAACTGCCATATGTGGAAAAGGACTTGCCCAAAAACTTCAAGTGCCTGCTCTCCTATGAACCTAAATCTCCCCGCTGCGTGGTGCTAATTGTTGATGCTGATGAACCTGTAATTTGGTTTTGCCGCGTTGGAGGGAAGGAATGGACTAGACATGAATATACAATTACTGTTAAAAAATCACCAATTCTATTCCACCATCTACTATATAGAGAGTCCAAGGACGAAAGTGCAGAACACAGTTCTCATGGAGAAACATCGTCAGAGGACATCTTGAATGGAGATGGCAATGGGAAAAGAAGAAGAATATCAAATGAAGTGCATGGACTGCAAATGAGAATCGTCGTTACGAAAGGTAAGATACAGAGCATAGTTGCTATTGATGAGAAGTTCTATTTTGACATATCCGCATCAGAACTTGGAGTTATCAAGTTAAATCCGAATCCGACATTTACCACAATACAACTTAAGACACTGAAAGTTTCACGGAACTGTTGGGAGCTGGCACTCCCACATCTGGTCGTCGAATCCCATGGGAGGCTCCATCTAGTTGTTTATGACCGAAATTGTATACGCAATATGTGCCTCTTCGAGATGGATTTCTCAAGACTTGAATGGTGTTCAGTGGATAGGCTTTATGATCAGGTCTTTTTTGTGGGTAAACTGCATTTCACGGCATCATATTCTGCTCGGGAGCTTGGATTGAAGTAAGGTAATATATATTACCAGGAAGTGGCTAAAACTATGTATGTTTTCTTTGTTGGAGACGAACATAGGTACAGTTCTACTTTCCGCCATGTGTTCACGGATAATCTCCTAGATCCATTGTCGAGCATATACAAAATGCTCACCGAAGCTTATTGTTTCACCATTGGCAACACTTAAGAGAGTTTTTTTGTGTGACTATGTTTAAGCAAACATATAATATATCTGTAGGGTTTTCTTTTCTAGACTAAAGGTCAGAGACCTGGCTTTTAATTGAAAGCCACATTGACAGTGTTTTCAGCTGGGGATGCCAGCGAACAGGAGGAGAACAGAAACAACAAAATATATCTGTAGGTTTACCAGTCTGATTCTCTATTTAGAATCTTTTTTTTTTCTGAAGCGCGAAATGTAATATATCAATATCTAGACTTATAAAGTCGATTTGTATCAGTTGACATTATGCCGAAACTTCGCCTTTCCATTTGCTTAATATATCTGGCAGGTAAGCTGAAAATATTATCAGCTACTTTTGGCAATTGCACAAAGTCAAATCTCCAAACTATGGTACATATAAAATATCTGTCTTCTCGCTCTCTGGTTGTGAATTATTATGTTGAGATCGTCCAGCATTTTTTCTACTGTCTATGAACACACTTGTAATTACAACATTACTGCCAGAGTACCGGCACTACAAAGGATGACCTTCAAGAAAGCATGCTTCTCTGATAAGCAGCACAAGACTGCATAACTAAAGCAATAACCGGAAGAAACCTTCCAGAATTTAGGTACGTATATTATCCTGAGTACCTGACTATTTGTTCTTGTCAAGCCATTCGAGAATTCCTTTCTCCGACTCTGTGAGCTCATCTTCGTTCTTCTGTCTTGCAGGGCCTTCAATCAGACCAAAGTAATCCCTGTAATTCCTCTTATAGTAGTCGTCTAGCCTCTGAAATACGAGAAAAGGACAGTAGAATCAGTTGCAACCCCAATCTGCGTCAATACCATTTTTGATGAATTATTTAGGCACAAAAGTGGACAAAGTCTAGAACCTCAAGTATGCTACATATCTGTAACTAGCTTTCATGAGCAACTACTCCAACCATTGATCTATTCACTGGAACATTTATCAAATACCATTCTTAATTATCCTGAAGTTCTTCATATGGACCAATTTACTTCAAACTCATCATTGCTATTCCTAGACTAAATGTGCCTAGATTTCTGATTTGTCACTTGAGCCTATAATCTAGTTTTTTTTATATATATAACTTTTAAAGTACCTCATATGTTAACGGGAACTTGTTACTCCTTCCGTTTTAAATTATGTCGTTCTAATGTTTGTCCAAGTCAAACATATCTATCTTTGACCATTAAATTTTTGAAATTTGTGTAGTTTAACATCATGTGAGTTATATATTATGAAAGCATTTCTCACGGTGAATCCAAAAATATAATAAATCATATGGTGTGCTAAGGAGAAAACCCGAAGGTCGCATACCTCTTTGTCGTTCTTTTCTTTGTTTTCCTTTGATTTCTTCAGATACTCTAATACACCCAAGGAGGAAACTGGATTATCTGATGATCTATCCAAGGTGGACAACCGGGTACCAGAACAATTGCAAACTCGGACCAAATTGGCGCATACCTTGCAGTAGAGCCTTTCTTGATTCACCAGCCTCAGGTATGGCTGCAGTGGAGGTGAGCAAAGTGAGAAGGCCCCTCCTGCTAATGCCGTTCCTCTGATGAGCCAACATGGCCAGTGGCTGGAGATGCCTTGTTGCTGATCGATGAAACGTTGAAGCTGCTGTGAATGGCCTCCTGATTGTGTCCACCAGTTTCCCTTGGGGCTGAGCCATGGTAGTTGGAGTGATCTTTGTTTACTCCCAATTCCTAGTCGCTTCCCACATGAAGCAGATAGAAGCTAAGCTTGATAGTGTGGAAGCCAGACCACAGGTTTCTCTGGATTGGATCAACAGGGATACAACGGTTTCCGTTCAGGTGCAGTACTAGTGTGGTCACACAAGCACCACTGGATCGAAATGGATGACCCGGATGCATCGGAATATTGTAGCAAAGTACTATAGCGTTTTGCTATAAAACTTACTCCCTCCGTTTCTAAATATTTTGACACCATTAACTTTTTAACACATGTTTGTCGTTCGTCTTATACAAAACTTTTGTAAAATATGTAAAACTATATGTATATATAAAAGTATATTTAACAATAAATCAAATGATAGAAAAAGATTAATAATTATTTAAATTTTTTGAATAAGACATATTTAAAAAAGTCAACAACGTTAAATATTTAGACACGGAGGAGTATAAAAGTTTCGGATTCACCGTAGCAAGTGATTTGGGTCATTGGATCAAGAAATAGAGGGCTCAAATCGTGTGGAGTTGCTATTGTGCAGTCGCAATAGCAACCGCACTGGATCTCAATCCGGATACAACATACTAGTCACACAAACAACTCCAGTACTACTCCGTAGCCCGTACTTAAAGTAGAACCTTTGGACCAGCCCATTTGGTACACTACACCAACTGCAGTTTGATGTTACACTTCCAGCACTGAATTTCTATTTTTGCCTCACACTTTTATGTGGTACACGTTAACTCTGATATTGGATGAATTTTTTTCTTCAAAAATTTACTGTATGACTTCTGACAAACAAAAAATACAGGGTAATATTCTAAGATAAGAAGTCCTCATGTGACTCAATGTCACGTTACTGTACAAAACAGTACAAGTTTGTGTATATAACACAATGGAGCAGAGATGGGCGACGTGCAAGCTTTCATCTATCAAGATAAGCCCACTTCTCTACCCATGTAATCCTACAATGATCTCGTATCAAAATTACAGGGGGTGCACCTGTTCAACCATACATCAACCAAAACCAAGCACAGTGGGTGCTAACTCTAACAATGGCTCCAACGCACTTGGAGCAAACTTTCGAGCAAACAGGAAGCACATCGTAGAGTTCTGGCCGTTGTATAAACAAGTCCGGCCCTCTTGAACTCTTCTCAGGAATTCCTCTGTGATATCACCCCTTCCAAAGGTGGCTGGATGTGCACCTCCTCTTGACCAATCCACCCAAGTAATACTTCTATTTGCCAGGCTTTGTGGTGCTTCAATTGTAAGCATTGTAGGGAAATAGTGCTCATCAACATAACAATGAGGCCTGCAGAACTCCTTGAATTTTGGGTAATAGAGCGTGTCTCTCACAATTTCGATGGCAAGCTCCCTGTTTACTTCAAACCATTGTGAGCCTTTGCGCCATTGTGTGAGTTCAACCTCCGGGGTCATGTTCCAGTTGTACCTGCCCCGTCCATATGGTCCAGGATCATCGAACGCCATGACAAAGCTTTGGCTTGAATTCTGGAGGTATCGGTATGTAGTGTTGAAGTTAAATATAGGAATACATGACTCAGACACAAGGACAAACCACTCATTGGATATATCCAGAAGAGCGTTTGCTAGAAGGCGTCTCTCAGCATCACACATGGTCATCTCACCCCATTCTGCAACCTGTGATCAGCAAACAAATCGAAAAATATGTCAGGCCATCTCAACACAAAAAGATTAAATAAGTGACTTTTCTGGTGGAATCCTAATAATAGAGTTTAGTCCCTTTTCCAGCGGAACACTAATAATAGATACAACTTCATTGGCCCATGTAGTTAATCCATCATAGACTGAGCTAATGTGCTCTGCTTAGCCCAAAACTCAATTCTATTAGGGCAATAAAAGATAACAGTAACCATGAAAAGACAAAATGATCTTTGCATGTAATCAAGGTACGTCAAATATTTTCCCATTTTGTGTTTAATCTGTCAACCCAGCATAACATAGCCATCATGACCAACAGCAATGTCACAGCCATGACCAGCCATTATGGAAATTAACTCACAACCTCCCCGATGTTAAAGGAATAAAAAGACAGACTATCATTTTTGTTATGCCTTCTGAATCAATGTGGTCAACATCAATTGATTCTAACATTTTGCTATGGCTTGCTTGTCAATCTTCCTATGAAAAGTTTCAACTAAAAAATTATGATTTGCTAGAACAGTATTGTGGATCTGGTTTACTCCAGAAAGACTAGGAATGTAACTCCTAAAGGTGCAGAACTGCAGATACACAGAACAGTAATTCAAATCTATGGAAATAACAGGTCTTGGAAAGTTTTGCTGTCAAGGTAAATGTGCAAACTAGATCAGCATCCTACAGTGGAATCATCAAACATAGTTTCCAATACTTGTGCCGTCTGAGCATGGTAAACAAAGTGAAAAAAATGTTCCTTGGCCACAAAGTTGAGTGGCATTGAAGAAACGCCACAAAGTTTGACTGATATTGGATTAATGTCAATGCAATGATGGATGGTTTGTCGCACCTACACGGCACATTTGCCACCCATCTTTGTGACAAAGAAAAATAAAGTACAATGAAGAAAGGTCAACTATCCATTAGGTTCACAAGAAGCTCTAGACTTCTAGCTTCGGCACTCATTGTTTCCCTTATGCTTATGCTTATAAGGCCTGGTTTAGTTCCCAACTTTTTCTTCAAACTTCCAACGTTTCCATCACATCAAAACTTTTCTACACACATAAACTTTCAACTTTTTTCTTCAAACTTCCAATTTTAGTCAAACTTCCAATTTTGGCGTGGAACTAAACACAGCCTAAGTCAAAATTTAAAATTTAAACTTTAATTTTGAAGTTGATTTTATGGTTTTCTTCATCGTGGTTTATTTTACAACATTCGGTTTTGTATACAAATATATAAAATGTTTACCTAGAGATTAATTTTTGTTTGCTGATAAGCGGTACGAATAAGCATAAGGATAAGTGAAACTATGGGTTAGTAAGTGCCACCTTATTCAGTACTATATCGATACTCCTTCAGTTTTAATAAGATCCAAAGAAGTGAAACACTGGGATTCACTAACCAATTGTCCAGATCACACGCGAATTGTCTTGTCCAGGAATAGTACAGTACAATACAAGCCTAGTAGTACAATGGGACATGCTTAATGCTAACCTTACTCGGGATTTGGCGGCGGTAGAAGGCGGAGTCGGAGGTGAAGTTGGCGCGGTAGGACGGCAGCGCGTGGACGTAGACGGAGTAGAAGCCCTCATGGCCGCGGAAGAAGCGCTCCCAGAGCGGCGCAAGCGGGAGCGGGCCGCGGGTGAGGAACATGAAGGCCACCTTGGGCACGCGCCGGTACGGGTAGCCGGGGACCCGCGGCACGAACGAGGCGCGCCACAGGAGCTCCCCGTCGGCCATGGCGTGCTCCACGCGGTCGGGCCCCCGCGTCCACCGCTCCAGCCCCTCCGAAACCTTATAGCATGTGAAAAATTATAAGTCAAAGATTAGTTTTGAAGATTGTGTCAAATTTGACCATATCTTATATTATGGGATGGATGGAGTATCTTCTAAGGATATATACTGGTTTTATTTTATGAAACGAAAAGAATGGTTTTATTTTATGAAACGAAAAGAATGGAATGATCTCTTTATCCATTCTTAGCCAATTTTTAGTTTGCTTTTAGATTTATTTTTATTTTTTTTCATGTTTTACTGATTATACAAGATTGTCCAGCTAGATGTTTATAACCTGCGATTTATTGTAACTTGAAAGGTTAAAATAATATTATGGGGACCATTTTCACTTGCAAGGCTTTGCTAGGGGACTCTCGACGCCCTATAGCATCAACTCACAACTCACTGGACCTCCGAGCCCCGTTAATTACCATGTCCACCATTCTTCCGTGATACCTTCGACTGCCTCCCTCCATTCTTCCGTGATACCTTCGACTGCCTTCCTCTGTTTTAAAACTTTGTATTGTACGCTATATACAAAATATTTGAATTAACAAATCCAGATATATTGAGATATATTGAGATATATTGAGAAAAACGTGTCTTACACGTGCATGATTACTAGTTATAGTGAAATCTTGACAGATGCCTTTTTTTTTTTAAGATAATATCTTGACAGGTGCCTAATCCACGTTTATTCAGAAATTTCCTTGTATTCCACTTAAAGTTTCCATGTTTCTCTATATGCCACCTAAAATTAGCTATTCTCTTATATGCCATTGAATTAAAGTTCTCCTTCCCTATGTGCCATTGCTATTACCTCCGTTGCAAACCCATGCCGTTAGTGCACATAACTTGCTATCCATCTCTAAAATGGCTATCCTACCCTTGTGATGCCACATATCCACTTCTTTCCTTCTTTTTTTTTCTTCACGCACGTCATATGCCCATGGCAATTGGGCAGTCGTCAAACTATGCTGCCGACGTTGACCAGCAGCTTCTGTGTGATCATTTCATTTCGTCGTTCCCCGTGATGGTGGCAGGTGACTCCATGGCCAACGGCCATGACGACGAGCTTCTGAGGATGCCCTCCGTCATCGACGTGCGTGACGTCGATGAGCTTAAGGTTCAGTTCCCAGCATAGTCTCGACACACCGATCGTGCCATCTAGCGACCATCACTTTGGGACGCAGAACGACGACACACGATGTGAATTGATGTGACACGGATGGTAGAGCTCGATCTGCGCAAGCAACAAGACGTTGTCGCCCTCGTCGGTTGTGGTGGTCGTCGTGGTACTAGCCACTAGCTAGCTTGATCCTTTTTAGCTCGGGTATTAGGGGGTGTGGGCAATTTAGTCTTTGTGCAATCAGTTTAACAGCCCATTAACACCACATCGACGGGAGTGGCATATAGGGAAGGAAAATTACAACATAGTGGCATATATGGTAATAGCTAATTTTTGATGGCATATAAGGAAACTAGTTTTGAGTGGCATATAAGAAAATTTCTCCTTTGTTCATATGTTTGAATTATTTCTATAGAGGGATAGCGAAGATTCATCTATTCGTCTACATATTTATTCATGTGTCCAGATTCATCCGTATGGTTTGATTCTTTTTTAATAAGGGGAGTATGTTTGGATTCATTTTAAGATAGAGGAATAGCTGTTATGCGATTACATTCGTTCTTCTATATACACATTTGAGGGCTACTATCGATTTTGAAGCCAAAACAAAGGGAAAAAATAGACTAACAATCTCATCTTTTCTCTTATGCTTATACTTGTCAGCCAAAATTTAAATTTTCGACCTTAAAATTGGAGGGTGATTATTAGTTTTTTTTCATAGAAATTTATTTTTCAGCATTTGTTTTTAGATCGTTAAGAACATATATATAAAAGTTTATTTGCAAATTATTTTTCGTTTGTAAATATGTCGTTTGGCGATGAGGCCACAAGGTCTTGTTTGGTTGGAGACTAATGTTGCCACATTTTTTCACTAAGGTGATTAAGCCTAGTCTTGCCATACTTTTGTGGCAAACAAAATGACAAACTAAGCTTAAGGAAAGTTTAGTAAGAAAATAAAGCGTATGACATGTGGGCAATTTGGCAATATATACTCAGATTTGGAGATAAACACCGAGGCGGATTTGAAGGATACTGGATCTTGTTGAAACAGATTGCGTATCGCATTGAAACAGAGACAAACTGAGAGCGCCGTCTCCCCTGCCGTCGTGGGCACCTCCTAGCGAGTGCTGACCTCGGATGCGGCAGGTCTCGGTGGTGGCGGCGATGACGACGAGCAGCAAGGGTTTGGCTTTGGGGTTAGGGCCAGCGAGGTGGCGATGTTGGACGCCCGCTCCCCACTTTCCGCCTCTATAGCCACCGCCACCACCTCGCTGAGCTCCTGATGTACCCCACCTCGTATCTTCTCTCCCTTCGCCTCTTGCTTCACGAGTGGCTGGTGTAGATCGACGACGACCGAGATGAGTTAGGGTAGAGGAGACCAAGAGAGGAAGAATCATAACTGACAATGTGGGCCCTGCTGCTATTTTATTCTTTATGCTAACTGGACTAACACGTGTGGAACACGCAGAACCAAAACTGCTTCATATCGAGTTAGGGGGTAATTCGTCCGGTATAAAAGATTAAATGTGAAGAATGTCTGGTTTAATGGTTAAAGGAAACTCACAATGTCACAATAGTTCATGGGTAATTCGATCTTTCCCATGCTATATATAAATAGAGACAAAACCAATATAGGAGTAGTTTTTTACGTGAAACGTAAAGTAACTGTGCAAGGCGAGAACACAAAGCAAAGCGGTGTGCATCACTTGTCTCGCACTTCACTTCCCCACGTGCTCTTTGCGGTCGAGCCGGACCATGTGCAGTGCAGGGCGATCTCCGTCATCTCACGCCACGTGTACTCCCCTCGAGCAAATCCCACCGTCGATATCCCAGCTGGGAGACCCGGCCGCTTCTCCCTAAACCGCACCACACCGCCGACCAAGCCTGTTGCAATAAACCTTATAGCATGTGAAAAATTATAAGTCAAAGATTAGTTTTGAAGACTGTGTCAAATTTGACCATATCTTATATTATGGGATGGAGGGAGTATCTTCTAGGGATAGATACTGGTTTTATTTTATGAAACGAAAAGAATGGTTTTATTTTATGAAACGAAAAGAATGGAATGATCTCTTTATCCATTCTTAGCCAATTTTTAGTTTGCTTTTAGATTTATTTTTATTTTTTTTCATGTTTTACTGATTATACAAGATTGTCCAGCTAGATGTTTATAACCTGCGATTTATTGTAACTTGAAAGGTTAAAATAATATTATGGGGACCATTTTCACTTGCAAGGCTTTGCTAGGGGACTCTCGACGCCCTATAGCATCAACTCACAACTCACTGGACCTCCGAGCCCCGTTAATTACCATGTCCACCATTCTTCCGTGATACCTTCGACTGCCTCCCTCCATTCTTCCGTGATACCTTCGACTGCCTTCCTCTGTTTTAAAACTTTGTATTGTACGCTATATACAAAATATTTGAATTAACAAATCCAGATATATTGAGATATATTGAGATATATTGAGAAAAACGTGTCTTACACGTGCATGATTACTAGTTATAGTGAAATCTTGACAGATGCCTTTTTTTTTTTAAGATAATATCTTGACAGGTGCCTAATCCACGTTTATTCAGAAATTTCCTTGTATTCCACTTAAAGTTTCCATGTTTCTCTATATGCCACCTAAAATTAGCTATTCTCTTATATGCCATTGAATTAAAGTTCTCCTTCCCTATGTGCCATTGCTATTACCTCCGTTGCAAACCCATGCCGTTAGTGCACATAACTTGCTATCCATCTCTAAAATGGCTATCCTACCCTTGTGATGCCACATATCCACTTCTTTCCTTCTTTTTTTTTTCTTCACGCACGTCATATGCCCATGGCAATTGGGCAGTCGTCAAACTATGCTGCCGACGTTGACCAGCAGCTTCTGTGTGATCATTTCATTTCGTCGTTCCCCGTGATGGTGGCAGGTGACTCCATGGCCAACGGCCATGACGACGAGCTTCTGAGGATGCCCTCCGTCATCGACGTGCGTGACGTCGATGAGCTTAAGGTTCAGTTCCCAGCATAGTCTCGACACACCGATCGTGCCATCTAGCGACCATCACTTTGGGACGCAGAACGACGACACACGATGTGTATTGATGTGACACGGATGGTAGAGCTCGATCTGCGCAAGCAACAAGACGTTGTCGCCCTCGTCGGTTGTGGTGGTCGTCGTGGTACTAGCCACTAGCTAGTTTGATCCTTTTTAGCTCGGGTATTAGGGGGTGTGGGCAATTTAGTCTTTGTGCAATCAGTTTAACAGCCCATTAACACCACATCGACGGGAGTGGCATATAGGGAAGGAAAATTACAACATAGTGGCATATATGGTAATAGCTAATTTTTGATGGCATATAAGGAAACTAGTTTTGAGTGGCGTATAAGAAAATTTCTCCTTTATTCATATGTTTGAATTATTTCTATAGAGGGATAGCGAAGATTCATCTATTCGTCTACATATTTATTCATGTGTCCAGATTCATCCGTATGGTTTGATTCTTTTTTAATAAGGGGAGTATGTTTGGATTCATTTTAAGATAGAGGAATAGCTGTTATGCGATTACATTCGTTCTTCTATATACACATTTGAGGGCTACTATCGATTTTGAAGCCAAAACAAAGGGAAAAAATAGACTAACAATCTCATCTTTTCTCTTATGCTTATACTTGTCAGCCAAAATTTAAATTTTCGACCTTAAAATTGGAGGGTGATTATTAGTTTTTTTTCATAGAAATTTATTTTTCAGCATTTGTTTTTAGATCGTTAAGAACATATATATAAAAGTTTATTTGTAAATTATTTTTCGTTTGTAAATATGTCGTTTGGCGATGAGGCCACAAGGTCTTGTTTGGTTGGAGACTAATGTTGCCACATTTTTTCACTAAGGTGATTAAGCCTAGTCTTGCCATACTTTTGTGGCAAACAAAATGACAAACTAAGCTTAAGGAAAGTTTAGTAAGAAAATAAAGCGTATGACATGTGGGCAATTTGGCAATATATACTCAGATTTGGAGATAAACACCGAGGCGGATTTGAAGGATACTGGATCTTGTTGAAACAGATTGCGTATCGCATTGAAACAGAGACGAACTGAGAGCGCCGTCTCCCCTGCCGTCGTGGGCACCTCCTAGCGAGTGCTGACCTCGGATGCGGTAGGTCTCGGTGGTGGCGGCAATGACGACGAGCAGCAAGGGTTTGGCTTTGGGGTTAGGGCCAGCGAGGTGGCGATGTTGGACGCCCGCTCCCCACTTTCCGCCTCTATAGCCACCGCCACCACCTCGCTGAGCTCCTGATGTACCCCACCTCGTATCTTCTCTCCCTTCGCCTCTTGCTTCACGAGTGGCTGGTGTAGATCGACGACGACCGAGATGAGTTAGGGTAGAGGAGACCAAGAGAGGAAGAATCATAACTGACAATGTGGGCCCTGCTGCTATTTTATTCTTTATGCTAACTGGACTAACACGTGTGGAACACGCAGAACCAAAACTGCTTCATATCGAGTTAGGGGGTAATTCGTCCGGTATAAAAGATTAAAGGTGAAGAATGTCTGGTTTAATGGTTAAAGGAAACTCACAATGTCACAATAGTTCATGGGTAATTCGATCTTTCCATGCTATATATAAATAGAGACAAAACCAATATAGGAGTAGTTTTTTACGTGAAACGTAAAGTAACTGTGCAAGGCGAGAACACAAAGCAAAGCGGTGTGCATCACTTGTCTCGCACTTCACTTCCCCACGTGCTCTTTGCGGTCGAGCCGGACCATGTGCAGTGCAGGGCGATCTCCGTCATCTCACGCCACGTGTACTCCCCTCGAGCAAATCCCACCGTCGATATCCCAGCTGGGAGACCCGGCCGCTTCTCCCTAAACCGCACCACACCGCCGACCAAGCCGCGATCCGTCCACCCCCCCCCTCCCATCTCTCTCTCCTCCGGAGTTCTCACTCCCCGGAGGCCGCGCGCGCCGTCATCGTCGTCGTCGTCGCCGGCGGCGGCTGACCATGGAGGACGCCTACGCCAAGTCCGTGGCCGAGGTAAGGAGCCCTTCCGCGTCTCCGCCTCCCACCACCACCTCTCCGCGCCAGCGTCCGCTGTTGCCCCCCGTCTCATGGATCTGGTTCGTCGTGGTTCCTCGCAGGTGCTCGCGGCGTTCGGCGTGGATCCAACCAAGGGCCTCTCCGATGAGCAGGTTGCGTCTGGTTCGAAGCTATTAGTCAAGTCCTGTTGCTGGTACGGGTAATGGGGGGTGGATTGGGTTGGACTGATTTTTGTATTTTTGGGGTTTATGATGTGCGCAGGTGGAGCAGCATGCTAGGCTTTACGGCAAAAACGGTAAGCGCTTCGAGTTTACTATGGGTTTTAGATTCGGTTTCCTGTCGCTAGGGATCGGCTGGTTGTAGCTTTGAGTCGAAATTGTATTGTTGTTGTTGATGGTAGCTTTCTGCCTGCGTGCCACTAATTTTACATTCTAGATGAAATTTTACGCAACCATTTATTGCAACGAAAACGGAGGAGGTTTTGAGATCATGCTGAGGTTTCAAGATTTTGAACATTTTTTTGTTGAAATTTAATCACAATCACTCCATATTCATCACAGTGAAGTACTTTTAACCTTTCACAAAGCAGTTAGTTGTACAATTCCTTCATGTTTGTTGCCTATGGTATGAGCGATCTATCTTAGTGTTAATCGCTGGTAATTTGCACCTTTTAGAACCATAGCACCTGCACATAAAAAATGTAGTTTGCACGACTCTAGATATGTCTCAACCATTGGAAAGCTTAATAATCGTAGATATGAGTTTATGCTGACATTTTATTTTGGAAGTAATGCCACAACTCATAGGTATCAACCTTTTTAATACCTTCATGGAATAGGAAAGTCATTTTTGAGCGACAGCACCATGGAATAAGTGAGAACTTTGTGCTGATCAACAAATGGCAGCAATGCTGGTTGAACTGAATCAATACACCTTTCGTGCTTACATTGCAGTTGAGCCCTTTGGTTTTAAAAAATATAGTTCAGCCCACTATTTCATTCACTTAAAACTTCAGCTGTAGTAACTGATGTTCAAACGGATGCTTTTTTTTAGATATACTTTAGGTTTCGTACTTGTGTTTTCCTGTACCGCATAGTCTATTTACGTGTATATTATACAAATCCGAGTGCTGATGTATAATGTATTTAATTTATGTTTTGTAATTTCTGCATTGTGCCATAGTTCACAAATTTTCAATACTTATCATTGTTATCATAATTCTGTCCTGATTTGTGCACATTTGTTTATGCATGGGTTATCTTCAGAGCTGCCCCAAGAAGAAAGTAAGTTACCAACTCTAATATCCCATCTTCGTTTTATGTGTCTCAGCGCATTATTTACTATATCATAAACCATTTCTCAAGTGTTTGCCCTAATAGAGTTGTTATTCCAGCTTCACTTTATCATAGCCAAACACACATCAATCGACAAATGTCTTTGTGAAACAATCCTAATATGTAATTATCGTACCACTTCTAAACATGGCACTAGCTTAGTACTCCCCAACTGTACTTGTGTAGTCCACAAACCATAATGGCATAGAATTTAAATAAGTTGGTGCTTGTTAACTGTTACTGATCTACCCTGCCCATTGCACAATATAAATCCATGTGTACCATGCATATGTACCATTGTTGTGCAGAATATAACAAATACCCCCTCTGTTTACATGTCAGTTTTAATTTTGACTGACCAAGCTCGTGGTAACAACTATGTATTATTTATGTTTTAAAAGTGGTATTTTTTGATTTTGGTTAATGATATTGGATTGTGTATACCCTATTAATTGGCACACTACGATCAATCAACCTCTTTTATAGCATCCGTGTACAAAGGGGAGAGAGAGGGGATAAACTTACACTGAAATGTCAGTTGGTAATGCACCAAAAAACAATTCTTTCATTTGCATTTAATATATTAGAGACAAAGTCTCATTAGATGCGCACAGTATATATGCTAGGCAAAATTGGTTCTATGACATTGAAAGTTCTTGTTTTTGGTTTTATAGCATCTAAAGTTCCTAGTTCATTTTATTAGCACCAAAATCTCCCTCTGTTCCTGTAGGTAGCTTTCTGTCCAACCCATCCCATTTCCCGTTTTCTTTGACCATTATCGACCCATTGTCCAACCCCGCCGCTGCTGCCGCAGGCGTGCTGCTTGGCTGTATGCCGGAGATCTCGGTGCTGCTTTGCAATCAGAATTCCTACATGACTAGGTTCAATACATTCCTGCAATCAACTCAAACAAATTTAAAATTAATCCTCCCACACAAAGATTCAAGAATTCTAAATTAATCTGCTCTCTTGTCTCTGATCCTCTTGTTGGTTCCCACGCGAAGAATACACCAGGGCCATTCATCTGCAACCAATACATAAATTTAATTCAGCAATTTCACTTGCTTCAGTTTACTGAATTAAAGAGCCATCCACTGAAACCGGTATGGATTGATGTGATAGTAAGTAGCAAGTGGGAGACTGGCTGAGGTCGTTGCCGCAAGTCAGGCCACTGGTGATGCGCTCATGCGCGAGCGAAGCAGCAGAGGACCTGCTGCATACCTGTTGCTGCAGATGGGTGTGGCAGTGCCTGCGGCGGCAGTCTCCCGACTTCCAGTGATGTGGTGAGGCAGCCAGGCAAATGGATGGGGATTTGCCTCAACGACATTCAACGGCAGGAACAACAAATGGGACATGCAGGCAACGATTGGCAGGGGCACTCCATGGGGCCAAGGCCGCTGGCGGGGTGGGAAACTGGGAACTAAGACGAATAGGGATGTCAAGTACAACTAACGAGTTGATGCTGATTGAGCTTCCTAGGAAGATCATCAATTGGGATGGATTGGACGGAAATGCTTCTTACAGGAACAGTTGGGTGCTAATAAAATGAACCAGGAACTTTCGATGCTATAAAACCAAAAACGAGAACTTCCAATGCTAGAACCAATTTTGCCTATATGATATGGTTCAATGCTTTCTCCGTTTCTTTGCCCCAAGGTACAGAAGCAAATAAATTAAAAATGAGATTAACTTTGACTAACAAAATCATGCTTTGCGAGGAGGATTTACCACATATTAAAATCATAAGTATGAATTGCCACATAAAGAAAGGGAAAAAGAAAGAAAGTGATATATGGTGGCATGTAAGCATTTCTTTAAAAGTGTGGTTACTGCCAATGTAGCCAACAAAAAAGTGTGAAATCCCACCATTCTAATTGTTTTTTATTGTGAAGAATGTGCCTTTCCATTGTCTGGTGGTTGTATTCTTGCAAACACGTATAACATACAATTACATTCGTTTATTGCAATATGTTTCTATTTGTGAAACGTCAATGTGGATGTTAAGTTTATCTGTCGATTTGTTTGTATATGTTTCTTCCGAGCTTAAAGTTTACCTATTTATTTACACCATACATGTTGTGTTCATCATCATGTTTTTATATGTTCTTTGTATGTACATTTGTGTACCTTTTACTTATCTGTTAACATTAATTTTTTGACCTAGGTACCCCCTTCTGGAAATTAGTGTTGAAGCAGTTTGATGATTTACTCGTGAAAATATTGATAGCAGCTGCTGTGATATCCTTCCTTTTGGCTCGAATGAATGGTGAAACTGGATTGGCAGCATTTTTGGAACCATCTGTAAGTTGATTCAGTTTGCTGGGTAAGATGATTTGTGAAGTGCCATGTGAAGGCAGTATTGACTATATGGCTTTTACCTCGATTTGTAGGTCATCTTTCTGATATTAGCAGCAAATGCAGCCGTGGGTGTGATTACTGAAACAAATGCTGAGAAAGCTCTTGAGGTCTCTTACCTTTTTAACAAGGCTTTAATATCCCTAAAAAGGCTATAATGTTACATTTAGTTATGCAAATATAGTTTTCAGCTGTATGATTTGTTTCTTTTGTTCTTTTCTTTGTTTTTGCAAATGTTGATGGATAATATTGTGCCTTTGTCTTTCTACTGCCCCTACATATCTGTACTTCTCTACAAACATAACTATACGGCTGTTTTGTGAACGATGGAATGTCTAAATAACTTATTGTTAACCACTTTGATGTGTACACTGACTTTATCATTGACTATTTTTTCTTCCATTGTAGTTTACTTTTGAGATATCTGATTCCTTTTGATGTACAATCATATATTGAGAGTAGTGATCAGAATATTGTTTTTGGTCCTTACTATCGATTCTATAATGATCTTTTTGCATACTGGTTGCTGATATGCATGATTTATCCTAATTGCCATATGCCACTGGTAGAGTGTGACCTGTTAATTGCCATTGTCTTGCAATCTAGATCTCTAATTTGCATTGGATTGCCCACTTGTGTTGACCATTCATGGTGATTCTCTTGTAACAAATTTGTAGGAGTTGCGGGCTTATCAAGCTGATGTTGCAACAGTGCTGCGCAATGGTAAGAAGCTTTTGAAACCAGTTGTTGCATTTCATTTGATCCCATGATGCATAATGTTTCATTTGAAACTCTTCTTAACTTGTGTGTCACATCTCTATCTCTCTATGAGTTTTGAAATTTCAATCATGGGTAGTCTATTCTTAAAACCATATTACCATACCAATCAGAAAATTCAATTTCATTAAAATACCACTTGCTGTGTGGTCACATTAGACACAATAAGTGAGCATTTAAACTTGCAGTTTTGCTTGGTACGGATTTCCTTCAAACATTGATTGCTATGGTGCATTACTCGTATTATGGAAGCATCGTCTTAAAAATAACTTTTTTTTTTCAATCCATCATTCCTATTATTTATTTCCTTTTTGCGTTTCTGATTTCTGAAAACATATGTCTTCCTCTTGATATAATCCGCTGTATATATATCATACACTAGGAATTAGGCATTTCAAGCTTTGTTCTGTGATCAAGCTAATTTTGTAAAGGCTAGCAGTTCAGAAAAAATCATGACAGACAATGACCTATTGAACACATGATACTTTTGTTCAGAATGGTTTGTTTTTATCTAAATACACTTAGGCAGGGATCCTCATTATCTTTGACGACTAGTGAAATAAAGTGCTTATCTTGATATATGTGCTTGATATATGTCCACTTCAAAAATTCATTGTTAAAATTACTTCATCCGTCCCAAAATGCTGCTACCTTAGTCCTAGGATGGGTCAAATCCCATACTAGGTAGCAGCATTTTGTGACGGAGGTAGTAGTGTATTTTAAGTTATCGTGGTCATACTATATGACTGAGTTGGTACACCTCTTAATGTTCAATTTGGTAGGTTGCTTTTCTATACTTCCAGCAACGGAGCTTGTCCCTGGAGATATTGTAGAAGTGGGAGGTATGAACTACCCAATGCTTTTCAGATGATTTTGTTTAGTATTGTTCCTATTATGCTCCTAATGTAATTTGGCCACTTATTATTTCTTGTTGATAAGTTGGATGCAAAGTTCCGGCTGACATGAGAACAATTGAAATGTTAAGTCATCAATTGCGTGTTGACCAGGCAATTTTGACAGGTACTACTTTTCTTTACCTGCATCGCCCTCTTATATGTCCTAGTATGAGTCCTGAATTTTTAATAGTTTGTTATGATAGTTCTATTTTACAGAGTAAGAACATGCTATGCCAATATTGCTCTCATTAGAAACTTCATGTTAGGTAATTATGACAATAATGTGCGTGCTATAAAGAAGTTAATGGTATTTCTGTGTATATTAGTGAAAGACAAAAATGTAGATCAGACTAGTCAAGGATTGATGTTGGCGGAGCCAGGATTTAGACTTGACGGGGGCCAAGCAACAATGATTGGGTAAAGAATATCATTATATGTAGATTTCAAACCTTCTGTGTATAGCAAAATAACAATATATAACAAATAGCCCTGCGAAGAAAAAAATATATTGCAAATGTGTTGCCAGTTTTAAAATATATAAGTGATGTTTTATATTTTGGACTGAAATTTTTAATTTTTTGGTAATTTTTGAGGTCATCTATTGGTCCCCTGGCAGGATATTTTTTTGGCCAGAAGAATTCAAATTTTGTAAATTCAGCAAAATCTGTTCAAATTCAGATAAATTTTGTATTGAGCAGGGTGACGACTGTGTATTGGGCAGAACACTGGAGGGTAGCAGACCCAGAGAGAAGCAATCGATTAGTCTAGTTTCTGCTTAACTCAACCCACACCAAACCTAGTAGCGTTGGGCTAGATGGTTCGTATAACAAGTGAGCCATATTAAATTACTGGGGGCTGTGATTAGCTACTCTTGTACTTAAATGATTAGGTGCCAAAGAAAACAAAAAATCTTTTGGGAAGGCCTGGGGCATTTGTAAATGCAAAATCCCTGATTTGCAGTTTTTTTTTTGAAAGGAACTCCAGTTTATGGTGTAAAAGGTTAAAGAAAAACCTTTGTGCACCACTAAGCCTGTCTCTTTTTCTCTGGGATTTATACATGGCAGCAACAAACTTTGGCCTCAAATTTCAATCAGATTTGAAATTATCCCTCTGGTGTTATTTTTGAAACAATTTCATATTTTTTTTGTAGGGGAGTAGACCCCTTACAATCCTCGAACTTTGGACTCTACTCTAGTTTTCTGCTTTACGCTCTAAATTCTTCAAACTATTGTAACTTCTTAACATTTACATTCATTAGAAGTAACCTTTTGTTATTGTGCATGGAATAAATAGTTCTAATAAATGAAGGGCCAAAATGGGGATAATCAAAATGTTTTTGATCTGAAAGTGGCCATGCTTGAATTTGAAGGATCAAAATAGGACTTTCACCTTTCTCAATAACATTGTTAATACGAGGTGCGCATTTTCTAAAATCTGCTGGAAAGCATTTGAGGGATAACTTTTTTTTTGGGCAAGAATTATGGAAAATATATATATTTTTTGTTTGGTGAGTCCTAGTTATAGCAATTAAGGATTGAAATTCATTGCTTTCGTTTTAGTCAATATTCTAGTTTGCCGATAGCCTTTGTCATCAGAAAAAGGAAATTTGCCAAACCTACTAGTGTTACAATCATATTTTCTAGAGATAGTGATTGATAGGATGCTTGTTGCTTATCTTTCTGAGTTATGATTTATCAAACTGCTCTAACGCCAGCTTTTCTAAATACATTTGGTTATGTTATGGACCCATTATTCTAGGGGAAAGCTGTTCAGTGGCTAAAGAGCTTGAATCAACTTCAACAATGAATGCTGTCTACCAAGACAAGACAAACATTCTTTTCTCAGTAAGTACATAAAAAAATACAAAAAATAGGTTATATCTTGTCATTATCCCAATTTCTCCAGGCCCCTCTTTATAAGAGTAAAGATATCCAATAAAACTTCCTATTTGTTTTAATTGTTCAATGTAGAGGAAATATCAAATGAAAATATGCTTTAAAGTGAAATAATGTAAATCCTTATTTAAACTATTGGTCAAGGGATGAATGATCAGCTTGTGATGGTCTTTAGAATGTAGGAGCTCTTATTAATAACTTTTTGAGCATTTGTGGGTTATTTTGCGAAGTTATCCATAAATTGATTCTCAACACCACGGGGGGACCCACCCATGCACAGGAAAAATAATTCATCCATTGATACAATTATAGCGATCGACACAATTTTTTTTTATTGCACATGGATGAGTACACACTTATATGTCCTCTCAATATATATTTGTATAAATCATTTACATATCAGCACGTCTTATTCCTATAAAATAGTTAAAGTCTGCTAGTATATCTTTCTATTTGTGAGCACATTTGTTTCCAAACATAGCGGCATCCAAACACCATGAGTGAGATTATGCAAGTTTGTGTTATTGTTTTTGTCATCATATTTATTATAATCTGAAACTCTGATGGAACGGAACCAAATGAGAAATTTCATGACTTCAACAATAATAGATTTATTTTTCTTGAATCGCTCAAATTCATTTTTCTTAATATGTTGCTCAAAATATTTTTTTAGAAACATTTGGTAACAACTCCAGTTCTACTTCTATTCAGAATATAACCAACATAGACAATTTACATCTTAATGAATATGGCCACTTTCTTTTGAGCATTCGCTTCATTTCAGTCATCCTCTATTTACTGTCTGCTTTCTTTGCTTCCAAGGGTACTGTTGTTGTAGCTGGTAGAGCAAGAGCTGTTGTTATTGGTGTTGGTTCTAATACTGCAATGGGAAGTATACGTGATGCAATGCTGAGAACTGAAGATGTAAGCTATTATTTATTATATATTTTGTGAAAATTGAAAAATCAAACTATGTTTTTCTCTTCATTCTAATCATATGCTTTCATATTGTTTTTATTCCATGCTACTTTGAGTTGTCTCTGGACTTAAATTTTGACACTGACCTCATCCTGATGGTGCTGCTTGCTTTCAGGAAGCGACCCCATTGAAGAAGAAACTTGATGAATTTGGTACTTTTTTGGCAAAGGTGATCTTGGTTTTTTGAACAAGTTGTGAGTAGTTTTTTCCTTCTCAAAGCAAGTGGCTCTATTGCCTGATATTTGAATAGAAGGCTTGAATGCATGATGAAGAATTCACATTGAAAACTGATCATAATTAAAGGGAAAAGAAAATATTACATATAATAGTAGGAACATCTTACAGTGCCATAAAGAATGAATTAAACATTGATTCTGATGAATATGATGCACCTTTTGTTTCAGAAGCACAGGTTTCTTAAGCTTCATCGTACATTATTTTCTTTTCAGGTGATAGCAGGGATCTGTATTCTTGTTTGGGTTGTAAATATTGGACACTTCCGAGATCCTTCTCATGGTGGTTTTCTTAGGGGCGCCATTCATTATTTTAAAGTACATTACTGTTCCTTCTTTGCCTCAGTTTAAATTATGTAGCATTTGTTCACTGTGGATTGACAACCAGCCTACTGCATTGTCTTGTTACATTTTTACTAATATATATCTTCTTTTAATACAGTCAGCAAAAGTGTGTTTGTTTGCGTGCTAAGCTGTAGTGCAGAATTGGTTCTATTTTTCTAGAGTCCAGCTATATGACCAAGTAGTTGGTGACATCATCTTAATCGATTATAATTATACAGTTATAGTTAACCCTCGTCTTTATTGAAAGATAACTGTTCACACATATTGGTTGTGCCTCTTCTTATTATGTTCTATACTTGCATGCATGTGTAGAACAACACTGTTTATTGTCTTTTCTTGTAACACATGTCAACTCTGCAACAAGCCAATAATAGTTGTGTCGGCTACCTTAGTAGTATACTAGTATTACTTCTAAACTCAGGCCATTGCAGTACACAGCATGGTTGTTCCTGACATTGCAAGGGTTTATTTGTCAATAGTGTACCTGTGAAGTATTTTGACATTTACTCCTGTTTGTTTCAGCTGTATGAACTTCTCTCTAAAAATATTAGGTCATTGACAACTTCCAGGCACAGATATCTCACTTACTCCTATTACAACTATATCCTTGCAGCTCCCTAAATAAATGTGTTCTAATCAATAGGTGGGCCTCCTGAAACTCCCATTCCGGCAGAGTTTTGGCCTTTTGGGATAAATGAAGGCAGAAAGGCCATTATATATTACTCCTTAGTTCATGTGGCAAAGCTAGAATAATTTATATTCTCTGCATTCTTCTTTAATTGGAAATTTTGACAAATATTTGGCACTGAACTCGCTACTTACACTAATATAGAAAGTTCTTTTATCCTACTTGCTACCCACAACACTAAATAATATCATAAGTGCAAAAATCATCCAGAAAATATAATGATTGTGTAGTTCTGTGCATTGTCATTTTTTTCTTGAATACGCAAGAGAATTGTGTATCATTTCATTAAGAGAAGGAAAAAAAAAGGAATGGGAAGGGAGCAGTGCCCACCAACCCGATCCAAAACAGGCCGAAGCCTTTACAACACACGCAAAAAACCTCACCTCCGAGGGGCTATTGACCTATCAATTAACTCCTTTAGCCTGCACACTTGTTCACAGAGAACGGTAAGTGGACGAGGTCTACCGTTATGGACCTGGTGGTGGACCCCATGAATGGGCCCACGTGTTAGTGACTCTGGAACGGTGGACCGAGCGCGCGTCGGATGGGAACAATGGGTCCCACTCATAAGTAACTCAAGGATTAAAAGGAAGTTTATTTAGAAATTATAAAAACTGGACCCATATGTCATAGAGATATTGGAGGGGATATCGATTAGGAGAACAATTACTGTGTACAGCATGATGAGAGACCATGGATCCCACCTATCATTGCCTCTTCTCCTTTTCTTTTCTCCTCTCTTCTTTTCGATTTCAACACTTCTCTCCTCAGTGCTCACACTCTCCCTGCCCGAGCGAGAGAGATCCAGGCGCGACAAGGGCGGAGGGCGGCGGAGCTGAGCAGTTGGAGCGAGGATAGTAGTGGGGAGGAGGCGGTCACACGGGCGGTGCTCAACCTGGCGCGACTGCGGCCCGGATCGAGGCAAAGTCCATAGTGGTAGCTCTGGTGGCTTTCCAAACGGGGGGGGGGACAGTAGCAGCTCCGCTGATGGAGCCCTAGGTTCAGGGCGACCAGCGAGCAGGTGGTTGCAGATCCGGTGCGGGGTGGCTGAGCGCGAAAGGTGGCGAGTTGCCTGGCCAGGAGGTGGTGGCGGTGCTGGTGGCGAGCTGGCTCAGGAAGGGATGGCGCATCGACGGTGTTTGATGAATTATTTTTACTAAAATTCATCGAATAAATATTTCAAGTAATATTGGTCACATGAAGCAAAACTGTATGATACGTGGGCCCAAAATTATCAAATAATAAACATGTCTAAATATATCCAATATTGGACTTGTTCTGTTGCATATTCCGAATAAAAAATAGTGGTGCAAACAGATTTTAAATTTGATGCACAGTTTAAAGTTTCGAGGTATTAGATTGACTAGTACTACGTGTAAATCACGTTTGATCTGTTGATGGCGATCAATCAGATTTCCAACTACATTAAAGGTGGGACCCACTGTCATTAGTAGAGATAATTCCATGATTATCTCCAGACTTCAATACCACGTCAGGTTTGGCTCATCTCTGCGCTCTGGCTTGGCTTATCACGGAGATTAACGCGTGGCGCTGGAAATTCGGAGACAGTTTCCATCGCCTCTGCCTATATAAGACGCGAACCCCTGGGTGCCGAGGGAGAAGAGAGGAGGAGACCTGAGAAAATTAGGAGAAGAGGAGAAGCAGAGAGAGGCGTACAAAAACAAATTTGCTAGTAGTGTTCCGAGGAGATTAAAAACTTCTGGGTGGCTCGCCGGCGGTTCGTGAACAAGTGCGCCACAGTGAGATTAAATATCTCTCGTCGTCGAGCCGATGTCGCAAGTGGAGATGATGGTGGTAGATGGTAAGTATGATAAATAATCCTCTCCAACCCTGTTGGTAAACCGGTCGTTCTAATGGATTATCGGAGTACCTCCTCCTTCTCATCAATTGGAGCGCTTTGGAAATCAAATCGCCTCCATTTTCTTGAAGTATAAACTTGGATTTGTCTAATCTGCGGATTGGACTATCCTCGTATTTTTTATAATCAAAACTCTTGTTTTTATGGTGCGCATGCCGGGAGCGAGCCCTAAATTATAAACAAAGGAGGAGTGGAGATAAAAAAAGATATACGCTATGTTCGTGACTGACGAGGCCGAGCAATGCATTGGCTAAAGCTGAAAAATGCTATGGCTGTTATATACGTCTATTTATAGACGAAACCATGGCCGAGTGCCGACAGGGCCAGGTCGCTAAATTATTAACACGTCTAAAATGGACGGGAGCCGGATACACCGTTGCTGGGCACCGACGAGGCAAAAGCAACCATAAAATCCATGTTTGATGAAGGCCGGGATACATGACTGGGCACTGACGAGGCAAAGGTCACCCGCTTCACCAAATTCCCTCCGCACACCGAAGTGGTGGTAGTGTACTGTGACCGGGTTTTGGCGAAATAAAGCCACCCGTTCCACATTCACTATGTTCATAACATTAAATCTGCACCAACCTCAACCTTCTGCGAGCAATTAATTTTGAAGACGACAATCACAAAGCACAGCTTAATCGGAGGTATTCCATAGGCTCGTCCTGTGGATGTAATTAACCGGCAGCCTCATTGCTAGGCGCCGGGAATCAGCGGACTGCACGCAACCTCCAGTCAGCATACCTTTCCATTAAGCATTCCTCGCGAAGGCAAAAGGCGAACTCCTGCGGGAGCCCTCATGTATTTGTAAACATTCATGTTAATGAATCATGATTAATAAAATACAGGGTTTCCCTATTTTCTGTGTGTTCGTTGTTTTGTTTCCATCAAACACCTTACAAACAAACTTTAGGCTTTCAATAGCACCAAATAAAGTAAATATAATTCAAATAGATCTGAGTTGAGGGTGGTCCAAAGTGCCAGAAAGGTAAAAATACCCGGTCCAAAGTGAAAACATTGTTAACCGTCCAAAGCGAAAACATTGGTTAAAGGGTGGTCCAAAGCGAAACATTAGTAATGAAAGGTGGCCCAGAGTGAAATTTACTCAATTAATAAAGTGGAAATAGAGTCATACTAAACGAGAAATTTTGTACTTTGATCATTTGGAAGCTTGTGTATATGGAATGTTTCTTGAAGCACATGCAGACAATCATAAAGTATTTTAGCACTGAACTTTGCTTCCATACATTTGGTGCACACAGTTTCCGTAGCTTGCTAATTGTTACAAATTAGTTAGTTTTACTCGAACATGCTGGTACTTCGTCCTTTTCTTGAGAGAGGGCCAAAATTGGTTGCATTAACATGACAATTTGTATTACTAATTATATCCGATATTTGTAATCATATTATGTCATTTTAGTGGTTCAATCTATCTTTTTGTGGCAATTTGGTACATTTTAAAGTGAATGCAAGTATGAGATGAATCATTGATCCATTTTTGCTTCCAGGTGCTTAGCTCTTGGTACCAAGAGAATGGCTCGCCTGAATGCCATTGTTAGGTCTCTTCCCTCTGTAGAGACATTAGGATGCACAACAGTCATTTGCAGTGACAAAACAGGTACTCTTACAACAAACATGATGTCCGTATCAAAGGTGAGTGATTCATGCTAAAACTCCATTAATTTTTGATGGCCTTCTCTATCTGTTCTTTTGCACTGACAAGTGCCCACTGGTGTAAAATAAGCACCTTTAAAAAGAAAATAAGTTTGTTACACCACTTTCATGCACTATATTCACTGCATAATTAAGAAGTATTCTTTTGATATCCCAGGTCTGTGTTGTGCGGTCTGTGCACCAGAGGCCAATAACTGATGAGTACTCCATTAGTGGAACTACATTTGCTCCTGATGGTTTTATATATGATGCTGGTGGATTGCAGGTAAGATGATGTATTTCACAATGGTTGTTGATTTTGGGATCCTTGCAGTGCAACAACCTGAGCGGCTGTATTTTCCATTTGTCTTAATGCTGAAGTTTTGTTTTCCTAAGTATAAATATTCATAGTCCTAGTTATACCAATTGTTACAACCACGACACTTGATCATGATTGCCACTATTTGCCAGTGTTGTTACCCAGCAAGGTTCATCTTTACAAAACTAGTCTTGCATTGGAATATACAAACCCTTTCAGATGCTGATTTTGGTGCAAAACTTTTGAGCAATATGCATGCCAACATCTCCCTGCAATACTAAGCCTTAAGCCTCTGTAAATGGACTATGTTCTGCTACCAGCCATTCGATTATATTGCGCTCAGATACTTTTGCGATCCGTGGAACCCATGATGCCCCTTAGCCCCTTAGGTTACTATTCAATCCCTGTGGCAACTGTCATTTGGCTTTGGGCACTGATTTGACGGTTCTTTCGTATGTTGCAGCTGGAGTTTCCTCCTCAATCCCCATGTCTCCTTCATATAGCAATGTGTTCAGCTCTTTGCAATGAGTCCACTTTACAATACAATCCTGATAAAAAATGTTACGAGAAAATTGGGGAGTCCACTGAGGTTGCTCTGCGTGTACTGGTGGAGAAGGTCAGATTTTAGATATGGAATTAACTTACCAACACACCTTTGATTTCTTTTATGGGAAATATAAATCTCAATCTAATGTTTCATTTGTACAATAAAACACTATTAGGTTGGCCTTCCTGGTTTTGATTCAATGCCTTCAGCCCTGAACATGCTTACCAAGCATGAGCGCGCATCATACTGCAACCGTTACTGGGAAAATCAGTTCAGAAAGGTTATATTCCTCTACTTGTTGACATTTCTTGTGTTCTACAACATTGCTATTTTGTAATCCTTTTTAGGATTGGCTTGCAGCCTGTTATTTTCTCTTATGTCCTTGAGGGAAATTCCTTGGCTTGTTATGTCTAGAATAAGTAGGCCCATGTAACATTGCCCTTTTGTAACTGACAAAGTATATAACCGTAAGGTGTTCAACTTTTGTGTGACCTCCTGGTTTAATGAAAATATCTGGATCCTTTAATTTCTCATCACTCTGCAGCTTCACTCCCTACAAAAGCACAGTCTCTCATGGAACATGGCACATGTGCAGGCATATCAAAAGTGACATACTGTGGCGCCTGTTTGCACCATTACCAGAATTCCTTGTTTTCAAAACACTTACTCTTTTGGCATATTAAAATTATCATTAGTTGTTCCTCATACTGGAAAATTTCAAATGTTTGTCACTATAAAGTTCATACAATCATCTTGATGCTAGTTACACATTCTATACTGTCTGTTGTTTTGTTTGCAACGTTGCCGATGTCACCTTATTGCTTATATGGGAAAACCATTTTGTGTATATGCAACTGGTTCTGAATTAATTTACTTCAGTTTTATTTATTTAGATTCATGGCGAAAATTCATAAATATGTTTGTCTATTTTTCTGATTTGTTTAGATATCCGTTCTAGAGTTCTCCCGAGATCGCAAAATGATGAGCGTCCTTTGCAGTCGAAAACAACAGGAGATTATGTTTTCGAAGGTGCCCCTGAAAGTGTAATGGCCAGGTGCACCCATATATTGTGCAATGATGATGGTTCTTCTGTACCTTTGACTATGGACATTCGTAATGAATTGGAAGCTAGATTCCAAAGGTTAGCCTATTCATGTGTACATTGTTTTCAGGTTCTCGTGCTTGCATGATTCTCAATGAACATGATTTATTAAAATATTCAAGTTATATCAGGGTAGTTAAAAATAACTGTCTCCTCTGACATTCTTGCTGATGCCAACATAGAATTATTCATTTAGTAAGTAATATGATTTCTGCTTCAGTTTGGGTATACTAAATGCTACGCGAACTCCAGTTTTGCAGGAAAGATACCCTAAGGTGCTTAGCATTAGCATTAAAACGAATGCCAGAAGGTCAACAAAGCCTTAGCTATGATGATGAGGCAAATCTCACATTTATAGTTGGTATGATGCCAGTTTTATGCAATCCCGCTGTTCCTTTTTCAACAATCTTCTACATTTTCTTACTCGTAAATTCTAAGTTCTAATTTGGCTTTGCTATTGTAGTTAGGTACCACATTCTGTTGTTTAATACAGTAGTGATGTTCGTAGTTGATGAATACAAATTCCTTTGCCACTGGTTATAGGTTGGGATGCTTGACCACCACGAGAAGAAGTTCGGAATGCTATCCACTCTTGTATGTCTGCAGGTATTCGTGTTATAGTTGTTACTGGAGACAACAAGGTAGGTGAAAAGTCTTAGTTTAAATTTGCACTGGGATCTTTTACTACTTGGTGAGAAAATGAATATTTGCTATTTTAGTCCACTGCAGAATCCCTGTGTCGGCAAATAGGTGCTTTTGAGCATTTGGAGGACTTTACAGGGTATTCTTATACAGCATCAGAGTTTGAAGGGCTTCCTCCTTTAGAAAAGGCAAATGCGTTGCAAAGGATGGTTTCGTTCTCCAGGGTGATTTTGTCATCACATTTTAGAAAATTTAGTTCATAGCCACTCCCTTGCTGAATGAGTAATGACACCACTTATCTCATGCAATCAACTCATTAACTTAACAATACTATCCAATGTGCTGGAGTACTGTTTTACTGGATTAAGATGCTTTGTTCTAGGTCTCCCATCTCATCGCCGATGAACAGATCCTATTTACATGTGTTTTCCTGCTAAATTCGTTTCCTTATTGAACTTTACTTATTACTTTACTAGTATTCATAAAATAAAAATGAAAACAAACACCACTATCAGTTAGTTAGCAATTGTATCTTTACTATGCCAATCTAGTGCTATGTACTTAACTATGTGCCGGTTCTGTGAAAAATCAGATAGAAGAGATTGCTAAATGGTCAAAACCCAAAACCATTAACGCAACTGAGTAATTCTCTCAGCTTCATTCTTTCAATTGACCCTTTTTTTGTCTGATAAGTTTTACGGGATGTTGTAGAGTGGAACCTTCTCATAAAAGGATGCTTGTTGAAGCTTTGCAGTTACACAATGAAGTGGTAAGCCTGTACATGTTGACAAAGCATATCCCTTGGGGCTTCTTTGTTGTCACGATAAATATTTTTTTAATGGCCATGGAATTGATTCTAACAATGTTTTTGCTTCTTCGCCTCATCCAATTACTGTTTTCACTGTAGCCTTGATGCTTGTTTTCATATGCAAGGTTGCAATGACTGGTGATGGCGTTAATGATGCACCTGCCCTGAAGAAAGCAGATATAGGAATAGCGATGGGATCAGGAACTGCAGTTGCAAAGGTATTACTAGTATAAAGTAAGAGTAAAAGAAGGGAAATTTAATTTGCTTCCTTTTTTGAAGACCAACTTAGTGTCCTTGTGTTTTCCTTTTCAAAATCTTCAGTGAGTTTTTGTATTCATTTTTCGTTTGCTTCATAAATTTTGTTGGATTTAATCACTTGATTGTCTTTCTATTTCAGAGTGCTTCAGACATGGTATGGCTGATGACAACTTCGCTACCATTGTTGCAGTAAGATTATGTTCTCGTTGCATGACATAAAAAATATGGAATAACCATTGGATCCTATCTCAGGGCTTTTGTTTAATCAAACTTTGTTTATCATTCGTTCACAGGCTGTTTCAGAGGGAAGGGCCATATATAATAAACACAAGCAGTTCATTCGGTACATGATTTCATCAAATATTGGGGAGGTAGTATGCATTTTTGTGGCAGCTGTGCTTGGGATGCCTGACACACTTGTACCTGTGAGTTAAAACTCTTTCTTATTCCCTGTTTTTCTTGATATAACATTTGTCTACTTGTTTAAATACCACATCCATTTTTTTATTTGTTTGAAATGAAACATAGTTCTGTGTTGTCGAGATTTTTTTTATTTGACGTTTTGGACACTGAAAGTCTCCATACACATGTTTTATCGTTCTTTTTCAAACTATATATTTATAATAACTATTAAAATTATAGCTATGTGAATGATTGAAGATGTTGAGGTTTCACTGCACACATTGTTTTTCTAGGGTGTTAACTTTTTGAACGGAGGTGTTACAAGCTATCATCTGTAGTTCAAGTAATATCACAAATTAACAATATGATTCTTTATCAAATTTATGCATAAACCATGCTCATAAATGCGTTTATAACACCCTTACCTTGTAATGGGTATCTTTCTCCCATGGCTAATATTCTACAAACATACCTATATTTCATTTTCTGGAGTTCACTGATTTTCCGATTGGATGGGAATTGTTTACGAGCCTATTCATTGCTTTACAGGTCCAGCTACTCTGGGTAAACCTGGTTACCGAGGGTTGCCTGCAACTGCGATTGGTTTCAACAAGCCTGATAGCAACATCATGACAGTGAAGCCTCGTAAGGTAATATTTTTTTTTTTGTTCTTTATCACAGGTTATTCTTGTTGAAAGCTTTTGTTGGTTGAACTTCTGCTGAAACAATGAGTCAGCTTGTGTTTTAGTATTTGTTTGGTAATTAATTGCCATCCTGCCTTCATTTAAAATTGGCTTAGCAGCAGACTATATTTGTACAATGAAAAATTCATCTAACTTGAATAAATTGGCTTAGTAGCAGACAGTATTTGTATAATGAACAATCCATCTAACTTGACTATGTAGCTGTTCTGGAGTACTTGAAATTGTAATGTGATTGAAAATCTTTTTGCGGTTAAAGATCAAAATCATCTCTCTATAAAAGATGCACCATGTATCCCATTTAAGTAATGAGAAATAGAGTTAATCTAAGCCTTAGAACCGTTTACCATGTCAGGGACAAGTCCTGTCCATGGCTAGATGAGGTCAGTGCCTACCCCTGATTCTCGCATCTGTACCAACCCACGCCATGGTACACCACGAGAAATCCATTCCTGTTACTGCCCCTTCCACACATTATGCTCCTTTCTATAAGACTGTAGATTCCTAGATTCTCAGTTGCATGCTGACTTATTTGCTTGTAATGACTACTACATAGGTTAAATGTTTTAATGAGAACATTGTGAACAGCTGCCCTCCCTTCTATCCAATAATTTCTTGTTGAGATTCGTGCTCACATTGTACAGAATTACAGATACAGTACGAAACTACAATAAACATCCTATCCTTGATCTCCTGCACATCTCCAACACCAGAATCTTTGTCATCTATGGGAATTGCTTTTGCCACTGCTTGTGGAGTTTGATCTGACATAGATGGTTGACTGGCTGAAGCTGCTGGTATGACAGACTTGGATGTGAAGCTGACGGTGCACATTACCTAGCATGTGGACATCTTGTGACCACCATGCTCTCTGGTTCCCTGATCTGCTTAACTCCTGTCATCTTGCCTCCTGCGCATTGTTGGCAGGCCTGCACCACTCCGCCACCACTACTATTAGATGGCTAACAGATGCACATGGAAAACAATGCTTTGGCATTGCCTTCATTGTTGACGTGATGGGTGTGGATGGTGACCTTGACCAATGTGAACATGGGCTGTTGTGCAGATTAGATGGCGGTGGCATTAGCAGCGATGAGGATGTCTCTGCTATCCAGAAGATCTGGCACTGCCTTGTTCAACAGACTGCTGCCTTAACTAATCCTCTCCGTCACTGTCTTAGGCTGGTCCAATGCATTGCCGCTGCAGTGTCTCCTACCTTTTTGAAACTCCTACCAATAGGGTGGACGGCATGCTGTGCTTCCCCATCACTGCTGTGTGAAGGTGACACTGTGCTAGCCTACCAGCAGCTGGTGCTACTACTGATTGAAATAGGTGATGGATAGGACGAGAGATCTGGAGGGAATATGGACACAATACTTTTCCTATTTGCTGTAAGTTTGTGTGCAGACCTTGATGACAACCAACAGGGAGATGAAGCATTAGTTGCCCCTGCACTATTACTATACGACGACCTAGATTTCCAAAGAATGAGATTTATGTTGACGAGTATGAATTTCTAGCTAGGTTATCTCCAAAGTGTAAATCTATTATTTATCTTTTTAGAATTGCTGCCTAAGCTGTCGGCAATGCCTTTCCCATTGCATTGCAGGTTAATGAAGCTGTGGTTAACGGATGGCTCTTTTTCCGTTATTTGATCATTGGTGGTATGGACTTGCTGCTTGTATCTACTTATTGTTAGCTTTGCTTTCTACACATCGCTAGATTTGATCTTACCATCTTCTTTTCTTTCCTTGCATATTTGTTGTTGCCTTCTGTTCTGTTAATGCAGCCTACGTTGGTCTTGCTACCATAGCGGGGTTCGTTTGGTGGTTTGTTTATTCTGAAGATGGTCCTAGGTTGCCATACTCAGAATTGGTAAGTTAACAATTCGAAATTGTTTTTCTTTGCCTTGCTAAGTTCTGATGTTTACTGGAATCATAGTACCTGTATCTTAATCAGCGGTTGTCAAACACAGGCTTATATTAACTACTCCGAAATTATATTTCTGTAGCGTAGATATTTTGCACAAATACCAATCTCCTGATTGCACTGTTGACTATCTCTCCGTGGGTTGCATCTTCCAGAATATTTAGATCTTGGGCAAGCCTGGTCCAGTCTTGCTTGGCAAGGAACATTTGCTTGAAAAACAATTATGCAGGGTAGAAAATCCTTGCTCCATGCTCTTCTGTTGGCAAGAAAATGGGACAAAATGTAATTAGAGTTTGATTCTCTCAGAGAAGACCACAATTGAGCAGTTAAGAACATGCTCGACCATCCTGCCAAAAGTGCTCTCACTGTATGCCAACGTAACCAAACAGGGAGCTTATCCATTTTTTCTTCGAATGGGAAACAGTAGTCGGGAGCCCTACTACTAATATATGCTGTTATTTTTGTATGGTATGGTATGATAAGGCATTTAAGAGCCCTTGTTAGTTAGATACATGGAGTGCAATTAGGCTGATATGAAAATTTTCAGGAGTAACTACAAGGACTGCTCTGAAATATTTTCTTTAGCATCAAATTATCACTCTAAAACACGTGATCTGATATAGATGTTTTATAATCTCTAAATGAAATTTGTGAAACTAAATTCAGGATGTGGAGCAATAATCACACATCAAGTTATCAACAGAAACCTATCAGCTTAATCAAAGAGATTCCTTCTGTTGGGCCTCAGGTTGGGTGATAAAATAATGAAGTTCAGTGATGTTTATTTGTGTAACAAGAATTTAAAAGTCGGTCACAATAAAAAAAATCTGGCTCACAGCCAGAAAGCATTTGGGAACTAACATTCTACTGGACAGATTTATTTGCAAATTCGAGAGTGTGGTTTGAATTCGATGGTTTGACCTATTCACTTCTTTTTTGGGTTCATCTGTTTGATTCTTTTTAAGGAATCAGATTTATTGTGAACTATGGGTGGTATAATGCTTGTGGATCTCACCTGGATGGGTACTTGCTGTTGCGAGCACTTCTCCTAGTCCTTGCTGTGCCACCAAATCCATTTCACTTGTTTGCTCAGTTATGTACATATGTGTCTACTGGACATTAATAGCTATTTTCATTTTTCTTGCTATAGTTCCTTTCTCCGTACATGTCTTAGCAATATATTTTGTAGTCAATTTCCTTTTTTTTAAAAGTTTCTTACTAAGTTGTTGTTTCTCTTATTCTACTGCAGGTTAATTTTGATTCATGTTCAACTAGGCAAACATCATATCCTTGCAGCATCTTCGAGGATCGCCATCCATCAACTGTTTCAATGACTGTTCTTGTTGTTGTTGAGATGTTTAATGCCCTAAATAACCTAAGTGAAAATCAATCTCTCCTGTAAGAGCTCTTATGCTTCACTTTATCTTTACCTTTTA
>CM020180.1:30326280-30368641 GCA_009805545.1 Oryza longistaminata | reverse complement strand
GTATTGAAGTTTTTCTCAAGAAGCTCCCGAGGTATGTTCTCATAACACTTAAACATCACAATTTTCTTAAGTTTGGTAGTTCTTTAATGCTTTACCAGTTAATGCTGTTTTAGCTTGCCTTAGCTGAGCTTGCTTGTTATTTACAGGTCGGAGATTCCCTTTAAGGTTACGGAGACGTGAGATACTACCAAAAGAATCCCGAGATAATTAATTTTAGATCTCGGCACACATACTGAGTTGGACACAGCACAATACGGGAAGCTTGACCTCTTGGCTGATTTTGGCTAATGATTATGAACTTGGAGGCTGACAAACATTGTAGGAATTTTTTCATACCTCTTTGTGGATGACCACAAACTGTTATTAACAGGGGCTTCAGAATACGTTGTCTGTAAAAAAAACATCGAGAAGTTTCGGATGTATGTTGTAGGATCTCTAGATGTTATTTATAGACAGCACATTCCTATTTGTAACTAATGCGTACGAAATATGATCTATATCAACTGTATTGCCCTCACCTCAGAAGATTAGAAACTTCTATTCAGTTAGCGGAAGTGTTAAGGTCTATGTTACAACAACGAATACATATCTATATACATATCTGTGGAACATTCTTTCCTGCAGTTCGCATTTTACCTTAACAAAGATTCATAAGCTGCAGCTAGAATTCGTGCCTGACTGCAATGACTTCAACCTTCAATCAGTTTCTACAATTGGAAGAGTCTTGACAGACTGAGGTAACAACTGAAAACACAATCAGTTCTTATAATAATCTAGGTATACCTCCAGGAACAAGATGCTGCATTGATGCTTCATGGAAGGACAACTTTTCAGGCTTCGGAATTTTCATCCATAACTCAGACTCATACAATCATTTTCACACGAGCAATCTCTTCAAAATATACTTCTGCTCAAGCTGAACTAGCAGGTTTAGTTCTAGCATATAAGGTGTGCTGCAGGCTACAAATACAACATCCAATTTTTATTTCAGATAATCAAGCTCTTAGTGGAAACTCTACAACATAATCACTTTGCACAAAATTCACATTATTTGGAGTCTTGGACCATTTATTTTTCAATTGCAGATCTTAACGCAAGGAAAGCCTCTAAATACAAGATGGGTCAGAAGAGAAGTAAACAAGATGGCATACTATCTACCAGAAAAGGCTATGAATACAGTAAACTTTTCAAGAGTTCAACAAGTTTGCCACAACGATACACATGTGTGTTATAGACCTACTTGTCTTACAATGGATAGTCTTCGTTCTTCCCCGTTGGGGGATGTAACCATAGCTCATATAATATGTTTCTAGTATCAATAAAGTGCATGAGTTTTTTTTTTAAAAAAAAGAATTCATGCCTACGATATGTTAAGACACATAATCGTAACTTTATAGGGGTCGCTATTGTTTTGCATGAGATTGATACCAGAGTGGTATCAAATTTGATACCTCCTAGTATATACCAGGTTGATACCTGCAGGTACCCTCGGTACCAAGTTGATACTTGTTGGTACTAGACCTTAGCTGAGAGGGAGAGAGGAGAAAGGGTGACTGATATACTTGTAGGCTGAAACCTGTGGGTACCAAATATGTGTACAAGATCTAGTTCTCTCCAAGCCGATACATGTTGATATTACCACTTAGCTGAGAGTTGGAGAGGAGAAAGAGTGGAAATGGTTATTGGTTTTGGCTCTCTAACTTGGTGGCTATTCTCCTACTTGGCAGCGTTGCCACCCAACCCACATGCAACCACCTTCACTGGATCTACCTGAGCGGCTGAGCATAGTTCGTCATGCCAAATCTTGGCCGAACCACAATGATGATGCATTGGTGGGTGGCACAGCTGCGGTTGGTGCAAATATTGCGGGGAATGTTGTCTCGAAGCTAGAGAAACTTCTTGATGACGGCCATCTCTGGCGAGGCGAAGGCAAATAAGGGGGGACTTGCTGCTACTCTTGACCGGGGAGGCTAAGTTGCTGCGAGATGTCGATGGCGTCGGATAATTGGACCGGAGGATGTCCAGGAGGAGCATGACTCCACTAGACAATCGTGGATAATTGGAGAAGCCCTTAATGTGCTTTGGTAGATAATCGTGGATGCATGACTCCACTAGATTTTAAACACGCCTGTAAATATTACACATACCGACATACATCACGCCTTCATGGAATTTAATAAAATCAAGAATTTGTGACTGACCTTGCTCTCTTGGAGAGTGCGCTTGAGAGCATTCACGGGTACATGAGTACGGTGTGTGTGCTTGGGTGTCATTCACATAATCGAAAAAAGAAAATCTTATATATGAATGAAAAATAAAATCATAAAACATTATATTGTTTTTAATAAGACAGACGGACATTACCTTCGAAAAATCAAAGTAACTTATATATAAACCGAGATAGTAATTGAATTCCCTCTATATTTGTCGAGGTGTTTTGCTTCTATCTTTACTGTATCATACATTCACAGCAGCGTTTTGCAAGTTTAATGTAATACCTTTGTCTTATGGCACCTCAGATTCTTATGTATTTAATTTGGTGGGTTTTTCTTTGCGAGATATTTTAGGGTTTTTGGTAATTTATGCCTAAAGATTAGTAATTGTATACAAATGCCTTGCTAGTGATTTTTTTCCTCTCAAACAGATGCACAGTTATTTACTAAGGGAAATCGTGTTTCTGCAGAGTCATTTCATTTTGCCAGTTACTTTGACTGTGAAGTCTGTTTCACCATCCACTGTTAAAACGTTTAATTTCCATCGTGTAATATAATCTGCAAGATGAACAGCCGACATATGAAATAAATAATCCACATACCGGTTATTATTACACATACACTCCACATGTTCAAAGTTTTCTTTCAGATGCATTTCTATGACCGCGGCAACACACGGGATTTCCACTAGTTTTCAGAGAAAAGCAGGCAAGCATCACAGAGGCTTACGGTCCAGCCATCGTTGACCCATGGCAAAACCTTGTTTAGGCTTGTATGATATAGGAGCATGACCACTACCCTGCACAACAAACCAACCATGAGTCCTCATTTCTGTCACTTACATCCAAAGACAGCATGTAAAGAGATGGGGAGCATTAGACACTGATAACAACGATCCATTCAATCAGAAAAGATCAGGCAAATGAAAAAGGATCAACCTTTAATGTGGCAAAAGTCAAGTTGTTGTCATACATAACTGTAAATCTGCGCAAAAGAGAGACAAGACAATGCATAATTCCCATCAGATCAGATAAACACAAAAAATTAACACCAACTGAAATGTGCATCATGTGAAACAAAGTAGACGGCTTAACCCCGCAGCCTGGCCATCAAGATGCCATGCTCTCCAGTCATCAACAATGGTGAAGTTTAAGGATCTTATCCATGCCTGAGTGCCCAGAAATGGCACCATGAGATCATGGTCACCGCTACACCAAGAGAGTTGATAATAATTGTAAGACGTAGAATAAGATTCAAGCTGTATATATAGACATAATTTTTGTGTGATGCTTTCACCAGAATACAAGAGCCCGGTAACCTCTTGTGGTGAGGTTAAGATGGTACTGTATGGTGCTTGGAACGTCGCTAGCATAGGGGAATACTTCGGTATTGCATCTTGTCCACACACCGACCGTTCCCTATTGCATGGTTGTGTCATCAAATTAGCTGAATAATTCTACTTGCTTAGCAATCTAGCTATCCCTATGCATAAAGGTAGAAGAAATCACAAGGGTTACCTTCTTGATTTTAAGAGCATCTCTGGTTGCCTTGTCGTTCATCCATATGTTCAATAGGTAGAACCGGTATGACTACATTTCAGAAAGAAATGCGAAACAGCATTACAAAAACAGGGAGATGAACCCTATGACTATGAGCATCTGCTTCGGAAAAAAAAAATCTTCCATCGGAATAACACTCAAGGGATTAATAATACTTACGAAACAATTGATAGTAGGTCGAGCAGTTGGCTCACTTAGCCGACTGTATTCTTCTAGTAGAGCCCTACTTGAAACACCATTTATGGGTTTGGGTATTAAACGACCAGCACATTTATCAAGCAAGATATCTCCATTGTCTAGTTCAGACATGAGCTGCAACACAGGGATGTGCATCAGTAAGATACTAGCTGGATTTTAGTAATTTTAAATAACTAGGCCAGTGCAAGAATCTTACGTTATCAACAGCATTTAGGACATTCGCACAGATTTCATTTGTTGGATTGACATAATCTCCTTTGCAGTTCATTACCGCAGCCTTAAAAGAGGAAAAGGGAAATGCTAGAGTTGTAACACACCACACTATCGAAGCTCATAAATATGGAATTACCTCGTATAGCTGATCAGATATGATTCCAACGCCATGAGCATATGGAATTATGGAATTACGATCATACTTTGGGTCTGTCAAGGGGCTGCCAACCATATAACCCTGTAAATATTTTCTGATATAAGCATAAGAAAGAAAAAAAAACATGAAGGTACACTATTAGAATTCCTTAACCAAAAGAAATTTGTTTGAAGGATACAGAATGGCATGCCTTAAGCTTAATTAAAGGTTGCTGCCTTTGTTCAATTCCTGGAGAATAGGTAAGTGATCAAGAACAAGCTACCCGATTAGAATTTATGATGAAACATAAGCAACTGCAAACATTAATCAATTTTGTCCAAGTTAAACAGTTGAAAATGTAGTGAATTTGTCAATCTGAAACACCATTTGAATTTTGAAACTTGTTCAAACTTCTTGTAACTTGTAAGAACACTTTTATACTAAAAAAATAAAAACAATAACAGTTCTAACAAACACATATGGTAAAGACGATTTACTACAAATTATCTTATCATCTATTCCCTCTGTCCCAAAATATAACAACTTCTAGAGTTTATTTTTTTTCTGAAATATAACAAACTAGTACTCCCTCCGTCCTAAAATATAACAACTTTTAGCCCTCAGGATTTGTCCCAAAATGTAACAAGTTCTCCATCAACATTCTCTTCCCAACCAATCACAACCCTCCACCATTCACTTTTCCCACCTACATCCACTACTCATCCAATCACAACCCTCCACTATTCACTTCTACATACTTTCTTAATAACCGTGTCAAACTCTAAAACTTCTTATATTCTGTGATGGATGGAGTACATGTAAAAGGTGATTTTTACCACTAAAAGCCCCATACGACCCCTTGGTTTCAACACCCCAAGTAGTTCGGGCCCACACCTCACCCATCCCAAGGAGGCAAACAAGTAATTTTACCCCTCTCCTTAATTGCCATGCCAAGGGGCAAGGGCTAAAACTTGCTATATTTTAGGATAAAGGGAGTAATTTATTTGAGAATATGTGAAATATATCATAGATTACCTTCTGAAATGTATTGTGCAATAAGTGGAATCACCTTTCCAGCATATGAGCTTCCCCCAACATAGAAATGATTTGAGAGATAGCTTGGGTGATCATTGAACCACTACACTAGTATGCACAGTATGATAAGCAGTAGTAATAAGGTTTGTTCTTACTGTACTAGAATACTAAGTTTCTAAATTACCTTCTTCAGAAATGTGACGACTTGCAAAGAGGATGATATATCCCCAACATTATAACCTTTGGGATCACGCGCATATGAGAAACCAGACCCAACAGGAGTGTCCAAGAAGATGATGCTAGCTATCTGTGTAGTAATTTATTGAATCGCAAACTAATCAAATAAACTGAATAGATAAATATCCTGAGTCCTTTGGAGGAGCATATCACCTTTGTCCATGAATATTGATTATTAACCAATTGTGGCAAACTACCATTATAAGGCGCCAGCACGAAATTCATAGGACCTGCACAAAATCAAACATAGATAGGGCTCAACACGGGCATGCAGTGTAAACCATCTGTCAGAGATTACAGAGCATATGGGCCAAACTGCAGGCCCATTAACTCCCCAAGAGGGAAAAGTCATGGCAAACTGTTACAATATGGCCACATAAAAATCATACTCCCTCTCTCCCATAATATAAGGCACGATCAAAGTTAGCACGGTCTCTAAAACTAATTTTTAGCTTATAATTTCTCATATACTATAAGGCTTGTAGCAACAAAATTATAATCATATGAAAGTAAATTTAAATCTCAATCTAATGATATAATTTTTAACAAATAAAATTAATTTTATATCATACTAAGTGTTGATCAAATGTCTTAAATGTTAAATTTTGAAATGCGTGAGCGCCTTATATTATAGGATGGAGGGACTACATAATTTATTTGAGTAAATTTCACAAAACTACATGTACTTTGATCAATCTATCAAAAAACTACATATTTAACTACATATTTAAGAACGTGTATCGCAAAACTATGGACTTAACATCATATTTTTCATAAAACTACAGATAGGATAGCGTATCAGAAAACTACAAATTTAACATCAACTAGCATGGTGGTCCGCGCAGATTGCACGACTAGCATCATTATATTTTCTCTCATATAGTAGCATATATGTTTTCTTATTATATTATTCAAATATATTAAAATGACAACATAATTTTAAATTTTGCAATAACTTTACAAAACTACTAATATGTAATATTCATATTATATTTTATATACATGTTAGTTATTAATTATTTTTAATATCAAATTTTAGTTATTTGTAAATTACATATATTCCTATATGGACTCTATCCTCTACTTCTAATAATCCTTATTTTTAATTCCGAATTTCAGTTATTTCCTAATTGTATTTCTATATGGACTCTAGTCTCCTCTTCTAATATTCCTTATTTTTTATTTCTATATGGACTCTAGTCTCCTCTTCTAATATTCCTTATTTTTTTAATTCCGAATTTCAGCTATTTCTAAATTGTATTTCTATATGGACTCTGCATTTTTTCTTTTTCTCCGATTAATGTGAGAATTTCTAGGCCATGAGAGCGAACGTGAATGCTCATTTTTCTATTCCTTTAATAATATAATAGATAGATAGATTTGGACAAAGGTATATCAAAATTCATCACATCCAGTACTACGTTGGTTTTTTATGGGACACATAGAGTACATGAGAAACTAATACATAGAAATTTCTTTAAAAATCACATTGTTTAGAAAGTCAGGAAGCATGTCTGATAATCCAATGATATGTAAATAGAGCAAAACTGGGCCTAATGAAGAACACAAATAGAACACAAATAGGTTAGCGTTTAGGACAAAAAATTCTTGTACTTGGGTCGATGAACCCCTGCCTGTGTTTCTGAACCATCTGGTAAACGATGTAACAAGCCGAATGGCGCGGCTAGAGCACAATGGCGGGAGGCTCCTTGGCTCCTCCTCCTCCTCCTCCAACGCCGGGTGGGAGCACGTTGGGTGAGAGGTGCGGCGACGGGCGGGAGGCTCCTCGGCTCCTCCTCCTCCTCTCCTCCTCCGCCACTAGGCGGATCCAGCGCCTTCTCTCCCTCCCACGTAGATCCGGCCGCCGCTTCATCCGCCACAAGCACAGATCCGATGGTGGTGGCTGCGGTGACCTCGGCAGCGGCGAGCTAGACCTTTGACAGACAGCGGGCACGTGATCAGCCGCCATCGGCAAAGGAACGGGGGTGACGGGGCTAGGGTTCCGGGTTTTGATTTTTTGGAATTTTTCTTTCACATTTTTTGTTTTCGCATGTGGACGACATAGGCACCCGCACGTGAAAATCAGATGTTTGCGTGTGGGTGCGCTACCTGCAGGGAAAAATCACTATTTTCGTAGACCGCTCCGGGCAGACGGGTGACCCAACCGCATGGAAATATATATTTTGACTGCATACAAAAATGATTACCTAGTAATGATTCAGTCAATCCAATTAGAGTAAGTTTTACAAAACTACAGATTTAAGAAAGTGTATCATAAACCTATAGGTTTAACACTTCTGTTTCAGAGAAAAACAAATGTAAGGTATCATGTAAGAAAACTACGGGTTTAATATCAGTTTTATCACAAAACTACAATTTTTGTAACCTCAATAGTGCTATGGATATAAACTCTAAAATCTATAGTTCTTTGATAACTTCATCACTAAATCTGTAGAATGTTTTAAATATGTAGTTCTATAATAAATTTGGTGCTAAATTTATAGTTTTGTGATACATATTTTTAAATATGTAGTTTTACAATAGTTTGATCAAACTATATGTAGTTTTGTAAAATTTACTCAATTTTTGTGAAATTTACTCAATTTATTTTTGGTTCTGTTAACACGAGAATATATATCTTAACCTAAAAGCAACGAAAACATAGCTGTGTTAACTAGTTCGACAATTCATTTTTTTCATATATCAGTTTCACCTGTCCATATATTATGCAAAATGTAACATGCGCGTACAATATTCAGCACTCTGCAAGGGATCAGCCTTTAGCCAGTTGCCACAACAATTAGTGATGAGTGAGTAGTGACTAGTGAAATACTAACCTACTTCAAAGACGAGAGCGGTGAATCCAGAGCAAAGGGGTCCACCTGTCAGCCAGAGGATGACAGGGTCTGTACTAGGACTCCTCTCCGATTCAACGAAATAGTAGAATAGCTCAGTGCTGGTCTCCTCATCCACAGTAACATACCTGTGTATGCACATGTACATGTACTACCAATCAAGGCACAATTAGGGACATACTTAACCCAAACCGTGTGGCATCCCATATATACCAAACTAATCAAGCAAACAATCTTCCGCTCCACTCCTAATATTTCCCCTATGATTATTAGATGCCCCTAATTAACATTGGCATCTCCAAAAGAAAACTTACAGGGAGCCCCTTACCCGGTCTCAAGGTGGAACGGCAAGCGGCCGTGGAAGCCCGGGAGGTGGGTGATCACCGACGACGACGCCGAGCACGGCAGCAGCAGCAGCAGCAGCAGGAGGAAGAGGATGCAGGTGCGCAGCGGCTGCAACTGCAAGAGACTGCATTGCCTCGTGCGGTGAGCACCCATTGTGAGAAGCCCCAAGAACATTTGCTTTCTTTATCAATGCTCCAAGAACTCGATGATCTAGTTAATTGTCAATCCTTTTCTGGGAAAGATCGAGTTGTCAGCAAGCCATGAAGGGAGCAATATGCCACATGGAACTAAACTACTAAAGCTCAAGCTTCTAATGAGATCACTAGCTGTGTTACTGTTAATTTATTCAGCACAAATGCAAGGCACGGGCAGATATATATAAAGAACAAAAACAGCAGATTATTCTAGAACAAAAACCAAGGGCACTGTTTGAACGATCAATAGACACACACTACTAACCGATTCCCCATCACATAGAGGGTGGGAGGCCTGCAGATCGGAGAAGGGGAGGGTGAGGCGGCGGCGGCAGTGGCAGTGGCAGTGGCAAAGAGGAGAGAGAGGAGCGGCTATTCTGTGGGCAGCGCTCGATATATGTTCAGTAAGAATTATGTAGGGTTTTGTTTCCTCCAAATTTTTCTGCATAATCCCTCTAGATGGTCAGGCCACTTGGGGCTGGAACTGCCCACCCAAGTTTTATGTGTTACTCCCTCCGTTTCACAATATAAAATGCTAGAATGACTTACATTGTGAAACGGATGAAGTACTAGTTACATGCCTGTACGTTGCATCGGAGAAAAAAAAATACTTACATCTATTTAAAATCACGCCAGAAAAAAAATGATGTTTCATAATCATTGAATGTAATTTCGTTGCAACGGGAAGGTTTGATATAGTAGAAACAACAATTATGTCCTTTCTTTATAGTTTTGTCATACATTACCAACAAGAAAAACAAAAGTTTATGTAAAAGATAACCCTGCATCTACATTGTAGGTTGCTGCAAAGAAGCTTCTAATTTTTTTTTGCGTAACTTTGTTTCTTCTACAAAATGATCTGGTTTGACAGTAGAAAATAGTAGAAAATTTGAAAAGCACTGGATTCCGTGAGAAACTGAACTTCGACCCTATTTAGATCTCACCCCAAAATTTTTCACCCGATCACATCGAACGTTTGAACACATGCATAAAGTATTAAATATAGGCTAAAAAATTAATTGCACAGATTGTGACTAATTTGTGAGACGAATCTTTTAAGCTTAATTGATCTATGATTTGACAACGTGGTGCTACAGTAAGCATTTGCTAATAACAGATTAATTAGGCTTAATAAATTCGTCTTGCGGTTTACTGACGGATTCTGTAATTAGTTTTTTTATTAGTGCTCGAACACCCCATGTGACACCCTATATAATACCTGATGTGACACGCCAAAACTTTACACCCCTAGAACACCCCTTTCGATTATGTTGAATAGTGAACCATCACCAATATTCAGATTTTGTAATCCCGTCACCCATCCTTCCGCAGCCCATATCCCTGCTAATCGCAGCGCTAGCCCACTCCTCTCCCAGACTGCTTGCCTCACCATGTAGGCCCATGCCGCGCACAGACCGCACCACCTACTTCTCGATCGTGGGCTTACCTGAGATGTGTCAGTCTGCTCGTATTTACGACTTATTATTATTTTAGTGATAAACGATATATGTGTTGACAGTGTAGGGTCTATAGTAATTTTCTTTATGACAAAAAATCACATTACATTGTCTATACCATCTTTGCGCATTTTAATTTTTAAGTAAATTGCACGTTCGGTCTCTAAACTTATCCGTCTATGTCACCTAGATTCTCACACGCTCAAAATGCAGATCTAAGCGCCAAATAGTTACAACCCCTTTGGAACCCTATGTGTGTGACATGGCATCGTCAATAATATTATTCTACACTAACTGACAAGTGGGTCCCACTTACAAAAAATATTTTTCTTTTTTCTTCTTTTCCCTATATTTTTCTTCTCTTTTCGTCCTTTTTCACTACAAGAATCCGCAGTTGGTGACCACCTCACCGAGCTTGAGCTCCTAGCGGCACTAACACCGAGGGCTAAGAGACGGCAGTGAGCACAGCCGCTGGCAAGAATGCGGGTTTAACATTTCGTTTTCTCCATTTTTATCAGGGTGCCTAAATTTCCGTCCAAAATTATTTGAATTTTTGACAAAATTTGATCAAATTTGACGGTAGAGCTAACACACGCCGTGCTCGGAAAATTTCTCCGGATTCTCCGTTTTTCGGTTCCGCTCCCTCGCTCCTTCCGTTTTTCTTGGGCTCCCCTACCTCCCATTTTAAATGTGGTAAAAAGTAAAAATTTGAAACACAGGCCCCACCATGTACCTAGAATAAAAAAAATTACAACATGATTAGTAATTTTTCTATAACTCTAATCCCACACTGTGAGCAAATACTAAGTACTTCATCCGTTTTACAACGTAAGACTTTCTAGTATTGCCTATATTCATTTAAATGTTAATGATTCTAGACATATGCATGTGTTTAGATTCATTAACATATATGTGTATCTGGGCAATTCTAGAAAGTCTTACGTTATGAAACGGAGGGAGTAATTCTCTTACTCTATTCCTTACAACATTTTTTTATTGGTCCCCAGGAGGTAACATATTTACTCCGTTCTGCAACAGAGATCTCTCAGCAGTCCCAGAGATAATATATTTACTCTGATGAGTTCTCTAGTCTGTCTTCCTTTCAATGCAGTAATTATTTTACACAGAAAATATATCAAGAGATAAATGCTTTACTGTACATTGGATCACACCACACTGCACGAAATAAAAAAGAAAAAAAAACACGCTTTCATGGCTGAGGAAGCAGGAGTGGCCAGCGCACGGAGGCAGCGAAGAGGGCCCCGATCGACAGCACGAGCAGCGGCCACTGAGTAGGGGTCGCCAGACGACCTCCCACCCATCCTGGCTGCACGAGGCTGCATTGCCCTGCGCTGCGGTGACGATGCGAACCCATCGTGAGGAGATCCAGGAGGAGCGTGGCTGCAGGCTTCCTCTTGTTGCTCTGCTAGTGCTCTTGTAGCTTCGACAAGCCAATGAATGCATGGCAAGAGGCCATGGGCAAAAAGTAATGATGCTAAAACACTCCCTTTTTTTTAATATATGATGGTGTTGAGTTTTAGCGTGAGGTTTAACTATTCGTTTTATTAGAAGAAATTATAAATTCTATTTATTTTGTTATGACATTATTAAAGAAACTCTAACCATGAGTTATATTTTTACATATTTACGCTAAACTTTTGAATAAGATGAATGGTCAAATATTATGTGAAAAATTAACATCGGGACAAACTAAAAGTTTGATAAACATTAGATTCGCACTTTGAACTTTTTTAAAAAATTCTTCAAACTCAATTCGAAATTTTGAAAGCAAATTCAATTTCCCCTTTTGAATTACTTATTTTTAATCAGTCTTTCCTTGTGCAAAATTCGTTCACATTCTCATATATCAAAATTCACCCCAAGATGCAAAAATCTCGATCCCGTGTTGTGACCGATTATGAATGAAAAAAAATGAAAATGCTAAGATTTTCCTATAGGTAGGTAGTGAAGAAATTCCTTAATTATTTTTTATAATTTGAAATAACTCCAACCATTATTAATAATATTTTTCAATTAAAATTTTGATTATACAATTAATTCTACTATGTTGATCCCCTTGTTGATCAAACACAAATATACATGTAAGGGTCTCATCCTGGCTCCTGGACGAGTCCTGGCATAGAATCGAATATACATCACTGTGTACAAATTAGAGGTCCTGTAATTAATCCCTTGACTGCATGCATTTGCTGGTGGTCTAGTATAGTACTGCGTCTTCGTGGGCTGCGGTGGCAAACACAAAAATCAATTGACTCGGAGACGGACGTATGCTGATTGCTGGACGATGGATGAATGGACCAAACGATGGTCGACGACATATATGACTCGAGCAAACAAATGTAAAAACCAACTCAAACGTATAACGTAGCAAAGTACCGGTAGAAACACCTTTATTTTTTATAATAGTAAAAAATTGAAGAGATGGAGATAGAGATAGACAAGAGTAAATTAGACTTCTTTGAATCTAATCTATACCTAATAAAAAAATACGTAAGGATTCCGGTATTTCTTCGTCCGTCATCCCACACGCGCCACTAAAATCTGTTTTAATCCGAGTCGGGTCGGTCCGATTTCATAGTATTGCAAAACCGCAGTTGATATAGTATATGTATCTTTCATGTAATCAAATAACACAAGTGGTAATTCGCCTGCTTGGTTAATGTAGAAAATCTTCACTCCGGCCACCAGGGTTCGACTCCCACCATCCCTCTCCTTTTACACCTATTATTACTTGCTCTGCATGCGGTCTCTCCTGTAATAAGTCTACTTTCGCTCCCTCGTGTACTGTGTCTATATGACCTCCTTGCCTAACGGGTCGGGACGGCGCACGTTGTTTTGGCCCTTGGTTCTTTTTTCCCTTATTTTTTCACCCAAAAATCATTAAATGTTTACATAAAAAATTTTAATCACTTAAAACCATCATTTTAAGATATAAAATTGCTGTAAATTTTGCATGTGCGTTTTAATTTATTTCTAACCAAATGGAACCCACGTGAAGAACAAAAAAAAAGTCTTCGGGTAAAGTTTTTTTCATCGTCCATCACACGCGGAATCACCTTCGTATATTTTGGCAATAATTTATTTTTTTTATAATGAGGGTTTGTTCATATTGTAGCCAAAATAAACCTTACCAAATTTTGGCAGGATTTTTTATGTATTTAAATAGAGTTTGATAAAAAGGACCAAAATCATAATAAGTTGTTGCTTAGTTGGGGGTCAAAGGATTAATTGGTAGGCAGGAGGGACCAAAATCATAAGTACTCCTTCATTGTTACAATTCGCGAGTCAAAGGAGTAAAGTGACTACAGCCAATTGGCCAATTTGATCTGTCACCTTCTGTTCTGTTTATTTTCGTTCTCAAAGGATTGAATGCCATTTCTCAAAAAAAAAGAAAAAAGAAAAAAAGAGAGAGGATTGAATGCCGTACATATGCATTGAAGTTTATGATCGACTGGATCCGAAGGGTTGCTCAAGAATATATTTTGTCTAGATGATACCAGGGTATATGCGAGATTGAGATAAAAGAGATAGAGACAATGATTTTTATACAGGTTTGGACCCTAATAGCCATACTCCTGTTGGCCAAAACTGGTGTTGCTCTTTATTCATTTGAATCATACAAGTATAATATTTGGGATAACTTATCTAGCCGTTGTCGACATGGTGGCACGAAAACAAACATGTAGTCGACGACGGGGTAGTATTCCTCGTCGAATATGAACTCGTCGAGATCACTCTTGTCGGCCTCTGCAGGCACCGGATTGGGTTTGTCTAGGCTATCTCTGATGTCGATGTCTGACGGCATGTGTTGGCTTGTCTTGGCTTGTGTGTATCTCCCCCTTCTCCTCCTAGGGGGTCTTGTATTTATATCCATAGATATCCCCTTGTCCAAGTAAAACTAGGGAGACAAGTATGAATACGATCCGAGTAGTCCTTGTCGTTTCCATATAGAACTCTACTCGCCATTCCTTATCCGGAACTCCTTCTATATATAAGATATGATTCCGTATAAAATTTGGTATATAGTGGGCCCGGCCGAGCTTAATCGATTACTATTGGGTATGTGATATCTATAACCATGACACGTTCGATGTCAATCAGCTAATTACCATATTTTCACAGTGTTCTACAACAAATACCGTGAACTTTGAGTATCTTGTAGAAATTTTTTCCCTCCTTATAATATTGGTACTTTGCATGTTTTGATCTTCAAAATATATGTATATAATAACTACATATGTCCTAAAATATAACAATCTAATATCGGGTAAGATATGTCCTATTACTATAAATCTGGATGGGGTGTCCGTCCAAATTTATAATGCTAGGATGTGTCTGAAAGCATCTAGACCCCATGTGGTATTTTGGTGGTTGATGATAATATAATCATCGGAACTAATCATGGTTGTTAAGTGTTGAACATGGATTATGATGGCAACAGGGTGCGCGATCTTCCGTCAGGTGAAGATAACTATTAATTTGACATAAATTTGACATACATGATCCAGCTTTCGATCAACACGATCTAAACCATGCAATTGCAGCACCACATCTCCTCTGGTTATCAACCATGCCGACACCCAATTGACCTCGTCAAGAAGGCTAATCCCTATATGTGAATCAAAGAACTTGAAGTTGGGGTTCCACTAACTGATAAACGGTAAAACTACAATGGCAGAAATAATCTAAGCAAAACATATGTGAACATATGGAAGCAAAGGAATGATCTTATCTTTGATCATAAACCTCCCTCCTTGTCTTCCTGGAGGCAACTCCTTAAGTGAGATCTCGTTCTTCTTTTGTTTAGACTTAATGAGAATGACAAAAATGTAGTGAAAAATTGGATTTACTCTTTGTAATTCTTTGTATTTTCTTTCTTCCATTTAATAAAATCTCTTTAACAGCGGGGGCCTCCCCTTGCTGTGTTTTTGTCAAAAAAAAAAAGAAGCAAAACCCAACACTAACTCAACAATGGATACTGAGTATATAGGTTCTAGGGTCAACCAAGGACTCCTGGACGCGTCCTTATTGGGCTCCGACATGATACATGACCCAATGCGCCAAAGACGATGATGCAATACCCGGTAGATTCTAGATGCCCTCATTTTAACAATTCTTGTTGACTTAGAAGGAATTTTAATGTGGGAATAGATCGATTGAAAATGTGGTCTCATTAGCTTTCCATACATATGAAAAACATAAAAAAATGAAGTCCAAATGTAACCCGGGCAACGTTTTTAGTGCGGACTGCTTCTTGAGTCTAATGTGGACTCGAACTTGATAGGAGTTTGGCCTCCATCTTAACTTGAACGTCCATGATGACTTTGTTCATCTCCTAGCCTCTCCCAAATGCTCTCTGGTCTTCTCCATAGTTTCCAACCATAACTAAATCATTATGTATCAATCTATCCTCAAAATCAAATAAATAAGTACTTAGAAACAAGCTCACCTGTAAATTCAATTATCGAGTGCGAATTTTGGTAATTAGACCTTACATAGAAACTTGAGGAGTATTGTGTGTATCTAAATAAGTGATAAGGACCTCATTAGATTAGGGTTTCGATAATGAACGTGTGAACATGCTGCTCAAACCCTCAACCATACGGTTGCAACAAGATGAATCTACTACCTCTGCAAGACATATTCATATCTATGTTCATTGGACTAACAAGTGTTTCATCGAAGCTAGGTAGTAGTAATATATTGAGATGAAGGAAGTAGAGTTGAAAAAAAATTGAACGGACCAGGCGTCATACAGATACAGTATAATCTACAGGGAAATTAGTGTGGAGGACAGAGCTACGTGGCAGAGCAGCGTGAGAGAGCCTTTACTTTACCAAGAATCTACAGAGGACTTTTAAACTAGACCCATTTTATGGCACGCACTAACAGCACTATAACTATAGAGAAACTCAATCCATTTCTTTGCACGCAGAAGCTTTACAATTCCACATGACAGATCACACAGATCTACGTGGCAGAGCAGCGTGAGCGAGCCGTACTTCCCCGAGAATATTAGTTAGTTTTATAGGATAACACAAAATAGCAATGGTACTACTACATGAGAAAAGGTAGCTATTGTTCCTATACTACATCACATGATACTTGGTGCTTAACCATGCCTTGTAGTCATTCTGCTCCAGTACTGCTGAAGTAGTATTGGTTGGTACTACGTACTAAAATCAACTGCATGTAGGCTTTGCATCTCCTTCAGAGTTCATGGAAACAGTCAAGTTGCTATCTTTACCTCTTCAGCCTCTTCAGAGTTGTTGAGCTTCTCTCTTCTGAGCTTGTCAAGTGCTTGCAACAGAGATGAGCTGAGAATTGCTTGCAGTTTGGACTGGTCAATTGTATTCAAATCCGCAACATCTAATTCAAGTGAAATCTTTTCAGTATGCGTGGCGCTGTCAAGGGATGGATCTTGTTTTTTCATCTCTTCCGTCGTATTTGGGCTGTTTGGCTTGCTCATGTTTTCTTCAGATGGTTTCTCTTTATGCATCTTGATCGCAACAGAAGGATGTGGCAATGCGGTGGTGGTATCATCCTCCTTTGCTACATCACCATCTATGGCAGCAGGTTTATTTAGGTCAATACTGAACTTGTTTTCATCATGTTCATCATTGCTATGTTTTTCTCCCTCTAAGCCTTTAGCTTCAAGCTCTTTTCCAGAACTACCAGCATTGTTAACTTCTCCAAAGGAAGGGCGAACAAGCTTTCTTCTCTTCACTTGCCCACTAATTTCCTTTCCAAGATTTGCATCCAAGTTCCTTGTTTCGCTGCGTCTCTTAAAGTTCATGAATGGAAGCCCTTCAATATCTTCTTCAATTAAGCCGCTTTGCTGGTTCAACTCAGCAAGAGGATAGGGTGTATCCATTACTTGCTCACTGACCAACTGTTCACAAACATCATTGGTGATTATTTTATCCTTGTTACCCCAATGTTCTGCTCTCTGAGAAAGTGAGAGAACCAACTTGTTGAGCGAAGGACAAGGAATTTCTTGATGCAGTGGTGGTGGGATCCGTGATAAACGAGAAAACACACTGCTTTGTGCATGCTGACCAACAGCTATTGTGTTGCTTTCAGATCTTATATCAGGATTTTTGTTTAGATGGTCTGGCATGTAGGCTCTATTGCTATTTCCAAGACCGGAAGACACCATATCAGTGTGATTAAAACTTTGTTTCTGTCGAGTATTCTCAGAGTCTTTTTCAGTGAAACATTCTTTCCGCTGATCAAATGCTGATTCAGCAATTGCAGGGTATACTGGAACATCTTGTTGGTTTAATATTGGAGGTGCTAAGACTTTTGTTTTGCTGAAGTGCTGATGCTCCGATTCATAAATATCTTCAAACTGGCATTGTTTGCAGTGGACATCATAATAATCTCTCCTGTTAGTAGCACTGCCTTGTTCATTTGGCAGAGGAAATTGAGGATATGGAGGGGCATAGTTTACATCTCCTGCAATTGTATCCTGAGGTCTATGTCCAGGAGGCAGCAAGCAACCGTATGCATAGCCCATAGATGGAGGATATGAGTGATTTGCAGAAAGCCCAAGTTCCTGAGTTGTGTCCCGAGCTACATGTCCAGAAGGCAAGTATCCAGGAAAAAGCATGTTATTGTTGTAAGGTAGTTCTGCTTGGTCGTGATGGCTGTTGTGGACAGGTGCAATTTGAACTCCAAAAGGATTAGTTCCCAGGGGCATTGACATATGGGGATGTGGTGCTTGGTGCATGCTTGTGGATGCACAGTAGCTTGCTTCAACTGTTGAAAATCTGGGGGTACTCGCAGGCATAAAAAGGCCTGGCTGATCAGCAGGAAAATGAGGAATATTTGGACTCAAGCTCTTTCTTTCTTGTGTCCCTTTCCTAAAGGGATCATTTTCCAAATTAGCACTCTTTGAATGGTTGTGAATAGGATGTTCAACCCTCTTCTCATCAAATAACTGATATAAGCGGACAACCTGCAAGTATCAATCAAGATTGCATAAGTATAGCCTATCATCAGGCTCATGGAAGTTCACCCATCAAGTTTTGTTAATTACAGCATACCTGTTGGTAGGAAAGGTCAAAGTAGAACTTCCATGGCATATAGTAGTTCTCTTTTATGGCAGGTGAAAACTCATCTTCGGTGAGTGGTCTGCACTTCCAAATAATTTTGAAGCAAACCTAGGGGAAAATGACAGCTCAAAACTGAATGAATAATTTTGAGCATAGTACTTATAACCAGTAAGTGGCTTCAAATACCAAAAAGACAAATGGAAGTATCCAAAGATCAACTCGTACATAAAGTTCCCCATTCTATTGTTTATCATGTCATTCTGTAAGCACCAATCCATCATAATGTGATAGTATATGCTTTAATGATTATCTAGTAGTAAATGCAGTTTATCAACAGAAAATGTCCACACTTACAATTGTATACACAGAAAAAAAGAAGTGAAGTAACCATCTAAATTATGAGGACTTTTAAACTTTAACCATTTTATGGCACACACTAACAGCACTATAACCATAGAGAAACTCAATCCATTTCTTTGCATGTCGTAGCTTACAATTCCACATGACAGATCACCTAGAACACTAAAAGGCCAAGAACAAATGGTTGCATTTGGGGTATCAATTATCATAAAATTTAGTGATAAAGCAGCGACATACTAGGCATTATATGTTCTGGAAAGATTAAATTGACAAGGTCCATGTTGTTAAAAGATATCCAAATAATCACTTGTCAGGCTTTCTAAGCCAAAGGGTAGCCGATCATCAACAGACCGTAGCATGATTAATTGATCAAGACGCATATATTAGCTACAGTTTACCTGTGCAGGATATGAGCATCCAATCGATGAAAAGGCAGATCTGATAATATTGAATCCACCATCAGAGGTAGCCTCAAAGACCCCATAGAGTTTGCGTTCAGTATGATCAAACAGAAACAAAGGCATTCCTTGTCTGATATTCCGCACAAAAGGTTGGTACTCTATGGGAAGTCCAAAGATGTTGGAACGGAAGCACAGCTCCCTTGTGGCGGTGTTGGACATGAAGATGGCACCTGCCATTGAAGCATCCTCTCTAAAGGAGCGTTTGACTAGCTCCTGCCTCATTGAGACCTTGAACATATGCACAGGCGAAATTATTAGAAAGAGTAAATTGTGATTGGTTAGTAGTTACATGGATAGAAATGAATTCATACATTAGAGTACAGAGTTATTGAGTTGGTTATCACACACAATGTTTGAAAGCAAGTTCTGAAAGTGAAGGTAGAGTTCAGTTAAGTTAATAACCCACGATGAAAGAATAGGAGAAAGCAAGAAAAAAAAAACTGGATAAAGAGCGAGAAAGGTGGAACAAGGGAGTCAAACAGGATGACCAAACAGTGACTTGCAAGAAAAAACTCACATGGATTGCATGGATGAACCAATTAAATTGCCCCCAATAATGTCGAAAGATAGAACTTATTTTTACTAGACTAGAGTTCTCTGATGCAGTACATACAAGAGAAATTCTCACAGGCAGTACAGATAAGAGAAAACCCCCTGATGAATAGGAGATTAAGGGAGATGTTGCAATCAAGTCGGTTAGCCTCATGAGCAGCACATAAGTTGGAAAGGAACAACCAGAGAAGATTAGTTAGGCAAACCATCAAGAGTATTGAACCGTACAAAACATCTATCAACAGATTTAATACCGTACTCCATTAGCAAACAAAAAAAACATCAGAGTATCGAAACGTACAAATCATCTAGGAACAGATTTAATACCGTACTCCATTAGCAAAAAAAGAAACAGATTTAGGAGTACCAGCGAGAGCGACGCGATGAACAGCAGGAGAAAGCGAAGTAGCAGCAGTAATAACAGTAGGGGATAAAAAGATACCGCAACGAGAAATACCAAAAGGGAGCGGAGGAAGAAGACGGCCGGGAGAGTTGATGGCGATGGAGGAGGCGGCGGCGGCGGCGGCGGCGCGTCGACGAGCAACAGGAAAAGAAAAGAAATCTTTTTTTTGGGGGGGTCTTGCCGATTGATCTCCTCTCCCTGGGAAAGCGAAGTGGTGATGATGATGGATACTTCTTCTAGGAGGATCTTGGAGAGTGGGGACGCGACGCGACTCGAGCGAAGCGCACGCGCGCGGGTTTGATGTTGATGACGCGCCTCCTCTTCCGCCCGCTTCGGATTCGATTCGATTTTATTTTCCGAGTTCGTATTGGTGAAGGATATCTCTCATCTCTCACGCATATCCCTTTGTTGGATTGAATTATATCTGCAAAAAGAATAATTCGTTTGAAATATACGAGTACTACTTACTTTCGTAGTTGGAACCAATATTTTTTCTGTTAAACCATTATTAGTAGGCGTCTCACATTTCAATTTCTCCTAACTGTCCCCAAACTCTCTTTGTATGAGATTTTCCTCTCCCCTTTTTTTTTCTCAACATGAATGTGAACGTGTGTACATGGGGCAATTTCTTTTTTTTTTCGAACGAAGAGAATGAGAATTGTTAAGGCTAATATTTCGTTCCCTTTTATAATTATTATCAGTACAGATTAGGCATGCGTTTGTGCCATTTTGGAGAAAATACTAACATGATGCAAGGCTTGAAAAGAAAAGAGAGACTACAAACTTTGTGATTAAAAAGAAAAGCTCGAGTGGTTCGCGTTACTCTGTAATTGATCTGGATCTGATCTCGTTGGATCTATAGCACATTCGTTCTCTAATTCATCATTCTGCAATCCGTAGCTACAGATCTACTACTTGTTTACCTATATTTTGGATCGATGTATCACTTTGCGAAGTTGTGCTGAATATATTGAGTCTCTTGACGAGATTTAGTGTTAAAATTACTACCTTATATTGTTTTGAATTAATTTAGCATGAATGTATGAAGACTTATCACTGTTTGAATAGTAGAGAAGAATATATGATGGTTCAGCTGTGTATTGTCACTTTTCGTTCAAATGATGTGTCTGTGGAAATTTGTCATGTGGATGATTTCAAGATAGTTCCTGCTACATAAGTTTGATTTTGGCTTTCTTTAGAGAGCTGAATCAAATGGCCTTTTGTCTAAGCAAAGGCTAAATGCTGTGGAATCATGCAGAGTATTTGAGGATTTCCTGATATATTTGTCGTTTATGTTAGGTCTCCTTTCAAACACAGTAGTTTTATAAAAAAAATTCACAGGATTGTTCAATCCTTCTAAATTCTACCATTCCAATTCTCGTGGAGCCGTGGGATAATAATGGCCGCCATTTATGTGACCATCTATTAATTTCTAATTCGGAAGCTTGCCATGCTAATAGAACCAACATTGTCTAACATTTTGTGATTGCTTTACAATGTTGCTATTTTCTTCCTGAGTTGCATTCCAGTGGAGCTCTGTGCTTTGCTTTTCTTGGTCTCTCCTCCTGTTTTTGAGGGCCACAAAGATGAGTAAGCATCAATATTTTGTGCTTTGTGATAGCCCATATGAATTCAAGAACAGTTGTAGTATATTTGTTCAAGGATGCTAAACTTCCTAATAGCAATTAATTTCTGTTAATGTTTGATCATCTGTGTCGAAATTGTCAATGCCTTTAGTGAACTATGCCTGAAATGTCTGAAAGCTTGCACATAAATTAGAATGTTATGGGTTACACGTGACTCTGAAAATTTTGCTTGCTGAATATCACAATATACCATAGCTGACAATAACTTGCATCTATTGAAGAATTTTTTTTAATACTTTTAGATGGTGTTCTTGTACTTAAAATCATTCCAAACGACGCCAATTCTCGTGGAGCCCTGGGATAATAATGCCCGCCATCTATGTGACCATCTATTAATTTCTAACTTTGAAGTTTGTCATGCTAGTAGAACCAGCATTGTCTAAATAACATTTTGTGATTGCACTATAATGTTGCTATTTTCTTCCCGAGTTGTCTTCCAGTGGAGCTCTGTGCTTGGCTTTTCTGGGTCTCCTTTTGTTTTGAGGATCACAGAGATGAGTGAGCATCAATATTTTGTGTTTTGTGATAGCCCCATATTTATTCAGGAACAGTAGTGGTAAATGGCTCAAGGTATGCTAAACTTCCTAATGGCAATGGATTTCTGTTAATGTTTGATCACCTGTGTCTGAATTGTCAATGCCTTCATTGAAAGTGTCTAAAGGCTGTGTTTAGATCCGGGGGTGAAAAGTTTTGGCGTGTCGCATCGGATATACGAGCACACATTTGAAGTATTAAACGTAGACTAATAACAAAACAAATTACACATTCCGCCTGTAAACCGCGAGACGAATTTATTAAGCCTAATTAATCCTTCATTAGCAAATGTTTACTGTAGCATCATATTGTCAAATCATAGAGCAATTAGGCTTAAAAGATTCGTCTCGCAATTGTCTCGCAATTTACACGCAATCTGTGTAATTAGTTTTTTTGTCAATGCCTTAATTGAGCTATGCCTGAAATGTCTGAAAGAGCTTGCACATAAATTAAAATGTTATGGATCACGTGTGACAGACTGACAGTATGCAGATTTTGCTTGCTGAATATCAGAATACTATACCATGGCTGATAATAATAACTTTTGCATGTATTGAAGAATATCTTATATAATCTTTTTAGAGGTTGGACTTGCGCCTAAAATCGCTGTCACTCGCGCAATGGCATATGGTGATGCAATCACAAACTGTGTTCGTTTTACAAAGTTACAGAGGATATTTTAGGGGGAAAAAAGATCAACTCGCGAGTGGTGATCGACTGAACGTCATGCTTTTTTATGGGGAAAAAATGTTTCCCAACATGAATGAGGATCCCTGACTTTGTACAGTTTACATTGTGTCACTGATATGTGGGCCATATCAAAGTGGGGCCCACATGTCAGTGGCACACCTGCAAACTGTATAAAGTCAGGAGATCTGTTTCCCACCAACATAGTTGTTTCATGCAATATTATCCCTCCGTGAATCACAATACTTTCCTACCCTTGCAGACGATAGAACATGTCATCTTTTGAAGCATGTCATGATGCCTGAAATTCGAAGTTGACTATTGGTAAGTGGTAACGCTGATCGTGACAAATAATTTCGGAACATTTGCAAATTCCCGGACCTGCCTATCTGCAAGTTGCAATCCTACGTTCCTTTAAACCATAGATCTGCACCTGGACTGGAGTAAAATTTCTCATTTTCACAATAAAACACGTCAAATCCTCTGTCCGAAGCCTGAGGGGGCATTTGGATCAGGGACTAAATTTTAGTCCATGTCATATCGGATGTTTGGACACTAATTTGAAATATTAAACATAGACTACTTATACAACTAACTAATTACATAAATGAGAGCTAATTCACGTAATAAAATTTTTAAGCCTAATTAATTCGCGTAACAAAATTTTTAAGCCTAATTAATACATAATTAGCACATGTTTACTGTAGCATCGCATAGGCTAATCATGGATTAATTAGGCTCAATAGATTCGTCTCCATTCAATGTGATAGGGAATAAAAAGTTTTAGTCCCATCCCAACAGGGCCTGAATCACACTATCTACCGTCTACAACTGCAAACAATACCCATTGCAATTTGCAAAAGTGTTCATCGATGAGGAGAGCATCGACGAGAAGGATGACGCTGCGGAGAGCTGATGGAAAGGCATCAGAAATCTTGTTTAGCACGAGTACTACTTCACTTTGCGATCAGAGCAAGACTGTGTATGGACTCCGGTGATCTGGTACGGTAGCAACGGTGTAAAACCGGCTTGGTATGGTATTGAAGCACGGGCCCCACATGTCATTGAGTGTTATCCTGCCCCCACCTCCTGCTTACGACACCCCCACGCCACGCTGCCACGCAGTCACCCACCGGACCACGGCACGGCCTCCACCTTCCGCCCATCGATCGTTGTTCGTTCGATCGATCGATTCTTCTCCCGTCTCCGCCTCTCCGTTTTCAGATCTCTCGCTAAAATCCCCATAGCCATAGAGGCCTAGACCCTACCTGACTACTACCTCGCCATGATGGCCGCGGAGCCCTCGCCGGCGTCAGCCTCCGCCGTTGAAGACCTCGAAACTCTCCCCCTAGACTCTTCCTACTCCTCCGCCCCCGCCACTGATCCACTCCTCCGCCCCCAGCTCCTCCGCCCGCCTGCCTCCCCTTCCGCCGCTGGTGGTGGGGACCACGACCCCTTCGTCATCGACGACGACTTCCTCGTCGACGACGAGGCGGACGACGACGTTGCCCCCCTGCGCCCACCGCCGTCGCCGCGGCGGCGCGGGCCCCGGAGTTCGCGCGGATCGCCGTGTCCGATCCGAAGAAGCACGCGGAGCCCACGTCGGGGCAGCCGGCGTGATCCCGGGCTCCGGGAGCTACTTCTCCTACCTCATCGCCATCCGCGTCGGGGAGGGCGAGGTCCGCGTGCGGCGGCGCTTCCGCGACGTGGTGGCCCTCGCGGACCGCCTCGCCGCGGCCACCGCGCGGCTTCTTCATCCCGGCACGCCCCGACAAGAGCGTCGTCGAGGGGCAGGTCATGCAGCGCCACGACTTCGTGAACCAGCGGTGCAGCGCGCTCCAGCGCTACCTCCGCCGCCTCGCCGCGCACCCCGTCGTTGGCCACAGCCCCGATCTCCGCACGTTCCTCACCGAGCCTGGCGCCATCCCTGCCTTTGAGGGCGAGCAGCCCCGGTACTGGACCACCACGCTGAGTTCTGCGGCTCCATCGACTCCGGCAAAAGCTGGGAGAGACTTGTTTGGGATGTTTAAGGGTCTGAAACAGACGGTGGTGAACGGGATGGTTGCAACAAAGCCCCCACCGGTGGAGGAGGAGACTGACACTGAATTCCTAGCACACAAGGCTAGGTTTCAGGATTTACAGCAGCAGCTCACCACAACATCTCAACAGGTTAGTGCAATTTTACCTGCATGATGGGCAGCACATTTTTGTATGGACAATAGCTTTCAAAGTACATGTTAATACATGTGAACCAACTCCCTGTGCCTCTAATGCCTTAATTACATAACCACCACAATACCACATAGAAACTTGTTTGCCAATGTGTCATGCGACCATCTCTGCAATTTATGTTTCTTTATGCAGATTTTTTATGAATTGCCAGCATAATTATAACTGTTTTGTCTTAACTTTTGTGGGAGGACTAGAGGAGTTAAGCCCTTTAAATCACTAATTATTAGTTGTAATGTTACCAGAAGTCCGGAACCTATGCTGATTTCCAAACCCCCAAAAAGGTTAGCAAAGCCGTTTTATTCAAGTTGAAGTCAGACTCAGAGGCCATGGGCCAAAAAAACCTGAACACATATTCATCAAACAAACACATTTATATTTTCTTGTGTGGGCATCTTAACTTCATATTTGCAATGTATTTTACTCTAGCCTGTATTTACCTGATTGATCTCAAGGTATGTTTACTTTTCTCCTTTTGCAAAATAGTGAAAGTCCGAGTGACTGTTTTTCATGGTGTTACCAAACTGTCTTATCAGAAGGCTACTATTATTGTCTTCATCTCATGGATGTGGATTGTGGAAGTCATGTTTCGTAGCAAATAACATAAAATATTTCTTTTACATTCCAAAAGTACTATTAGGATGAAGTTATGTTATTTTACGGTGAATGGATGTCCTTGTTAGAAGTAGCATTGCATTACTTTCTCCTTTTGGATTCTTTTAATCTTCTGCACAGTGAGCCTTAGATAGGTTCATGAAGCTATTGTTGTTGAAATTCTATATTTCCATTTTCTGTAGGCGGAAGCATTAGTTAAAGCTCGGGATGATCTTAGAACAACTACAGCTCATTTGGGAATGACATTAATTAAGCTGGCAAAATTTGAAAGAGAGCAGGCAACATGTAGTCCACAAACAAGAAGAGCTGCTGATATTAATAATTTTGGAAGTTCTGTTGTCAAGTTCAGCAGATCACAGGCGAAACTAAATTCTGAAATTGTGAAGCACTTGGTATGTGAAAATTTCTGCAGATTCAAACAGAACAAGCAGTTATTTGGTACCATTCCTTGAAATTCCTTTTGTCTTAGATTATAACAAGATATTATTTATTCTTTTGCAGGGTAGTATCCATGAATACTTGGAGATGATGATATCTGTTCATCATGCGTTTACTGATCGTTCTAATGCTTTACACCATGTGCAAAGTCTGTCAGCAGATCTGTTTTTCTTGCACACCAGGGCAGAAAAACTTGAATCAGTATCATCTAGGAGTAGAAGTATAGACCAGGAGTGGACAAGGCACCAGAAATTAGGGGGATTGAAAGAAACAATAAGTGCAACAGAAGCAGCGAAAAGCCACGCACTTAAAGAATATGAAAATATTAAGGTAAATCACCTGAGAGCTTGAAGTGAATTGATATCAAATAAAATCACCTAAAAGCGTACATCTAAGTTTTTTTAGATATAGAAACAGAAGTGCATGCGGTTTGCATCTTGTGGTTTACTACTGAAAGTTTACTCAATACTGTACTTAGTAAAGTTATAGCTTCTATTTGATTTAACCGCATATGCTATGGTTAATACATCTAGCAATATAAATCATGCTAAAGGTTATTCTTGTGAATATTTCAAAAACATGGTCGGATAGTCTGCTAGTTAGAAGAAACATATTTTGAAGCTTAATATAAATATGATATCACATTTAATTTTAGTACTGTCTAATATCCTTGTTATTTTTATACCCGATGTTACTTAAGCTAGTCTGCTGGCAGAGAAGATCAGTATGAGTCATGCAGTATGGCATGACTTAAATGCCAACTTAAATTACTAGAAGGGAAATACTGAGATAGTGAATTCAATGTTATTCTATTTTTATTTCCTAGGAAATCAGGTTAAGATTGCTGTTATTATGGTGTCAATTGTAGCTAACTTGCAGTTTAGTAACTAACTCATTTGCTCAGAAGGACATTTTTTTTTTTTGGCTTTTATAGCTTCTTTGTACTGTACTTGTTAATGCAGTTTTATATTCCCATGAAGAAAACATTAGCTTAAACTGGACATATACAAAGATGGAATGTGCTTAATTTAGTAGAACACAAGTTAAATTCAATATAGAGCATATGCAAATACAAATCTACCTCCAAATTTTCAAGAGCTTTCTCAAATTTAAGTGGCAATTCAGGTATGCATCGCATATGCATACTAGTTACTAGGTTTTGTACTGGCAGTACAACCTTTACAAATCCTGGAGGCGACGTGGCCTTCGTCTTCTTGAGCCATATTCTTTATAGTAGAGCATTATATATTTATGCTCCCTTTGGGATTTCCAACCTGTATTTTTTTCAGGTTGTGCAAATTACCATGCAAATCCTTTTTTTTTTTATGATTTCAGGAGAATAATACGACTGAAATTAAAAGATTCGATAAGGATAGGCGTCGAGATTTTGTGCAGATGCTGAAAGGATTTATTGTAAATCAGGTATATGAATGCTCCACTAGTCTTTGGCGAGACACCATGATTATTACACTGTATTTATCCGTAGTGAAAGAAGAGGTGTATACATGTCAATAACGTTGATATATAATCTGTGTGCAGGTTTCATATTCAGACCATTATGCTAATATGTGGGCAAAGGTAGCAGACGATACTAGAGTGTATGCAAAAAGGAGCAACTGATGCGGCTTGTGTATAGTATAGTACTCCGTAGTAGCTAGTAGGATCTTGGTTTATTTTGATTTGCTGACTTCAACACTTGATTCTCCCCAGTTTTGCCACCATGCGGTTCATTGTATTGCTACATTTGAGTTAGAGAGAGTTTGGGCGAATGGGCTTCTCGGTGACAATTGACATACACGGCATATTTTTCCCCTTATTTTTTTTCTCAAAAATCCATTTCCCTCTTCTAGAAATCTCTTGTGCATTTTACGGTCCTACCTCGTGAAACTGATGTATCTGGTTTGAATTTTGCCATGGACGCAATCCATGGTATATACAACAGGCACTTTTTCACACGTTTCTGACTGTCAAGGCTGAGGCCTGAAGATCCAGTGGCTGGTATCTTTGCTTATCCACACACGTAAGCATTGTTTCTTCAGTCTACCTGTTGTCTCGTTGTATGCTGCTATGCATATGCAAGCGAAATCTCAATCTTATCGATGTATTACCACACTGGGAGCTACATAATCTGGTTGATTTAGACCAAACTTCAAATTCGATCTCGCTACAAAATAAACGTGTTTATCCAACATCCTCGTCTGTAATAACTGTGAAGTGGCTTCGGAGAGATCGTTTGCCCTTCAGAAAGCTCGAACTCTCGGCCGCGAAAATGTCACACGCGCCGTGCCGAAACGCCGCCTCCTTCAAACCTCTCCTCCCCTCCCGCCTCCGGGCCAAGCCCCTCGCCGGCATCTCCTCCTCCCCACGCCGCAACGTGTCCGCCTCCGCCGCCCTTCCCCCGCCGCGATTCCTCCTCCTCATCTCCCTCGCTCGCCGCCGCCTCCGCCATCCTCCGGCCGCTCCCTTCTCCGCCGCCGATGCGGAGGCGCCTCCCACGGAGCCATCCTCCCCCTCGCCGCCGTCACCGGAGGAGGCGGGGGCGGTGCCGGTGGTGGAGGAGGTCGACGAGTCGGCGCTGTCGAGGGTGTACGACGCCACGGTCATCGGGGAGCCGGAGGCTGTGGGGGAGGACGCGAGGGGGCGGGTCTGGGAGAAGCTGACGCCGCGAGGGCGGTGTACCTCGGCGAGGCCGAGCTCGTGCCCGACCCCGACGACCGCGTGCTCGAGCTCGAGATCGTGAAGGGGCTCGCGACCCGGTGCGCGGAGGCCGAGCGGGGCGTGGCGGTCGCGCTCGAGGCGTTCCCCTGCGACCTCCAGCAGCAGCTCGACCAGTTCATGGACGGAAGGTTCTCCTCTCCTCTGTGTTGTTTCACTTCAGTTATCTGAACACTTGCTTGGGAGAACAAAATTTCCTGTTTACTTTCTGTAGATGAATCCATGTGTGAGTTGTGACGCATTGATAACTCGATATGTCATTTTATGGATAAATAATATCATAGGAGTACATTAGATTTAATGCGCCATTATATAGATGTAGTAATTAGTGATAGTCATATGCAGTACATTTTATGTCTTAGGATCATGCCTAGTTTAGTGTTAGAGATGCTTAATAGCGATTCCTGTTTGATGCGTAAATGCATTTGTTGTAAAAAGATTTCCTTTCAACAGATATTGACAAGCTTATGCTTTATCCAGGATTGATGGTAGCATCCTAAAGTTGTACACGTTGCACTGGCCACAAGACCGGTGGGAGGAGTATGAACCTCTTCTGAATTATTGCCGTGATAATGGAATTAAGCTTATTGCTTGCGGAACTCCACTGGAGGTGATTGATAGCTTCTACTAGTTGATGAACTTAGATATTCAATGCCATGCTTACCAGTGATTTAAGTTGTTGAATGCTTGATGCCTGCAAAGTATTTCCCTCAATACATGTATCTTGGAAGTTGAAATTAGATTTCGGTGGTTCACATATCAATTTTCCTGCCACGCACAAGAAAATCTCTTTGCAGCTTGTTACATATAATTGCTTTTCATGATTAGTTATAGTGTGGTATGAACTAATGGAACAATCTCACTCTGCAGAATCAAGATACAACTTTCTTTATGTTGCATTCTATTGAATTTTAGGCTTATTATTTGTATACCTCCAAGTTCTATCACAGCATACTTGTACAATATTATGCTTCTTTCTTGAGCAGGTGAAAAGAACTGTCCAAGCAGATGGGATTAGAGGCCTTTCAAAGGCAGAAAGACAAGAATATGCCCCTCCAGCAGGCTCAGGCTTCATCTCTGGCTTTTCATCTATCTCAGGCCGGTCATTGATAGACAAGATTTCGTCAGCTCGTGATTCTCCTTTTGGTCCTACCTCATATTTATCAGCACAGGCAAGAGTAGTTGATGATTATACCATGTCGCAAATTATTCTGAAAGAGCTTAATGGCGGGGATACTTCAAGGATGCTAATTGTTATAACGGGTGCAAGCCATGTTATTTATGGGTCACGAGGAATCGGTGTTCCTGCCAGAGTATCTAAAAAGATGCCAAAGAAAGACCAAGTTGTGGTACTACTTGATCCTGAGAGACAAAGCATAAGGAGGGAAGGTGAAATCCCGGTTGCTGACTTCTTATGGTATTCAGCAGCTAAACCTTGCAGTAGAAACTGCTTTGACCGTGCTGAAATTGCACGAGTTATGAATGCTGCTGGTAGGAGACCTGAAGCTTTGCCTCAGGTTTGCTGCTTGATCTTCGTTTTAGTCCATTGCTTGTTAACTTCATGTCGTGATAGACCTTTGAGAAAAATCTGTAAAATCGTGTATTTAGTGAAGGTAACCATGAACAGGCTCTTCTAGATATTGCTGCCCTACTATCTTCAGGAGAAGAAATATTGAATGAGTAATACTGAGCAAGATTTGACAAGAAACCTTCAGTACCTAAATATCTTGTGTTGATTTGTATTAAGCTTTTTATTCTGGTTTTCGAGTTCCAGAAATGTGCCCCAGAGTAGTACAGGTAGCACAATAAAACCTAAGCCTCTAGCATTTTCTGAACCCTGGCTGTGACACAGATTAGCTAATAAAATGCATCACATTAGTCAATATGCCCAGTGCAGTAACATCTTTTTCACATGACCCAAAACATTCTTGTAAGTCATAGAGCAGGAGCTTTCTTCTGTGGCCAAAATGTTTCCATACAATGGTAAGCATCATTTTTTAGTACTAGAAGTCTGGCTAATGGAACTCTTGCGTTTTGCTGGAAATTGCAGGATCTTCAGAAAGGAATAGATCTCGGTGTAGTTTCTCCTGAGATACTGCAGAACTTTTTCGACCTTGAGAAATACCCTGTTATGTCTGAACTGATTCACAGATTCCAAGTAAGACACTGCTCTATTATTTTCGTTTTACTCCTTAGACCTTATCAGTTCATTTAATCTATGCTTCTGAATAATTCTCCTTGAAACATATGCTTGCATTAACTTAATATCTGTACATGATTTCTGCATATGGGACTCCATGTAAATAAATAAAATAAATTCCTCAGGGTTTCCGTGAAAGATTGCTGGCAGACCCCAAATTCCTTCAAAGGTTGGCTATTGAAGAAGCTATATCAATAACGACCACTCTATTAGCACAGTACGAAAGACGGAAAGGGCGATTTTTCGAAGAAATTGATTATGTACTCACCGATACAATTAGAGGCTCTGTGGTTGATTTCTTTACAGTGTGGCTTCCTGCTCCTACTATTTCAGTCCTTTCTTATGCTGATGATGGTTCTGGTGAGAGTTTGGAGTTCGTCAAAGGCCTTTTAGGATCATTGCCAGATAATGCATTCCAAAAGAATGTATTGGGTCAAAATTGGAATATGAAGCAGAGAGTTGCAGCAGTGTTAGTTGGTGGTTTGAAACTTTCTAGCGTTGGGTTTATTTCTAGTGTGGGGGCTGGAGCTTCCTCGGATCTCCTGTATGCTGCTCGAGGTGTGCTGAAATCTTCAGTGAATGCAGAAGCAGGACGGAAGAGATCTCCTATTTGGAAGTCAGCAGCTGTTTATAGTTGCTTTCTTGGAACGTCAGCAAACTTGCGGTATCAGGTAACTTTTCCTATTTTCAATCGAGGGACTTGACGGTTTTTGTTGCTAAGTTGCATGAGCAACTGTATGGTACTGTGTTACCAAGCATAACTAGTAGCAAGCGCTCTCTCTCTCTCTTCAGAAATTCGTAGTACAATTATTTTGCCTTACACATCTTCGATTGTTCTTTAGGAGGGAATCCTCAGAAATTCCCCAAAAGACTGATGGTGCCAGTGTAAGGAAAACTTCCTTTTGGTTACACGATGGTGCCATATAGCCTGTTTTTATTAGAGCTCAGGGTTGTCGATTTGTCTTTTAACACAGAGAATACAATTTCTCCTATGTATTCTTATCTTTTTCCACTGCAACCATAGTTCACTGAAATATTCACAATCCATAACATGGCCTAATGCAGCAACCTTTTAACCTAGGGAACTATTTACTCAATTCTTTTTTAGCATATCTTTTTTTTTTCTTTGGTACAGATTATCTGAGTTTCTCTAACAATTGTGTTTCAGATCATTGCTGGTTTAGTGGAGCATCGGCTAGGAGAGAGTCTAGCTACTAGCTACAATCAGCCACTTCTTGCTAGTTTGTTGTCCTTTGTGGCAAGGACAGTGAACTCATACTGGGGAACACAGGTTGAGCATTCTCTGCACATTTCTAGTTATATGTTTGTGTTGGTAGCATAGTGCAGACTCAAGATGTTTAGATCACTTTAGACTAAAAAACTCTTCAGGGAATCTGGCTATGAGTAATGGCATTGCATTTTCCCATCCTACATCCCGATTTATATTGTTTATTTAATTCAATCAATGGTCACAGGAACCTTAACATTCACATACATCCATTAAAGCTTTACTGCTATTAAAGGAATATTTTAGTTGAGCTTTACCTCGGAGGCTTCAAGCAGCTTTCCTATGATAATTTACGCATTTAAACTCCTTAATATATTCATAGCGCTTTTATGGTTTTGAAGCTTATATTTTACACAAGATAGGAGCTTACAGTAAACCTATCCCTTCTCTCCTTACTGGTTATTCTGTTTGGTGCAGCAATGGGTTGATCTTGCGAGATATACTGGACTACAAAAAACCAAGGAAGTTCCTCCTGTTGAGGCCACAGCACCACCTGCTGAAACGTCACAGTTAGCCACACTGCCCGCTGAAACATCACAGTTAGCCACACCACCCGCTGAAACATCACAGTTAGAGGATGGTAGAACAGAAGTACAAAATTTGGATGACAACAGCAACCAATCAAGTGGTTGAACCTAGTGATTTGGTTACTTCACAATGCCTTCAAAGTACATAACGATATAGCTAGGTTTGTATCACAATTCCTTAGGGCATGTTTGGCTAATGGGTTAGGGAAATGATTTCCCATCTACCAAATGGTATCTTTAAATCTCAACCATTCATTCTTCCCACCTCATTTCATCTTAGCCCTCCATTCATTTCCATTTCCCAATCCCACATCTCATAACCCATTATCCAAACACTCCATTAGAGTTAGGGAGTACATCACTTGTTAACCCCCAACACAGTACATGCATGTACTGCTTGTGATTTTAGAGTAAAAATTGGAAGGGGGACACTTGCAGTCTTATGAGGATTGCAGCAACAACCGTTTTCTTCTCTGTAATTCAAAACAGGTTGTAATTTAGTAGGATCGCATACTGTAGAAAGTTTGGCAGGTTTGCCTGTTGCAATAAAATCTTTCCGCCTGCTATGGAGCCAGATGTTTCAGTGTGTGCAGATTTTATCGTCCGACATCGCCCTGATAAAGATGGTAGGTAAGCGAGTCCATTTCTGGTATGTTAATCTATTAACAACTAATTCTTTTTCTCTTTGAATATGTTGCTGGCCAGCTACGGTGGGTTCTAGCAAGTTCTTCAGTGCCACTGTGCTCGGTGCATGGGACATATTTCTCTAGGCTGTGATCCCTCGCCAGGTGTCCCTGGATACTAATGTACGTGGCATCTCTTCCTTGAACTCTTTTCCTATATATGGAAGTTTGCATCCATCTCATCTTTAGTTGCGAAGAAAGCAGTCTAGAAAGGTGAAGATAGCTGAACGGTGTGACAAGCAAGGTAATAGAAAGGCGCGATCATGGCGAGTGCCAAGGCGATGGCGCAGGATGAGCATCACTTTGTTCTGAAGAGTGGTCATGCCATACCTTGCAGTTGGGTTAGGCACTTGGAGGGCCGGCTCAGATACTGCTCACTCCGTTCAGACAGCCATCACTGAGGTATATTCTGCATGTCTCCCCTATCTGGCTATCTAATTGCGTAGAAGTGTATAGTCCAGCATACTAACCAAGTAGCAATGGCCAGCAAACCAATTCTGTCTGTATTTGCAAACATCTTAATAGTAAACCATCTCCAGGTACGAGGATATGCATTTGTAGTTTGGTACAGCATCATATTAATACTCATTAATACCATCTCGAAAAAGACTACAGTAGTATCTTGGGCTAGTAACTGTGCATCTTCTGTGTGAAAGACTGCTCTGTATTTGCCCATGTCATAGAGATGTTCGTCAACATACTAGCTATGATCGGTCGAGAGAATGGTACACTGCTTGAATATTGCAATCTTGTCTTGGAGCTGAAACTGAGGCTTGAACCTCTATTCTTTTCTGAAAGCTATCTAATGGGACCTTCACTGATATAGCACTAAGCTCGCATACCGCTAAACAGTGGCGAAGGTAAGGGGGTGCCAAAGGGTGCCAACACCCCCCTATCCAAACACTACCACCACTACACCCCCATATTTTTACTCTATATTAAGTTAGCTTAAGATAAGTATTTATCTAGTTTATTTTGTGTAGCTTGAAAGTATTATCAGTTTAGTTAGTTAGCAAGTCTAAAAATATTAGCAAGAAACATGATCTACAAAATTAGTTTGTGATTTCTCATCTTTTTCAAAGTAAAATAGTTGATACTTATTTGTGAGATTATTTAATAGTTTATATTAAAAGAATTTAGCAATAAAGACTAGTTTTAAATTTCCAATGATATTATTAAAGAGCTAAAATTCAAGTTTTCTTTAAATGACTAGTTTACGCATTGCTTGTTATTAACAGTGACTATTCTTAAAGGACTAGTTATTCGGTCTCATGGTTTATCTTCAACCCACACCCCCTAATCTCAAATCCTGGCTTCGCCCCTGTCGCTAAACTTTTCAAGTTCATCTGATGTATAGACAGCTGCGGAACCTATTTCTGATCTAAGAATGTAATCTGAATATCTGGTTACTGCAGGCTGGATACAGGCATGTAGATACGGCTGCTCAATATGGAATAGAACAGGAGGTACACCGAAACAATATTATGTTTATCTGGTAGTCTATTGCGTGATGTTTCGTTAAGCATTCTCTGCAATTCAGGTCGGCAAAGGGCTTAAAGCTGCGATGGAAGCTGGAATCAACAGGAAAAATTTGTTTGTGACGTCAAAAATATGGTAATTATATTTACAATCATAATAACTTGTCCTTTGGTGTAAAATTAAATATAAATGCAGTAACTTGTAGTGTGTTTCCTATATGTGAATTTTGATCAATACTTGGTTACTGCAGGTGCACAAACTTGGCTCTTGAGAGAGTTCGACCAGCATTAAAGAACACGCTGAAGGATCTCCAGTTGGATTATATCGACCTTTACCTTGTAATAAACGAAAACTCTTTTGTACAGAACTTCATTACTCGACTGCATACTGGAAATCAGAAATTTTACCTAGAGTGATAAAATAAAATGGATGCAGATTCATTGGCCATTCCGTCTAAAAGATGGAGCACACCAGCCTCCTGAGGCTGGGGAAGTCTTGGAGTTTGACATGGAGGGAGTATGGAGGGAAATGGAGAGACTTGTGACAGATGGGCTAGTTAAGGACATTGGTGTCTGCAATTTCTCAGTTACCAAGCTCAACAGGCTGCTGCAATCAGCTAATATTCCACCTGCAGTATGCCAAGTTGCGGACTATCAGATTTAAGTTCCAACATATTGAAATAACTGGATTGCTCCTTTACTTACTGAATTTCTCACAGATGGAAATGCACCCTGGTTGGAAGAACGATAAGATTTTCGAGGCCTGCAAAAAACATGGAATTCATGTTACTGTAAGATATAATTTCTTATGAAAATCAGATACAATAGGCTGACCTCGCTGATGCAATTTCCTTGCATGTTTTTGTTATCAAAACAAACGCAATGTAACATTTTTCTTATATATTTATGTCACTTGTGCAGGCCTACTCCCCACTGGGTTCTTCTGAAAAGAACCTTGCGCATGATCCAGTTGTCGAGAAGGTAGCATTGACGAAACCAGCTAACTCAGCACAAGATGTACTACTATGTGTAAAACTAGTGTTGTTCTATGTGTGCTCTTCTCCAAGCTTTGTGTAAACAGCTTCTCAGCACAAGATGTACAGCCAGTGCTGTAAGATAAATAAAAGTATCACGGATTTGCCGTTGCACTTGCTACTACTCCCTCCGTTTAATATTGTAAGACTTTCTAGCATTGCTCACATTTATATAGATGTTAATGAATCTATGCATATATATATATGTGTGTCTAGATTCATTAATATCTATATGAATATGAGTAATACTAGAAAGTCTTACATTGTGAAACGGAGGAGGTACATGCTTTGCCTGCTTAGCATTATGGTTGAGTTTACTCTTTCTTCATAGAAATCGAAATGTGCTGCCTGCCTGTCAAGCTCACCAGCCGTTCAATGGACCACTGAACAAACATGTTTACGAAAATCATTATCTTAAGCTGAAACAGGTAATAGTACTGTACTAATCTTCTGCAGAAATTGCAGTAGATCAGTGCCTTAATGAACATCAGGAGCAGCGTGAGAGCCGTACGGTACAGATGCCCAAAGGACGGGGACCGTATGCACGGCCACCTATCCTGTCCCAAAATCGAGTTCAAAGTACGGGAGAGAATTTTGTATGGGTGGTCCCATCCGGCCAGATCAAGGTGGGTCCCGGTGCTCAGGGCACAAAAGAGTGCCGCGTGGGCCCAGCAGCGAGCTCTTCGAATATTTTGTGCTGGGCTGGGCTCAAAGCTCCAAAAGATGCAGTAGATTGGATCTTGAGGGCGGATGCCAAGGTGGCCGGTGTGGCGGCGCCGTGGCCGCCAGGCTGGCTGGACGCCTCCGGCTCCGGGCCGACGAAGCTTCCTCGCGGCTTCGAGACTCGCTGCGTCACCTGCCATGCTCTACCTGATGGAATCTGGGTGTGTGTGTGGGCGGCGAGCTGGCGAATGCAACGTACCAAAAACACAACAAATGTTATGGCAAACCACAGCAAATCAGCCTCACTGCGGATGGCGTTTTTTTTTTCTAAAGATAATGAATGTTTTAGTTAAGAAACAAAGTTAAGTGCATCAAGTCTTTACACCTATCAAAATGCAAGTACCTAAAAGAAAGAAGGAAAAGAAAAGGTCATACGATATCTTAGACACAGCATGCTCTCTATAACCTATTTCCCAGTCTCATAAAAAACAAATTTAAGATAAGATGTAATATATTCTAGTACTACAAATCTGGACGGGTGGCTATTAGATTCATAGTACTATGGACATTCCTCCGTTCATATTCCGACTACTAGAATATGTCACATCCTATTCTAGATTTGTTATTTATGGGACGGAGGGAGTAACAATAACGCAACATTATGCATTATTTGAAAAGCGTTCAATAAAAAGTAGTACTCCCTCCATCCCAATTCGATCATTACATAAGGTATTTAAGGTCTTCTCAAAGTGATCATCATCTAACAAGTAAATCTTTTTTTGCGCCAAAAAAGTAAATGAGCATCATTGAATGCACTGCGTGCAACCAACCATGAGTAATTTATATTGGTCCAACTATATGTAATATTTAAAACTTGATGCTCCCCGAAACACGAAGCGACGTAGTACCTTAACCGATGAGAATTAATTACAGAATGATGAATGTTTTATTGTTCTTGGTAGTTGGTATATGTACTCTTTACTTAGGTGATGATTGAAATGGGATGGAAGGAGTATTTCCTTGTCGAAGGCTTTTCAAAGAATAATAACATTTATTACGTCATTTCAACTTTGAATCTCAGCAGTAGAAGAATTGATTGATCGTTTGATGGCACTTGATCTAGTATAGGAGTAAATAAGTAAATTGCACTGATAATATATGACACATATATACACAAAATTGTAAGCCGCTCATCCTAGTACACAAACATGTGTGGTGTGTGCTAATCAGGACTAAAATTATAAACCATAGCTAATCTTTCTGACTTAGAGATTTATGACGCCAGCATACACATGAGAATGACACCATGTAGATATGTATAGAATCTAGAAATAATGCATGCTGACTGTATAGAGAAAGATGTATAAAAAGAAGGGAGTTATAGTGACGCGAGCATACACATGAGGATGAAACCATGTACGTAAATATGTATAGAATCTAGAAATAATGCATGCTGACTGTATAGAAAAAGATGTATAAAAAGAAGGGAGTTATAGTGACGCGAGCATACACATGAGGATGAAACCATGTACGTAAATATGTATAGAATCTAGAAATAATGCATGCTGACTGTATAGAAAAAGATGTATAAAAAGAAGGGAGTTATAGTGACGCGAGCATACACATGAGGATGAAACCATGTACGTAAATATGTATAGAATCTAGAAATAATGCATGCTGACTGTATAGAAAAAGATGTATAAAAAGAAGGGAGTTATAGTGACGCGAGCATACACATGAGGATGAAACCATGTACGTAAATATGTATAGAATCTAGAAATAATGCATGCTAACTGTATAGAGAAAGATGTATAAAAAGAAGGGAGTTATAGTGATAAAAACAGAGGTAAGGTAAACTATAAGGGTAATTTTCAATTATAACATTTCTCATGCCCTCACGCGTGATATTCTAATTAGAGTTCAACTTAACAAGTTTAGCTATAGTGCTTTATTTGACCTTGGTTCGTATGCGGTGCATACTAGCTAGTTCATCTATCTAAACGAGCGTTTCGCAAGTTCGTGTATTGTCAATGCAATTTACTCGTTCATGCGTGGTGCTTTTGGTACATATTTTCATTTTTAAGTTAGAGTTACTCTCTTCGTCCCACAAAAAACCAATCTAGCATTGGATGAGACGTTTTCTAGTACAATAAAATTGGACAGGAGTATATCCAGATACGTTGTACTAGGAAACGTTTAATCCAATACTAGGTTAAGTTTTTTTTGGGACGGAAGGAGTATATAACTATATTAGCCACCGTACACACTAGTGAGGCTTAACAAAATTGCATCAGTTTTAAGCTATCCTAGATCAAATCCCATCAAACGATTTGCTCAAAATAATTAGCCCTCGCCTAATCCAAGCAAACAAACCAGCCGGAGTGACAAATCACTACCTGCCTCTTTTTGGGGGCAGCAAACATGCAAAAATCACCGCGAGACGTCTCGGAGGCGCAGTACTCTAGATCGCCGTCGATTTGCTGACGCTCTACTCTGCGCACGTCTCTGCCACCGTTGTGCTTACAGCAGCAGTAGAGCATGTACAATAACAGGCTATTAGCCAGCTATAAATATATTTTAATGAGATAAAAGATGAGAGAGAAGAGCAGCGGGCTACAGATATGTAGCCAGCTACAGCACGGACTTCAAGACGTAATGTGTATATGACAGGTGGTACCATATATTAATAGTATAATAAGCAACTATTGTATAAATTAGCTATTAGATTAGCTATAGATGAATTGAAGTTAGTAGTGGGTTATACTATTAAACTTGCTCGTAGTGCAGTACAGGGGCCTCCGCTCTCCAGAACACACAAAATAAAAACGCACTCACTTGGTACGGTACTGTCCGTGTACCACTCGTACAGCCGCAGCCGACCCCCGACAACCGCAACGGCATGCCTCCCTGCACCTGCAACCGCACGTCGTCGCAGGCTCGCTCGCTCGCTCGCAGCGTCCGGCACGAGGCCGCGCGTGAGACCCCCCGGGGGCGCACGGCCACCTTTTCCCACCCGGAGTCCGGTGCGGCTGCGCCCAAAAGCGCTCGCACGCCACAGTTCCCCTTGCCCGCTTGCCCCCCTCGCGCGCGCACCTGTGCCTCCCCAAGTGGCCGGAGTAGCCGCGAGCGCGACGTGGGTTGTACGCTCGTGTCACGCACGCGTTTGATACGCTGCGATTTGCGGGCGGCTGATGGGTGGGCGGGGGCGCGGGGCGGTGCGGGCGTACGATGGCGTGCGCGTCAACGATAATTCTGCGTGGATTTTCGAGGGATTCTCGGCGGTTTGGCGGCCGGGCGGGGACGTGCCCGCCCAGGTTGGCGCTCGGCACTTGGCAGAATTGGCAGCAGGCAGGCTTTCCCGGTACAGTACTGGTGTGTCGCCCCGCAGGCAGGCAGCTTCCTGGCCCAACCTTTTTGACGACGTTACTATTGGACCCGTCTGCCTTTTTAGCCTGTGCTCTGTGGCTTGACGTGACATGGAGACATATGATGCCTGCTTTCAACCTGGATTGCGTTAAACATGGAGACGTGAGTATGGATTTGCTGCCTTCTCTTCATCTACTGCCGCCGACAAGATGATGACCCGCCGGAAGAAGAAGAAGCGCTGCCACGGCAACGGCAATGGCAAGGGCGGCTCCGCCGCCGCGGCGAGCACCGCGGAGCAGGACAACTACCTGATGGAGCTGCTGTCCGAGAAGCGGGGGACGAGCCACCGCCGGCGGCGCAGCGGCGCCCGCGCCGGTGTGTGGCGGCCGCAGCTGGAGAGCATAGCGGAGGAGCCATCAGACTAGCTAGGCAGCTAGCTAGTGAACCACCTTTTGACCATTTTTTTTCCTTCTTTTTTTTTCTCTTCGTTTCTTCTCCTCTCGATTTTCCGCTGTGAATATGAACGGTGGATGATGAGGACCCTTGCAATTTTGGGGTCTCTCTCGCGCGTTCGATCCCCTGACGAGCTGTAAAAATCTTCAGGGTTCGAACGCTGTGTGTGTGTCTCGGAAGTCGAGGGAAAATTTGGAGAAAAAAAAAAGTAAGATCCAAGATGTACAAACAGAATTTTAGATGGAGTGCAGTGCATTGATTTGTTTATTTCCAAGTTGCTGCTGTAAATTGTTCTGCTCATTTTTGTTTGCTGGTATTGTGACTCTGAGCGATGAATTATACCAAATTCAAACCATTTGCCATGCAAAATTTACGAGGGTTTACTGTTCAGAAACGACTTTAATTAGTTTTTTTTTCTTTACTTGATCCAGGTAACAGTTGGCGTCGGACAGCTGGAATGCATAATCCGATGAAGATTCTGCGGCTGAGACGGTGTACGTTCACTGCACCGGATTAATTTGCCGGTCAAGTCATAGATACCGCCAGTAGTGTAGCAGAGTGCTCCAGGCGCGCGACGTGTCGACGACGGCAGCGCCGGATCCGAAATCGGCGACCACCTTGTCTCGCGGCTGCCCGACCGGTTTTGTGCCCGGCCAGTTGTCAAGAATCGCCTGCTCGGTGTTAACTTGCGCAAACTCACTACGTCAAGACGTCAACAACTTAGCTCTAACTTCAGCTTCATCTCTTCTGGAGCTAAAGCCTAACCAAACAGTTTTACTTTATCAAAAATGGGAGCAGAACTGGGTGGAGTGCTCTTCAAAATAAACTAGATATGTGGAGCTGGGTTTAGGCTGCTACAGAACTCCACTTCAGACTGAACTCCTAAAGCTAAATTTAGGAATTGGAGCTCTACCAAGCAGGGCATAACACTAAAAAGTCAAATACGAGTAGTAAATAAAAGGCGCCATGTATCCAAGTCTAAAAACATTTTCTACTTAAAATCTAAAATAAGGCTCTCCTAACATATATATTTTTAGAAATAAATGGTCATGGTCTCATGAGTGGCACAAGAGCATAATTCTTAATAGCATGTCAAGTTATTATCATTCAACATTTTTTTTTTTTACTCGGGACAATAGTGAGGATAGTTTGGATAAAAGGTTCATATCCAAAAATGATACTATGATAGGGCTTACTAATTAACATAATAAGAAAGGTTTGAAAGTAAAGAAGTTATTTTGGATGGTTATGATTGCTTCAAACGTCTTTCTCTAGAGGCGCCATCGGCAAACCCTCACTCACCTATGTGATCTATTAACATTGACTTACTAAGACATATCGGCCTAGCTACCACATCTATGGTACATAGTAAACATACATGTTTTCTCTTCTTACTACTCTTCATCATCATTACGCCTCTCTTGTCTTCAATGTCTACGCCATTTTCTTAGCACTAGCACCTCCCACGCCCACTAGCTTATAGCTTTACTGCCCATATTACATTCATAG
>CM020180.1:30296707-30326180 GCA_009805545.1 Oryza longistaminata | reverse complement strand
GGTGGTCTCGCTGGTGGTCAAAATTCAGATGAAACTGCTACCTCCATCACCAGTAATCTCTGCAGGAGCAGGCTCCGTCTTTGAAATGGTGGAAGCGTTTGGCGTCTCGCACTACGATCTCCCGGTCCGCGATCTTCGAGATGTACTTGATGGCATCATGGCAGTCACCACAGACCCTGAGGTTCTTTATGATCACAAGCCTTGTTCCTGGGCCTGTGTTCAGCAAACCGAAGGCGATGGCCAGCCTCTCGCTGTGGTAGCTGAGCTGCTGTTCCTTCACTTCCTCCTCCAGATCGTGGTACACAAACTCTGTTCTCGGAATGTAGCCCATCTTCCTCATCTCTAAATCAAGCTTTGCCACCTTACTTACGATCTCTTCACGCTGAGGATGGCTCTGGTCTTCCATCACGAACGCGTGGCGTGTTCCGCGTATCTCTATTGAGCTACAGCCAGGCATCTTCTTGCTTCCGGAATCTTTCATTAGCTTTCTAACTTGTCTGACTTTGTCCCATTTCTTTGTAGCAGCATAGAGATTTGAGACCAACGCAAGAACGCCAACATCGTCAGGTTGCAATTCAAGGATATTGTCTGCGATACTTTCTCCAAGCTCCAGCTTCTTGTTATTCAGACAGCCTGAAAGTAGAGCAACCCAAATGGCAACGGTTGGCTCAGCTTTCATTGATGTGAGCAGGTCACCTGCTTCTTCCACAAGACCGGAACGCGCTAAAAGATCAACTAGACAGACATAGTGTTTCTCAGCAGGTGTGATCTTGAAGTCATTAACCATGCGATCAAACCATAGTTTCCCTTCCTCCACAAGACCAGAATGGCTTAGAGCAGACAAAAGAGAAGCAAATGTGGCATGATCTGGTCTCATTCCAGTTTCGTTCATTTCTTGGAACAAAGTGAGCGCATCCTGGCCTCGTCCATGAGCACCACAACACGCAATCATGGCATTCCACAAGATCAAGTCTCTATCACTAATCATGTTGAAAAGCATCTGTGCACTTGCTAGGGAGCCGCATTTTGAGTACATATCAATGGCTGCTGTACCGAGGATACAACTAAACTCAAACCTCCTCAAGATGAAACCATGTACTGACCTCCCTAGCTTCAAGAATCCAATATTTGAGCAAGCTAGCAGAGCACTAACAAGTGCTCCTGAGTCAGGCTGAATACCAGAAGCCTGCATATTTCTGAACAACCGAAGTGCCTCATCCGATTGCCCATTCTGTGCAAAACCTGAGATCATCGCGCTCCATGAGACATCATTCCGGTTCACCATCAGACCAAAAACTCGGCACGCCACATCAAGTAGTCCATTCTTTGCATACATGTCCACGAGGCTTGTTGCAGTAACAACATCCATCCTCATTCCATGCCGTAAGAGATGCCCATGAACTGAAGCTCCCATTCGGACATTTCTGGCTGCTGTGCACGCTTGTATAACCCCAATCATGACCACCTCATCTCCCTTCACACCATCCTCCCTCATCCTCCTGTACATCTGAATCGCATCCAGTGGTTGTCCAGCACTCACGAACCCAGGAGACATTGTCGAATCTGACCATCAGGACCCTCCGCAAAAGGTAATACTACCCTTGCATCTCCCATCTCCAGCCCCACTAATCATACCATTGTTTATGCCAGATGGGAGATCCTTCTATTGATGTCACCGAGGAAAATCGTGATGCCTCACAGGAGGCCAAAAGCAAGGCCATGGAAGCAATGTCAGAAGGTGCTCTTTTTTCCCCCCACCCCTTTGGCCTTTTTTTTTCTTTTTCTACTTGGCTTGCCTTCAATCTGATTCCCCATTACATGTGGCATTGCTTGTCAGGGAAACTGGAAGAAGCTATTGACCATCTTACAAAGGCAATACTGCTCAATCCACTCTCAGCTATCATGTATGGTACTAGAGGTAGGTCGCCTCTCAATGCTCTATACCATCCATCTTTACCGTATATCATGTATAAGCACTGACCAAGTTGTGGAATTCGTATGCTTGTGCAGCTTCTGTGTTTATCAAAATGAAGAAACCTGTTGCTGCCATCCGTGATGCAAATGCTGCTCTAGAGGTGAAAAGCTCTGCTCTTCTCTATTTTTTTTTCTTGCTCAAGTGGAACTTTTGCATGTACTATATGTGAAGTCAATATGCAGAATTGCACTTATTACAAGGTTGATTGATAGCCTGTGTTTGCTGAGGCATGGTACAGCACAGCCTAGGTGAGCTAGGTGGCCACCTAAGGTTAACACTTAGCAATGCGGTTATATTATTCATTATGCTTACCCTAGGGTTAACACTTGACAGTGCGGTTATATTATTAATTATTAGGAGTATTGATTATGCCACCTAGGTGCGCTTTTCATAACCTGCCATTATTATGTAGATTAACCCAGACTCTGCAAAAGGCTACAAAACTCGTGGAATGGCTTATGCTATGCTTGGAAAATGGGAGGAAGCTGCCCATGATCTTCACACAGCATCGAACATGGATTATGATGATGAGATCAATGCTGTGCTCAAGAAGGTCGATTTTTTATTTGGACGCTCTCTTCCTCTGCATATGAATAAGCTCATGTAATCTAAGTGACACTGATAATCTTGCAGGTGGAGCCTAATGCACACAAGATAATGGAACATCGCAGGAAATATGAACGGCTGCGAAAAGAGAGGGAAGAAAAGAGAGCTGAGCGTGACCGATTCCGTCGACGTGCAGAAGCACAGGTACTTCCTGTTTAGTTTGATGCCCATCAGCCCATGCCATCCACCTTAACAAAATTGGTCTGCTTTCACCAAAATTTTCCTCTTCAACCTTTGGTTTGATCCCAAATTTTGGTTAGGCAACCACCACATATGGCACTAGTTCGCTTTCAGAGCAAAAGATGGCCAAACCTTGGCCAGTCAATTTGATTGCCCCAAATATGCTATGCCAATTTTTCTCTTGGCTCTCATGTTCCCTTTTTCAGGTTTAGACCAAATGGGCCCAAATGATACTGCTCATGATTATGTTTTGTTTTTCTACAGGCTGCTTATGACAAGGCCAAGCGGAAGGAGCAATCATCAAGTCGCTCATCGGGAGGTGCATCTCCCTGGGGGGGCTTCCCAGGAGGGATGCCTGGTGGAGGTTTCCCAGGTGGTATGCCTGGTGGAGGTTTCCCAGGTGGTATGCCTGGTGGAGGTTTCCCAGGTGGTATGCCTGGTGGAGGTTTCCCAGGTGGTATGCCTGGTGGAGGTTTCCCAGGTGGTATGCCTGGTGGAGGTTTCCCAGGTGGTATGCCTGGTGGAGGTTTCCCAGGTGGTATGCCTGGTGGAGGTTTCCCAGGTGGTATGCCTGGTGGAGGTTTCCCAGGTGGTATGCCTGGTGGAGGTTTCCCAGGTGGTATGCCTGGTGGAGGTTTCCCAGGTGGTATGCCTGGTGGAGGTTTCCCAGGTGGTATGCCTGGTGGAGGTTTCCCAGGTGGTATGCCTGGTGGAGGTTTCCCAGGTGGTATGCCTGGTGGAGGTTTCCCAGGTGGTATGCCTGGTGGAGGTTTCCCAGGTGGTATGCCTGGTGGAGGTTTCCCAGGTGGGATGCCTGGTGGCTTCCCTGGGGGTGCTATGCCTGGAGGTGTTCCTGGGAATGTCGATATGAGTAAAATTCTGAATGTAAGTGATTTAGAATTAGCTGCCCTCATTGGTTTTCATTCCTTGAGATGACAGTCACTACACATGTATGTTTTTCCCTCTTCAACAGGACCCTGATCTGATGGCAGCATTTGGTGACCCTGAGGTTATGGCAGCTCTTCAAGATGGTATGCTTTAACATTGGCGTATTTGTGATTTACTTGTTCAAGTTCCAGTCCCTATGTAGTACTGTTTCTGGATAACATCAATCTTTTTTATTAAAAAGCCTGATGGCAAAGAAGTACTGAATGGTTGTCCAATTCCCATTGAGTGGGTGTTTATATGTACTTTAACATTTCCTTGTGTAGTCTGCAAGGGAAGTGGTCCTAAGAAATATGTGGATATAAATCAACGGTAGGTAAATTGGTTTTTTTGTGGCTCATCAGGAGTTATGAAGGGCGTGCATTAGTACATCTGAAGATATTAAAGGAGCATAGTTCATATATTTTTTGTTTTCTCATAAACAGTATTGCCACCCTAAATTGAATTCTCAAGTTTCCTGAGTTTGAAAATTCTGTTCACTAGAGGCTATTGGATTTTCTATGTTTAATGTTACCCTTATTCCTTATGTTGTATAGATTTTTCAGCCCATGACAGCATTGCAACACAGAATTCTGCAATTTGCGAGTTTGGTTTATCCCTCTAGTAAAAAATAATGTTGTTTTGTATTTTGCAAAGTCAACTATATACAACTTTGTCTTGGTGTGTCTTTTGTATAAATACGGAAAAAGTTACACAAGTGATATTTTGAAAGCATTTTTATGACAACTTGGCTATGTATTTTTGGAGTAAATTTCACAAAATCCATGTTTTATGGTCAAAGTTGCATAACACCATAGGTATTTTGACTGGTGGCTTATAACACTAGGTATTATGATTCTAAAATTTCACAAAACCCCCGTCCCTGTGCATGTTAAGTATGAATTTACTTAAAATTTAGCATAGAGTATGGATTTCTTTATTATTGGGTTCTTGACTAAGGCTGTGTTTGGTGGGAAGGTTGGGCTTCCAACCTAGCATGCTAAACCAAGCGATGGATTAACGCATGATTAATTAAGTATTAGCTAATAAAACTTGAAAATGGATTAATATGATTTTTTTAAAGCAACTTTTCTGTAGAAAATTTTTGCAAAAAACACAATGTTTTGCAGTTTGGGAAGTGTGCATGCAAAAAATGAGAGTGTAGAAGTTGGGAAAGTAGGGGAAAGAACACAGTCTAAGGTTGATAGTTTAACTCTTCACTACTTTGAAAGATATTATTTCGAATATGCTGAAATTGATCAAGATTTGAATAAATGTGGGGTTTTATGAAACATTTTAGACCATAAAAACTGTGGTTATGAGCCACGAGCCATAACACGCGGTTTTTTTTGTGCAATTTTGACCATAAAACGTGGGGTTTTCTAAAATTTACTCTATTTTTTTGTGCAAGACTTATGTTTCAAACAATAATTATACTCAAGATTAACTTGTGTTTACTGCAAGGTTCCATAACCACATTTTTTGGTGACTGGAGGCAGTATTCCTGTTCACCAGAGTCACTGCACTGTACTTATGTTCAATGGTATCCGATATTAGTAAGCAATTATAACAGTTTAGGCATTCCAGGCAGTATTGCGTAGTCAAATATGTTGAGCATGTTATCCTTGCATCTGGGTACCTGCACAAGCCAAGGAAAACATGCATGACACAAAAAAGGCACCCTAGACATTGTTGAGTTATCAAGTCATGAAGGCATTAGAAGTTTAGAACCACGCTGCTGTTAGTTTTATCAATACATACTTGCTAGGTTAAAAGGGACCGTAGAGCTGTGTTATGCACCCAAGCATACAATTTCAGTTGTTTAACCGTCTGTTTAATTTTTTTTTTTTTCAGTGATGAACAATCCTGCCAGCTTTGCGAGGCACCAAGCCAACCCCAAGGTGGGCCCCATCATTGCAAAGATGATGGCAAAATTCAATGGGTCCCAGTAAACGTTTTGAGTGAGCTGATGGTATGAGTAAATTGTTAGTTGGCAATATGGTGTCAAGTGTTTTGTGATGAGCAAAAGCACGTTGGACGGTCTCTTGTTAGGTGCTACTCTTTTTTTGTGAATGTGGTATTAAACGATGGATGTATATGCAAAAATACTTTTCATCGGGCTGCTAACTCTATATTACTTCTTTTAGAGATGCGACAATGAGGATTTGGAGATATGATTTGTTGACAGTTGTCGCATTCATTCATCTATCTGTTTGTGCATTGTGTTGGTGGATAGCTCTATTTGTGTTGTGTTTAGGGCTTCGGTTTGTAGGAAAACCAAAGGATTTTTTTATTAGTACTATTCGGTTCATAGGGTGCAAGTATAGGAAAACAAAGAAAATTTTTCTTTCCTTAGTTGTACTACTATAGAACTGAGGGAGTAATAACTAGCCCGATATGTACTTATTTTTATATTTAGAGGCAATGAACTCGATGTTTTGGGTTTAAATAATATTTCGCGGCCTGCTATATGCCTATATACTGTCGTTATTGTATTCTTTTTATTAGACGAAGAGAGTACTCCGACGTTATTAGGAAATGGCCATATTCATGTTTCAGATAAGACTCTTGATTTACATGCTCGTCGGTTCGGCTGACTTGTCTCATCGCTAAAAGACATTCGTTTGGTAAATATGCGTTTGTTTTCCCTTTGGAACGTAAAGTTGTGTGGGCTACTACCCTTTTGAGTTCGAAGTAAAAAACGGCTCCTCAGCGGTTTACCAAAATCTAATCAAAAACTAGTAAAAACTGAAGGATTTCAGTCAACACGGCATGAAAACCAGCTAATACCGTTCGGTTTTCACAACCCGAGACCCGGCCTCGCGTGGTAAGTCGTGTTCTTTCCAAATTTGGCTATACTTTTCTATCTTTTATACTCCATCCGTTTCATATTATAAACTTTCTAGCCTCGCCCACATTCATATACATACATCTATATGAATATAAGCGATGCTAGAAAGTCTTATAATATGAAACGGAGGGAGTACCCTATATTGGAGCCAAATTTGGGTATTAATAGAAATCCGTGCTTCAGTGAGATATTTTGTTGAGATTGGTAGTTGCATTTGGTAAAGTGAAGTGGTATGAAAATTATTAGAAAAATATTAAATTTGAATACATGGAACTTTATTGCTATCGTGAAACAGGGTAGTTTATTAATATTATATTTATCAATTTAGAAGAGAGGCAGTGTGAATGTGTTTCTTTGAGTTCAATGTCTTGAAAAAATTCTCCTATTTGATATTCAATGAATGAACAAAACAAAATCATTCTAAAAAAACAAAATATTCTCTTGATGTTTGATTTTTTTTTACTACATACAGTTGAACATATGTAATCAAGGAAAGACTGACTGAGATTATTGGATCATACCTCAAACAGATTCTTGCAGTAACCAAATAGCTCGAAGAGAGAACAATTCATTCTTGTGGAACTGCATATACATTATTGAAAGGGAGAGATAAATCATCTCTGATTCTCAGCCAATAACCTTTACTTGTTGATATAATTCTAGATGTAACGAATTATTCTTGCCTCCTACTTAGCTACAGAGGTTGTAAAAATATCTCACCAGCAGATGAATATGGAACTAAACCTCGATGATGAATAGTGCACCCCATGCTTACACTAACTTGGAAACTGGTATACACCAAAGATTACTTAGGAAATTAGAGGATCATATGGATTAAACGACCTCTCCGATTATCTCCTCTTGTCCTAGTGTAGAAACTGGTACGCAATCAACATCTTTCTTCACATCAAAACCCAAAATAGATCAGAAAAAAATATTGTGTAGGCATGTGTACGCCCAGCGTTGCCGTAGTAGCTGCAGAGGCACGGGACCTGCAGCCACGCTACCGTGATGAATCGATGCTGAATTTCCGATGAAGGCTATGGAGCGGCCCAGGTTCTTTCATCCACGCCAGACTCTTCAGATGCTATCCATTGTTCAATGTTTGCTTGTCGGTAAGAATCGCGCACGCTGGCACACAGATGGCCATATAGCCCGCCCGGGCAGCCGCCGCCTCGCCTCGTCTCGCCGCAGCCTCCTCCGTCGCGCTTACTGCCTCGGCCGACGCCGTCCGAAGGAGAAGAGGAAGAGAGAGTGAGAGAGTGAGAGATAGAAGAGATAAGAGAGAGATAGAAGCTGACAGGTGGGGTCCACCTATTTTTTTAATAAATAAATTGCTGACTGGACTGCCACGTAGACCAAAACCACCGCGGATTAGGTCGAGGGGGTAAATCGTCCGGTTTGCATAGTTGGGGGTGAAGAATATCCGGTTTTATGGTTCAGGGGGGTAATTCAGACGACCGTGATAGTTCGGGGGGGTATTTCGTACTTTTTCCTTAGTTAAATAAGTAGAGTAATCAGAGGTCAAAATTTGTGACATAATTTGTAGAACATTGCTAAAACCTTTGATCTTAGCCCTAGGATCCAAGATAAAAGCAAATGAATACATAAATGGAATCTTAGACCAGTATGCCAAGAAGTTACTTTTCATGGGGACAACAACATTTCTAAGGTTAATATCATTCTCATAAGTGTTAAGATGTCCAGCAATCTCAAGAATGTGATGCATAATTAATGGAGATGTTGGATAATAAACACCAGACAAAATAACAGTTGAATCATAAAATTGTTCAAGGAATAAAAGCACAGTTTCAGCAATTGTCCAGTGCTAATTAGTAAGCAATTGTCTACCATTTTCCCTAGGATAATGAGTTTCAATAAACAATGAAAAAAGCTCCTTATGTGGGAAGAGATGCTTAAGCATTAGATAAGTTGCATTCCATCTAACCAACTCAGATCTAGCATAATCAGGATCATATTCCCATGGACGAACAGTACCATCAACATTGAACTTAAGCATAGACTGAGACAAATTATTAACAGTTCTAGGTTTGCATGACTTGAGATGCCTAAGCAAATGACTAGTGCCACCAGATGAACGAGCAGACAAAGTTTTTTTTGCAGTGATTGCATTTAGCAGAAACGCGAACCTGCATGCCATTGCGTGATTCAAAGAGTTCTTCGAAGTCATCCCATACCTTGGAATATCTTGGCCACTTGTTGGTAGCACTGGAGTCGGTGCCGGACGGCGCGCCTGTGCCACCATCACCGTCACCGCCACCGGTACCGTCCACGTCCGGCTACGTCTCCGGCTGCGACCCATCGAAGTGAGGAGGTGACGAAGTGATTCCGAACACCCGCACGCGTTCCTCCTCCAAGTCATCTTCGTCATCACCCTACATCCCCATCAACCTCAACTCGTGGTTGCAAGAGGATGGATCGTCCATCGTCGGCACTCCGGTTCCTCAACGACGGCTACCGCTCAGCGACTTGCAAGACACACAGAATGAGAGAAGAGAGCAGTTAGGGACGCCGGGAGAAGGAGATAGGATGGAGAAATAAATACCAGCAGAGAGACGAGGAGCAGAGTAGGTGTGTACGGTGTACCTGCGCATCCGGAGCACCGAGTTGCCGTTGATGATAGAGACGACGGATCTACGAGAAGAAGAGAGCAGAGACTGGGTTTTGGGGAGTGATCTGACAAAGAGCTCACGGAGAAACGGCGAGCACGAGAGTGGCAAAAAAAGAATGAAAAAGAAAGAGGAAATCGGAGCACGGTTGACGATCCAAGATTGGAGAGGCGGAGACGAGACAAGGTCACGGATCCGGCGTGGCGGCGACCCTCGGTGGTAGATCGGTGAGGCGTTCATCAGAGACGGCGACGGAGAGGGATGGAAGATGGAGCGTGGTCGCGTGAGGTGGAGGCGTGGATCGACGGAGGCGGAAGCGGGAGGCGGAGCGGTCAAGGCGGAGGGGAGGCCGTGCGTGGATCGGCGGAGGCGGCTAGGGTTAGGGTTGAGGGTTGTGAGGGACGGCGGGCCGGAGGCGAGAGGATGCGGGCGGCCTTATTATATGAGGCGCGGCGGCGGCTCCGATGGGCCTGCCGTCGGCCGTGGCTACCGTTATACAGGCCTGGGCCGTGCCGGCCCGATCGTGCCGTGCCGGCCTAGCGTGCTGTTGCGGGAGCCCAGGCACGGCCCGGCTGTCGGCCAGGCCGGCACGGGCATGAACACTGATAGGCCGGGCCGGCTGGGCGGGCCAAACGCCCGTGCCTTGGGGCCGGGCCGTCGGCTGCGGGCCATATGGCCATCTATAGGTCCGCGCCGTATGATGGCGGGTACCACGGCGCGGGAGAACAGTTTCAGGCAAGTGCTATGGGTGATGTGACTATCACCTCCAAATGTATCATGAACTAAGAGGCAACCCATACAATGTATCACCTTTAGTACAGACATACCAATACCTCTAATACTTTCACCACATTTCTTGAAATTTGTGTGGAGGTTGCCTCTTAATTTAGGGTGGCTCATCATCCTCTCTCCCCACTTCTCTCCTCCACCTCATCACTCAATCCGATGTGGCACTGTTAGAGGCAATATATGGGGCATTATAGTACTTGCACTCAGAAAGCCGTTTGGCACAGCTCTAACTCCCAACTCCAACTACCTAGAGCCAGAGCTGTGCCAAACAGTATAGGATCCTTAGTTTTTCAGAGTGGAGTTAGTAAAGTTACTCCTAAAAATTGAACTAGTGGGTGGAGGTTGGGTTTTACTACTCCACAATCAACTCCACCCCAAAAGATCCACTATCCTTTATTTTTAACATATTTACAACAAAATGCACTGACTCTACCCTACCACAACCCACCTCACCCCTCAGGCCCTCATCCCATACTCTTCCCGTTTGCTAGCGACGCGCGCCGGCGGCTAGGGTGTGGCGGCGCACTTCCTGCCTGGCGGCGCGCTTCTGCCTGGCGACGTGCGGCGGCGCCTGCGGGATGCGCAGGCGGCGGCGGAACGGCCGACGGAGGTCGGACGGCGGCGATAGGACTCCGCGGCCGGCGCTGCCCTAAGGTACAAATCCGGTACATCTCTCTCTTTTCCTCTATTTATTTTCGATTTAGTTCTGGATAAGAACAAAATAGGCTGATTTTGCACGTATGTTGAGGGTGATTCTTCTTTGTATATGATAAGGATTAACACGCAACATAAGCCGATTGTTTCAAGGGTTCATTCATCAGGGTTGAATGATCCTATTTTTGGATATGAAGAATGGAGATGATTGTTCATTATATGAATTGCTGCCATTGGTTTATGTGCATTCAGAATGGTTAGTAAGTGCTTGCAAGGAAATGCAAGCAATGATTTGCATTAATACTATCCAATGCATGTTACTTCTGTAGGAAAAAAGGGAACACTTTGGGTGATTTTGCATTTATATTTCATATTACGACAAAGTGAATTTTTTTATGCACATACGTGAGTACTTCTAGCCTGTGTTCAGTAAATATAAATATTTTTTTACATTAGTATTGAAAAAAGAAAGGTGTGATTGGGTGGATGGCAGGGATGGCTCAAAATGAGTCTTCAAAAGGTGTTAAGATGGCAATGGATTGTGCTGATTGGAATGACCACAACACTAGAATGTATGTGAGCTTTTTGTTGATCAAGTAGTAAATGGTAATCGACCAAATTGCCATTTATCAAATCCTAGTACGATGAAGTCATTGAACACAATTGCCGCAAGAACAGGTTTGAGGTTCACTAGGCTTCAAATTAAGAACAAATGGGATAAACTTAAGGTCGAATACAGCTGTTGGAAGAAAATAGAGAACTCAAACAGGATTAGGATGGGAAACAACACAAGGCAAACAGCGATGGCGACTGCAGAACGTTGGAAGAAATTGAAATCGGTAAGTATTTTAAAATAATGTGTAAATTAAGAATTGTTGTACTAGGTTTTGTGTTCTAACTCAATTTATAATGCCATGTTAGTAGACAAACCCGGGTGTGCAAAGTTCATGAAGGCTAGCTTGCAAAATGAGGAGCTACTTGAGAAGATGTTTGAAGACATTCGCAGTACTGGTGCTGACCATGTGGTCTTTAGGACAAGGACCATTTCGACAAACACCACTCATGCAATTCATATTGCCGATGATAATGAAATTGATGAGGAACTAATGAGGATGAATCAACTGCCAAAGAAAGAGGGATGGTGGTGGATCAAAGATGGATAAGGGGAAAAGAGCAAGAGTGGATCCCAAAAAGATGGTACAGGAGATGTCAAGAGTAATAAACTCTTAGCACAGACATTATCATCCATTCAATCATTTGCTAGTCGAGCGAGGATCCTCCGGGTTGTTCCATAAAGGATGTTATGGCCTTGGAGGAGAATTGTGGGCTAGTTGAAGACAAATGAGCACCTCATTGCAACTGAGATTTTTAATAAAAAAGGATCAAAAAGTGATGTTTGTCAATTCATGCGCACTCCTGTAGGATGTTTTTCATGGCTTAAGAAGAAGTACGAAGTGAAGTATGGAAACTAGTTTGCATGTGGTGTTGCCATGGAATGTATCCCTTTGTTTTAATTGTGTTTTTTTATTTCAGAAAACTATCTATGGTTTGATTTCAGTTATGAACTATTGTTGGTTTGTATCACCTATCGTATGGGGTGTTTCCAATTGTGAACAATTATTTTCAGACCTATTTCATGTAATTGTTGCGTATGTCCGGACTTATGTTATGCAATTTTTAGACCTATGTTATGCAATTTCATACCTTGTTTATGCAATTTCAGCAAGTTTTCATGAATATCATGTTGCATAAGTTCTAATTTATGTTGCATAACTTTATGTGTAGATGTCAAGTGATAGTGAAGATGGTTCATCGGATGAGGAATATGATTATGATGAGTTTACCATACATTTGTTCGAAACTGTAGCATCCAATCTTTCTTCGACTAGAAAAGCTGTAGAGAGTTATAACTCCATCTACTGGAAAAGGCTCCGCCAAGGACATTCACGCCTCAGTGGGATGAGATGGGTGCAAGATACATTGGCCACACGAGGTGAATGCATAAGATGCTTCGTATGAATGGGAAACCTTCATTGTATTATATGGTCTTTGGTTAGTAAGTACAAGCTTGAATCTACTATACATATGCATACAATGGAGGCATTTGCAATTTTTCTATACATACTTGGTGATGGCTCATCAAACCAAAGAGCAAAAAGCCGTTTCAAGCATTCTAGTGAGACAATTTCTGGAAGTTTGAAGAAGTATTACTTGCTGTGGTAGAATTGGGGCGTGATATCGTGCACCCAAAAGATCCAAACTTCCCTACTACCCATGATAGAATTAGGAGGGATCATCGCATGTGGCCACATTTCAAAGATTGTATTGGAGCGTTGACAGTACTCATATCCTTGCAGTAGTTCTAGATGAAGATAAGGTTAGGTATATTGGTAGGTCTAAATCGACCGTCAAATGTTATGGCTATTTGTGATCATGACATGAGATTTACCTATGCGTCTATTGGACAACCTGGATCGATGCATGACACCACTTTTGTTTAATGCACTGGAAACCAATATAGCTATCCTCCCACATCCTCCCCAAGGTAATGCCACATATTATGTCTTGTCTATTTTTCTATGAAAGAGATTCTAAATTGGAATATTTCTAATGTTAGTATATTTCTAATTTTTTTAATCATAGGGAAATATTATCTTGTCGATGTTGAATTCCCAATCGTCCAGGGTACTTGGCACCATACAAGGGACAAAGATATCATGTCCCTGAATTTGAGAGGTTCAACACCAACTGGTGAGAAGAAAATTCAACTTTTTACACTCGAGTTTGCGCACTATCATTGAGTGATGTTGTATGGGGAAGAATGAAGTGGCGAGTTATCCTAAATATGCCTAGCTTCCGCTACCAAAGCAAAAGATGGTTGTGGCGGCAACAATGGCATTGCATAATTCATTAGTGACCATGATGCCCCAGATAGGCATTTTCATATGTTTGATAGAATCCAGATTATGTGCCTACCATTCCCAAGAGATTTAGGAATATATCATTTCCCAGGATGTGTCAGATAGTTCCACCGAGGGTCAAAGTGATGTCTCGATGGATGATTTTCATGATGACTAGCTTGTCGTATTGCGGGGTGACAGATCTATACCATCGAGCGAGTTATGTACTAGACCTTCGCTTTATGTTTCGATGACAATGCTATTATATTAATGGTACTGAAATTTGTATTATTTGCTAATTATGTCAACAATTTTGTCAATTATTATTTAACCTTGCATTTTGATGAAATTCTAAAGAAAAACTAAACAATTATCAGTTATATACCACGAAAACAACAAAAACCAAAGGGTACTATTGTCAACCTCCCTCCTATCCTCTCTTTTAGGAGTTCTGGAGCTGACAAACTAGCCAACACTTTTCAGCTGGCTCTAGCTCCCACTGGAGGTGGAGTTTGGAGCCCTACCAAACGGGCCTCAATCACGAGTGGCGGGAGTGGCTCGGGCAGGACGTGGAAGTTTTTGATTCAGCAAGACGGTGAGGACATGGATTGAACATCCGTTTTAGCGAGAAAAAATTGGATCGATGATGTGGCAATCATCCGGAGCTATTTCCTTTGAGGAGAAGGAAAAGCGAGTGGCTGAGATGGAGTTTAGGCTAGGGATTAGCCCTAAGGGCATTTGTGACAATGTCTTAGGGGGTTTCAAGAGGTGGATGCAGGGTGGGGGTGTCGTTTTTTCGAAAAAGCTAACTGGCGACAAGTCGCGCGCGCGCCTCCTCGCGCGCGCTGGACACGTGTTGCGCGCGGGGGGGCGGCGGACGGCGCCCACGCGCGGAGGAAGGTTTTCCCTTTTTTTTTCTCTTCTTTTTTTCGCTTCTCTTTCTGGTTTGGTTTTTTGTTAGTTTTTTTTCGGTTTCCCTTCTTTTTTGTCGGTTCTCTTTCTGTTTTGTTTTTTTTCCTTTTTTGGTTTCTTTTTTTTTGGTATTTTAATATGTACTTATACAAAGTTTTATTGGCATGTATATCGAGTTTTGTATTTGTACGTATACAAAGTTTGTATTCGTGTTTTTTTCTCTGGTTTTTAATATGTACATATACAAATACGCGTATATAACATTGTATACGCGTATACAAACATGTATACGCGTATACAAACATTGTATACGCGTATCAAAATTTTAATATGTACATATATAAAGTTTATATACGCGTATGCAAAGTTTGTATACATGTATATTTTTTATATGTATATTTTGGTACATACAAAAGTTATATATATGATGTAACATATATTGTATACCACGATCACAAATATGTATATCATATTATTTGTATACACAGTATAAACTTTGTATTTAATATATTAACATTAGTTTTATTAAATAATATATGTTAAGTTATACTGTATAATCAAAGTTATGCATAAGTATATTATACATGTAGTAATATGTTGTAGCAGTAGTAGATCTAGTAGTAGTACTGTTGTCGTTGTGTAGTAGTTAATATAATAGTAGTACTGTTGTTGTAGTAGTACTAGTAGTATAGTTGTAGTAGCAGCAGCACGCGTCAGCAGAAGCAGTAGTAGCAGTAGTATTGTGATGGTGTAGTAGTAGTAGACTAGTAGGAGCCTAGGAGTAGGGCTGTCAAAAAAAAAGCTCGAGGCTCGCGAGCAGCTCGAGTTGCTCGTCCTAGGCTCGATTCGAGCTCGGCTCGAGCTCCAAACGAGCCGAACCCGAGCCTGAGCAAAGCTCCGCGAGCTTTACCGAGCCAAGCTCGAGCTTCTACCGAGCCTGGACGAGCTTGACCGTGTATATGTTATATTGCATGTTCACCTTATTAATATAATAAACTAATCGATAAATATATATATATATATCTATTTACACAATAAATTAGCATGTGTTAGCACAATATATTTATTTTAATCATTTTCTACTCTTCATAGTGTGATTAACTAAAAAATAATTAACTTATCAATATTTATAATTAATACATATATTATACTACTTATGACCGAGCTCGGTAGCCGAGCTCGAGCCGAGCTTGCCTAAAGCTCGAAGGTGCAGTAGGTTGGCTCGAGCTTGGGCAGACGAGCTCGCTCGAGCTCGGCTCGTTGACAGCCCTACCTAGGAGGAGCAGCAGAGTAGGAGCGGACTGGTCGCGCGCCCTCGCTCCCGCGCGACCAGTCGCTCATTAGGGACACCCGTCGTTTTTGTAATCTTTGGAGATGCTCTATGATAGAGTTTTGGTGTGAGTTTGGAGTGTGTTTGCCCGAGGGGCTTTTGTGTTTCAATTTAAATTTATGTTGAGGTGCATGTTTGCTCCTCATTGAGTGGTTGTTTTGCAACACCTATGAATAAAATGAGTTGACGAATTTCGTTTCATTTTTGCCTCTCCATTTAAATTCCACAAGTTAAATTCCGCTTTTGTTTTTGCGATTTGGATTTTCCGATAACGGTTTTTTCTTTCTCCCTCTCACCTCTTCCCTAGTTTTGGTTTTTCTTCTCACCTCTTTCCCAAGAAATCTTTTTCTAATAAGAATTTTGAGAAACCAATTTTGAGAAACCCTTTTGATGAGTATTTTCGATGGCAAATCTTGAATTTCATATTCACCCCCTCTAGAGCAATTCTTGGTTTTTCATGTTAGTTTACAACAGAATTATGCATATCACACGTAAATTCAGAAACAATAAGCTCTTCTCTTATCAGATCCATTTATCTATAGAAACTTAACTTTTACAGCATGGTTGACATCCTTAATTTCAATTTCTCGTATTCAGACGTGCTAAAGATCATTTTGGCTATACTATTGGGTCTTCCTTTCGTGATCTAAAATTTATTCTCTTATAGTAAAAGATTTCTTGGAAAACTATCTGCTTAGGTTCTACTATATCTGAAATGCATACTTGAGTTGTACTCTTGAAAAACGAGTACCATTTGTTTTGACTTTTAATCACACGTTTGCACATGTGTGTACCATAGTGTGTTTTACCATTGTTTAGAATTAACACTGTAACAATTTTAATTGGGAAATCATATTCAGCGTTCTAATTAATTAGCATGTGATCGTCATGGTTTCAGTTAAATATTGCATCATTCATTTGTTTGGCTCGTCCTGCTTCTTCGTCTTCGACGGCTTCCTCACCGTGAAGAAGTACCATATGTTCTCTCCGTAACCCTTATATTTCTCTACAAGTAATTATTCATGCATGTGTAGTGCATGCACTCATATCACCACGGTTAATTAATTATCATATATGTATGCAATGGTTGATCAATTGTTTTACACTGTTAATAAAGTGAAATAATTAAAAAAGATTGGTTACCGATCAATTTGACTGGATCGAAACTAATAATGTCAACCTCGTTGATGAAGTCCATGGGCGGCCTACGTTGCTCGATCTTGCCGCGGAGGTAGAAGTCGACGAACTCCTTATCTGAGGCTACGAAGTGGTAGCCTGGAGACAACCGCAGCTTCGGCACCAGCTTGTGTCTCTGCCGTCCTCCATTGCTTGCCGGCGCTGCCACCGCCGAGCAGTCGCCGCCGTTGCTCTTCGTTTTCATCCGACGACGACGTAGTATTTTGTGTGGCACGCCAGGAAGAAAGAAAGGAAAAAGAAAAAAGAGGAAAGTAGGTAATCCTGCTCTTTTCTCTACTATGTTGCTTAATGCTTATTCTCTCTATAGGTGTTGCACGGCACTATAACAGAGAAACGTTATGTTCTAGTAGGAATGCAAGTGTAGCATTAGTCTGTTTAAAAAATCTTCATTTAGATAGAATATTTTCATATATTTTTAGTAGCTAATGTTGCTAGTTCTGTTGTTGTTGAACACGGTATAAATTTGTATACTTGTTCTATCTTTGAACTGCATTACAACCCTTGACTGGTCTATTCCAAACTTCGACAACACGTTCATGAAAATTGTCCCACAAAAATCAGCTGAGTTCCATCTTTAACTGCTTAAGGTTTCCAGCGAAGGCCGCTTCCCCTGTGTCAAGGAACATAGGCGTGTGATCTGACACCCCTCTATATCTAGAGCAAGGACCGAAACCAGAGGGTATGTGGATTCCCATTTCTATGGAAGTGAGAATCCTTTCTAGCTTCTCGTACGTCGGTACAGGAAGTGAGTTTGCCCAAGTGAATTGCCTGCCCGTTATAGCGATTTTTGTTAAGTCAAAGCTATCAATCACAACATTGAAGAGAAAAGGCCAACGAGCATTTGTATCGATCATTGTTTTCTTGGCACTACTTCTCAGAATGTTGAAATCCCCCTATTAGAGTGGGTAGATGATTTTGTTGGCATGTACAAACTAATTCCGCCAAGAAACTAGATTTAAAACCATCTTGGGCTGGACCATACACTGCCATCAAAATACATTTAAAATTATCCTCCCTATTGTTGATATGAAATTTAACAAAAAAAAATCCCCTTCGACAATTAAAGATAGATCCAAGATAGCCACATTAATACCAAGAAGTATACCCTCCTAATCTTTCTTTTGGTGGAAGGCAATGCCAGACAAAATAAGCACCTCCAGTGAGGCGATATGAATTTGTCTTTGATATTTCGTCCTTTCTTGTATCAAGCAACGCAACAAAGTCTATCTTTTTTTTTCTCTAAGTATATCTGCCACATACCGAAATTTAGTCAAATCTGAAAGAGCTCTGCAATTCCAAAAGATACCTATCATGATGAAACCATTTTGGTGTTTTTTTGGATTTTTGGGACGAGTCTTCCGCTCTTTTCTTTTTGAAGATGATTTAGATTTTCTAGTGGAAACCAATAAGTCACAAATTTTGTTACTTTGGTCCACATCCTCCATATCAATCTCCGAAATATCCTTTACTAAGTGATCGAGTAGGGCACCGTCAATATCGTCGCCCTCGTCATTACTTGACATAAAAGGATCCATCTCCGACACAAAAGTATTGGTCTGGTTATTTTCATTAGATTTGGTTCCTACTTTAGATCTATCTACCTCAATATGTTTCAAGGCATTGAGCGAGAAAGAAATAGGAAAATTAGTTAGTTTACAACAGAATTATGCATATCACACGTAAATTCAGAAACAATAAGCTCTTCTCTTATCAGATCCATTTATCTATAGAAACTTAACTTTTACAGCATGGTTGACATCCTTAATTTCAATTTCTCGTATTCAGACGTGCTAAAGATCATTTTGGCTATACTATTGGGTCTTCCTTTCGTGATCTAAAATTTATTCTCTTATAGTAAAAGATTTCTTGGAAAACTATCTGCTTAGGTTCTACTATATCTGAAATGCATACTTGAGTTGTACTCTTGAAAAACGAGTACCATTTGTTTTGACTTTTAATCACACGTTTGCACATGTGTGTACCATAGTGTGTTTTACCATTGTTTAGAATTAACACTGTAACAATTTTAATTGGGAAATCATATTCAGCGTTCTAATTAATTAGCATGTGATCGTCATGGTTTCAGTTAGATATTGCATCATTCATTTGTTTGGCTCGTCCTGCTTCTTCGTCTTCGACGGCTTCCTCACCGTGAAGAAGTACCATATGTTCTCTCCGTAACCCTTATATTTCTCTACAAGTAATTATTCATGCATGTGTAGTGCATGCACTCATATCACCACGGTTAATTAATTATCATATATGTATGCAATGGTTGATCAATTGTTTTACACTGTTAATAAAGTGAAATAATTAAAAAAGATTGGTTACCGATCAATTTGACTGGATCGAAACTAATAATGTCAACCTCGTTGATGAAGTCCATGGGCGGCCTACGTTGCTCGATCTTGCCGCGGAGGTAGAAGTCGACGACTTTCTGGTTTGGTTTTTTTGTTAGTTTGTTTTCGGTTTCCCTTCTTTTTTGTCGGTTCTCTTTCTGTTTTGTTTTTTTTCCTTTTTTTGGTTTCTTTTTTTTTGGTATTTTAATATGTACTTATACAAAGTTTATATTGGCATGTATATCGAGTTTTGTATTTGTACGTATACAAAGTTTGTATTCGTGTTTTTTTCTCTTGGTTTTTAATATGTACATATACAAATACGCGTATATAAACATTGTATACGCGTATACAAACATGGTATACGCGTATACAATTTTTAATATGTACATATATAAAGTTTGTATACGCGTATGCAAAGTTTGTATACATGTATATTTTTTATATGTCAATTTTTTGGTACATACAAAAGTTATATATATATGTATACATATATTTTGTATACACACGTATACACAAATATATGTATACATATATTTTGTATACACACGTATAAACTTTGTATTTAATAATACAAAGTTTATTTTAATAATATAAAGTGTATACGTGTGTATACAAAGTATATGCATACGTATATATACATGTAGTAATACTGTTGTAGCAGTAGTAGACTAGTAGTAGTACTGTTGTCGTTGTTGTAGTAGTAGTACTAATATAATAGTAGTACTGTTGTTGTAGTAGTACTAGTAGTATAGTTGTAGTAGCAGCAGCACGCGTCAGCAGAAGCAGTAGTAGCAGTAGTATTGTGATGGTGTAGTAGTACTAGTAGTAGACTAGTAGGAGCCTAGGAGTAGGGCTGTCAACGAGCCGAGCTCGAGAGAGCTTATATGTGTAGGCTCGAGCTCGAAACTAACTCGAGCCGAGCTCGAGTCGAGTCTGGTTTGAACATCGAGCATATAAACGGGCTCGAGCTCGGCTCGCTCGAGCCTCGATCTTTTTCGAGCTTACATTTTAAATACTAGTCTGTACAGATGAGAGCATGAGAATCACCACATTACTAGAATAAATGAAGATGCATGCATGCTAGTAGTACTAGCAGGTGGACTAGTAATATTAAATGAAGATGCATGCATGCTACTGGTAGTACTAGCAGGAGGCTAGGGCCTGCACGCCTGCACTCCATGCTCTCAGTTTTTTATTGGGAGTTGTGAGATGAGTACAGAGTACTAGTACTACTACTTGAGTAGTACTACTAGTAGTCGTCACTGCTGCATGGAAAAGTTTTAAAACGTGAGACACAGTAATGCCAGGTCGCCAGCTGAAAAGAAACGTTAGGAACCTAGGCTCGACGAACTATTCGAGCTCGGCTCGTCAAGCTCGCGAGCCTGGAGGCAGGCTTGAGCTCGGTTCGGATTATTCACGAGTCGAGCTCGAGTCGAGTCTGTAGCGAGCCAAGCTCGAGCAGCTCACGAGCCTCGAGCTTTTTTGACAGCCCTACAGGTTTGTAGTACTCTCCTCCTTTGTTTTTTAGTATTTGATTTGATGTTCCAGACGTGTTTGAAAATTAATGAATGTGTGAAATGACTAGTTTGCCCTTCATTTCTCTCCCGTCTCGCAGCTCGAGCGCTCCACGCCGCGCGCCGCCGCCGATGGCCGGGGATGGCAGAGGGGCGGGCGGATGTGGAGCAAGGCGGCAACTTCGGAGTCCCGCGACGCCATCTCCCCTTGATACGAGTCCCCGCACCACACGCCTCCGGCGCCGCTCAGATCGATTCCAGAAGAGAGGGGATCGAGAGAGAGAAGCAGAGAATTGTGAGGAAGAAGACAGAGTAGAGTTTTTTTTTTTTTACATGGAAAAAATTTTCCATTAACTTATAGACTCAGTGATATCACTGGTCACCAACTCCGCCACCTCCAGGGGAACTTCATCCCAACTCAGAGTGTTTTGCAGATGATCATTACAACCCAGCGCTGCTAAGGCATGCGCCACTTTATTACAACAAAATTTGTGTTAACAAAATTCTTCATCTCGCATATTATGCCACCTAAAGCTGAAAGAGCATAGCTGTTGTCTTCCATCGCCATTTTCAGCATCAGTGAGTCTGTCTCTGCCACCACTCTCTGCATTCCGCATTCATTTGCTGCTTTGATCCCAGCTGCATAAGTGAGAACTTCCGCATGGAACGCATCTAAAAGGACGTGCGTTCTCCCTACTCCTGCCTTGATTACCATTCCAAGATGATCTCTGATAACGAATCCCCATCCTCCCTTTCTGTTATTTGGATCAAAGGCACCATCCGAGTTTGTCTTCATAACATCTATATCTAGTTTACTCCATTTAAATTTTGGCTGATAAGTATAAGCATAAACGAAAAGATAAGGCTTTGAGTTCTTTTGGTTGGCATGGCCCTTGCTATATTTTACAACTGCTGCAATTTTATTCAGAAAAGAAAAAAGGCCTTATGCATTTCATGTTCATTTTATCAGCCTTGCCCATTTCAGCCCACCCTAAGGAGGAGGGAGAGAGGGATAACAGATCAGTGCGTCAGATGATATCTGTCATCCTGAAAATCGAAGTTTTCCGGTGTGCGTGTGTGTTCATAATTCAAATGAACATGTTCAGGGTAGTGTCGTACTTAGGATCTTCTTGAAATAAAACGGATGTCTATTCAATCGGAATTATCGGAATTGAGAACATAATACTCATCTTTATTGAGATTTCACGTCCAACATTTGAACGGGGACCTTCTCACCCTGAGCCATGTCTCAGCCGGCTGGCGTGCCTGGGAGGAAGGCAAAATCGTTTCCTTTGTTTTACTGATTTAATTGTATATCACCACAAGGAAATTCAGCACAAGTGCTGAATTTATCATTTATAAATCCACGGCTGTTCAGCACAAGTGTTGTTTGCCAAACTTTGGAAGCTTATTAATATGCTGAAGCAAATGCCAGAATCTTTTGCCAATTATTATCACAAGTTGTTTGCAGTGGGATTGTGAGGGTAAAAGTCTTCCGAACAAAACAAAATAAGGACCATGGATGATATGCCCGACACGTACAAGCAAAGCATGCGTCTAAAATTGGAGTACACATATATAGTCGAGGTCCTGACGTGCCTTGAATGGCGCGACTAGGAGGACCCTTGATTCTCGTTGCGTACGTCTTGAAAATATTGGAAGCTTCACAGCATCGCCAAGCAGTACACGACCTTTCCATGAAGCACCTGTACAGTCTTTGTTCTGCATTCCAGGATACCTCGAGATACCGGTATCTCGCGATAACAAATCATTTCCGATCGTTGGATCTAACGATGCATGTTCTGTTCAGTTAGATCCAACGATCCGAGAAACGATTCGGTTCCGTGAGATACCGGGAGCTCGAGTTACTTTTTGTTAGACCGGAGAAAATCTCATCGTTTACGCATTGACTTATTAAGACGCTGTTAAATTTTTAATTTTTAATTTTGATTTTGAAGTTGGTTTTGATGTTTTTAAGCTGTTACGGCTTATAACAAATCATGGGTAACCGATGGGGTCCTATACAGTCGTGTCAAAACCCTTTTAATAGTTCATTTTCTCTGGAGTTGTGATAAACGGATAAAGAAAAACCTGCTTGTCAGTATCACTTGCATATCCTTGTCCCCAACTACACACATCTACCTCGTTGATGCCTCCACGTAAAAAAGAAAAAAAATAATTATTTTCTAGTTTGAAGGAAATGCACACTTATTATACCATTTTCATAAGAGAAAAACATGCGAAAGCTAGCAAAATTAACAAGATGTAGTAAAAGTCTCTGGTTAAACGAGCAACTAATTAATTAATGTTGCGTTGTTTGGTAGAAATTTTGGAGTAAACTCCACTTCTGATAACCTTTTATTACCAATGTTTCGTTTTGATCACCTTTTAACCAATATTTTTATTTTAGATTGGGTATTTTGCCACTGGTGACATTTTGGACCATTGTTAACTATTGTATCCATCTACATACAATTAATCGTATGCAAAACACATAATTAATCTTACATATAAATATTTTATATGAGAGTTCATTGAAGAGTACGAATCGACGTACTCGAAATCGTTCATATGATTGAGAAGAGAGTCGAGGTGATCCAAATGAGAAAAAAAAGGTAAAAATACTTGGTCTAAAATGAAACATCGATAATAAGATGTGACCCGAGGAGAAATTTACTCAAAATTTAATATCCCTGATGCTAGAGGATTTTTACGGTACATTGTACTGCAAGTATATACTAGCAGTATATAAAAGGGTATGTTTGTTATTTGTTAAACAGCTAGAAAGGGCTATTTAGTCATTTGAAGTTCAGATTAATTTATTTCAATCGGGAGTACTTGTAACGGGATGATTTGCCTGTTCTATTCCTGCATGGAGAGGCGGCGAGTTGGGCTTGCCTCCTACTGCCTGCCATCCCTGCCTGTGCGCCTTGCCCCTGGTCTGCTGCCGCCGCCCGGATGCCCTACACTGCTGCTGCTTCTTAGGTGCGCGGGAATGACAGAAGAGGAGGAAAGGAGGACAGTAAATTGAATCAATCCCGGTTTGCGGTGGCCCGGGGCGCGGCGTGCTCACGGTGACTGGCTGGCGGCGGCGGTAGCCCATGTGATGAAGGAAGGGGAATGGAGCGGATTTCTCTCGAGCCGCCGTTTCTTTCGAACGACAAACCGACTGGATTTCTCTCGATCGGGATCTGACCAAGAAACAAAACGCGAAAATACAAAAATACCCCCACGCAGAAAGATGAAAAGACAAATATACCCTTTTTGAATTTATACTGCAAAGCTAACTGGGTGGAATATCAAATACATCTTTACCGTTAGATCGTTTATACTGCTAGTATATACTTGCAGTATAGTGTACCGTAAAAGTCCTCTCCAAATATTGTAGTGGTACTTTCTTAAAGCTGAATTAGATAAATTTAAACGAACGGTTCACCGCCAGACACATCACTACTTTGCCAATTGCCATTGGAAAGGCATTATTCAGTATGTACTCACTAGAACATATTAGGTAGTGTTTGGTTGAGGGGATGGGATGGGATGGAATGGGACGAACCCACTTTTAGGGGTGTTTGGTTGAGGGGTGAGTGGGATGGGTTGGTCCCTGGAGAGGAATATTCCTCTCAGATCCGGGACCAACCGATCCGGGAAAATGTGGCGGACGAACTCGTCCCAGGTGGGACGAGCGAACGGCGTGACGACGCCTTCCTACCGCGCTCGCGCTGCTCGCCCTCGGGAGCAGCGGCAGACGGCTCGTGCGACAGCGACAGCGAGCGAAATTTGTTAATCGATCATTGTTTTCTTGGCACTACTTTCTCAGAATGTTGAAATCCCCTATTAGAGTGGGTAGATGATTTTGTTGGCATGACAAACTAATTCCGCCAAGAAACTAGATTTAAATCCATCTTGGGCTGGACATACACTGCCATAAAATACATTTAAAATTATCCTCCTATTTGTTGATATGAAATTTAACAAAAAAAAATCCCCTTCGACAATTAAAGATAGATCCAAGATAGCCACATTAATACCAAGAAGTATACCCTCCTAATTTCTTTTTTGGTGGAAGGCAATGCCAGACAAAATAAGCCCTCCAGTGAGGGATCTGAATTTGTCTTTGATATTTGTCCTTTCTTGTATCAAGCAACGCAAACAAAGTCTATCTTTTTTTTTCTCTAAGTATATTTGCCACATACCGAAATTTAGTCAAATTGAAAGAAGCTTGGCAATTCCAAAAGATACCTATCATGAGAAACCATTTGGTGTTTTTTTGGATTTTTGGGACGAGTCTTCCGCTCTTTTCTTTTTGAAGATGATTAGATTTTCTAGTGGAAACCAATAAGTCACAAATTTTGTTACTTTGGTCCACATCCTCCATATCAATTCTCCGAAATATCCTTTACTAAGTGATCGAGTAGGGCACCGTCAATATCGTCGCCCTCGTCATTACTTGACATAAATGGATCCATCTCCGACACAAAAGTATTGGTCTGGTTTTTTCATTAGATTTGGTTCTTACTTTAGATCTATCTACCTCAATATGTTTCAAGGCATTGAGCGAGAAAGAAATAGGAAAATTAGAGTTACCCCAAAGTAACTCCTAAAGATCTAAAGTGAGAAACAACATTATCAAGAGGTAGAGACGAAAATGGCTGTGGGAGGGGTAGTAGCAGTACCTTGATGATGGATGCATTACGGGCATAGTTATCAAGACCGACCGGACCAGCCGGACCGACGCGTGGACCGGACGGCGACTGGACCGGCATCGGTTCAGGAAGGCATGTCTCATGGTGATAGAGGCAATGCTAAGCTAAGTGGCAGTCAGTATTTGCTAACTAATCACATGTCTGTGATTTGGTTTTTAACCTCTTGGTCTGTAATCCATGGGTCCAAGGAGTTTGCCTTCACTGTTAATCACTAGCACGGGATAGCTCATCTGTTATGGGTGGGAAGCCTCATCTGTGTCGGTGAGGGGTACACACGAACCAAAAGTCACTGATGTGAAAAAGTCATCTGTGTTGGGTCGGCCGCCATCACGGATGACAATCATCTTTATCGATAAAAGACGCGTCACGGATGACTCTCATCAGTGACGGTTATATAAGTACGAGAATTACATTTTTGAATTTTAAATGTATAAAAATCCTAAATATATATATTTTAAATATTACTAGCATATTCTAAAATGGTATAGGCATACATGTCATATATGAGATTTGAACAAAAGACTTCTCAACACATGCAAACCAATTTACCATCTCACCTACAGACCACTGTTGACTGGTAATCAGATGTTATTCTTTTTAACTATTGTTGTCCAAATATGAAACACAAATTTGAAACTCTAGATGACTTAAATAATAATGCTTTCAATTACAAAGTTGCAGATCTCATCGAGCTCTAGAACTTTAGTGTAGGGTATATCTCCATTCAAGGTCGTTGAAAAATTCAAAAAAATATTTTTGAAATATATACATCACCTGTAACACTTATTCGGAGATGAAAACAACTTTAAATGAAAATATTGTCACTTAGAAAGTTGTAGATCTCATCAAACCTTTGACTTTGATATAGACTATGTCTCCATCTGAGATCATTTGAAAAATTCAAATTACGTATTTCAAAATAGCTATCACCACTTATAAGGCATATTCACACATATAAACTATCTCAAATTTAAATTATTATTAGTTTTAAGGTTATAGGGTATGTTCTTATTTAAGGTTGTTTGAAAATTTCAAACATTTGAGTTTTCCTCATACGTGATGGTTCGTGATTGTCACTCTTCATGGATAATGCTATCCGTGAAGGGTGTTAATTAAGACCCGTCACGGATGAGTGCTCTCATCTTTGATGGATCATCTCATTACACCCGTCACGGATGACGTGTTATCCATGACGAGGAATGGTTGTGACCTGTTATAGTCATATGTGATGTGTTAGAACTACGAGTCTATGATCTGACAAAGATGACTTTAATCGGTGATGGAGGCATGGTTTGTGACCCGTTATAGGTCATCCGTGACATGTTAGAACTACAACCCCACAAAGATGACATATCGGTGACGGATATCCCCGATAGTCATATCTTAAACGGGATACTTTTTTAAACCGTTAGAGAATAGTCATCCGAAAAGGGTTGCATTAGCTCGACACATATGACTCGTCAAGGATGGCCGGACCTATACTAGTGAATTATCATGTGCTAATTTGATCACACAGAAATATGCGTTGCAACAGAAACAACAACAGGCAGCCGTCCCAGCGTGGTCAGGGAAGGAAGACATATGTCGGCTCAACTGCACGCAGCGTCCCCGCTGGCATCTCTGCGCAAAGCATGGCCCTGTTAGATTTTAACTTTTCCGTCACATCGAACTTTTCTACCACATACAAACTTTAACTTTTCCGTACATATATTCAATTTCTTCAAAGAACTATATCACAGCCATTCTGTTGTTCCAGACGCGCCGCCGAGGAACCTTTCCAAGTGCCGACGTCGCAATACCGCGCGTCTCTGCCTCGAGAACGCTAGTGCGCTATCACGCATTATATCTCAAGGGACCCCAAATGAACTTATTCCCCTATCATTGGTCCGGCCATCGACAAACAGCCCAGGCCCAACTGAAATGCATTTTATTATTTCATTTATTTTTTCTTTTCCTCCTTGTCCCCTCTCGTTAGGGTTTCCCCTTCGCCCCCGCACCGCGGCAAAAATAATTTTGGAAGCCTCGACGAGCGGGACAACGCCCCGCGCTTTTCCCCCACTTCTCCTCCCTCTCCACCTCGTCGCGCGGCGGGCGGGCGGCGGAGAGCGAGATGGCTTCGGCGATCGGGTCGCGGCGGCTCACGGTGCTGCGGGAGTTCCGCCCGCACGGGCTCGCGGCCGAGGAGGCGACGGCGAGGGGGCCCGGGGAGCGGCCGCCGCAGACTACGACTACTTCCTCTTCGACCGGCCCTCGCCGCCTCCCGGCCCCGGAGCCCGGGGAGGAGGCCGCCTCCTCCTCCGGCGCCGACGGCGACCACGGCTCTTCATCCGTGGGAACGGTGCGCACGACATCCCTCCGCTCTACAGTGACTGTATATTGTTGGTGGGATTGGGATTGGGGCATATTAAGCTTTGTCATCCCGTCGAAATGGGGGAAATGGGCAGAATTGACCTATTGCTCTGTGATCGGGCGAAATGTAGCAACAACTATGCATTAAGTCTGTTTGATCACAGCAAACATGCCAGCCAACTGGCTCGCAGATGTGGCGGACCTTTTCCCGCCTCAGAATCTGTCTGTGGCAATGTTGCACAATGCTACAACAAGAGCTAGAATCTCCGAATTTCATTGTCAATTTCCACCTCTAAGTCATTTGTATCTCTACGTCCGGGAGAGGCATGGTTCGCAGACTCACACTAAGAGTAATGCAACTTCGTTTTTAATTTACTAGAACTTGTAGTAAAATGCTTATGTGTCCAATGCATTCTGCGTATTGCTTCCATATTTTATATGCTGCTATTTGTCAAAGTGGTCAAAGAGCAAAGATGTGAGCACAATAGGGCATTTTACTTCAGCGTGCAGATAAGCACAATGCATTTCCAGGTCAATGTCGTACTCTGGAATGCTCCTCCGTAGTCACCCTAGGAGCGTGCACATATTTAAAAACTTTCACTTTAATATTCACATAGACATTTGGAGTCACCAAATTAAGTGATATTATTAGATTCGTCATCATGCATATTTCCATATCATTACATTTAATCTCTTTGCTAAGCATGGTCAAGCTCAAAGGCATCTATGGCAGACTATGTCAATGCCTGAAATGATGAGTATAAGACAACAGTGAAACTAGAGCAGAAAGAAATTGGTTAGGTGGATTTTTGTTTCTATTGATATCTGAAAAATGTGGCATGAACTTGTGAGTGTTTAATTGATTGATCAATCTGTTTTAAATTTAAGGGATGGAAGTTGAGTTCATTTATTTCTTTTGATGATAATTTATTTCATTTTTTTATGCCAAAGTTTGATTTGCATGTTTCCAGTGAATTAGATGAAAACACATAATATAGGTTGGGTGAAGTGGAGAATTTCTTTTGATGATAATTTTATTTCATTTCTTTCATGCCAAAGTTTGACCTGCATGTTTGCAGTGAATCAGATGAAAACACACCAATATAAGTTGGGTGAAGCGGGAACACATTAGTTGTGCGGTGGTTAGGCACCCAGTCGTGGTGCTACTGCCCAGGGCTTGAATCCTGGGTTGTGCAAAACAAAGGTTAACCTCGCAGCGTAAAAGGCTTTCAGAATTAACGCGGCTGTGTCCTGGCCTCCAGCATCCAGCACGTTTATCGACTTACAGTGGAAATGCTCTGGGGATGCCTCCCCACAGAGTCGAGTTTTTTTTAATATATATAAGTTGGATATGAAGTTATATATCTTGTTGATGGTACTTATTTTTGTGCTCACTACTTGAATTTTGTAGTTCAATTGATTCTTTCATTTGGCAAATGTTGATTTCTTGTATCATCAGTATGATATGTTCATGTTTTCCCTACCTTGCAGGATAATATGGAGTGCCGGCTCACGTGTCCACAAAAAGATACCTCTCACCAAATACAGTCATAATGGTACTTTGACTATTTTGTTTTGCTTGTTTAACAAGTAACAATTCTCCATTATCTTTTT
>CM020180.1:30235425-30296682 GCA_009805545.1 Oryza longistaminata | reverse complement strand
GCAGGCTCGGCGACGGCGACCACGCCTGGGTCGCGACGACACTGCGGCGCGCGGGCGGGCTCGGCGACGGGCACGGTGGATTCCAGTGGTGGGAGGGCGGCGGCGGCGGATCGGCGATGGACGAGCAACTGCGGCGGCGGAATCGGCGACGGAAGGAGCGGCGGCGGAAATTTGGCGACGGGGGGAGCGGCGCGCGGCATGCGAGGAGGAGGTCGAGGGCGGCGGCGGAATCGGCGACTGGTGTGGCGCGGATTCGGCGATGGGGACTGTGGCGGCTTTGCGAGGAGGAGCTCGCGTGGGTGGAGACGTGGCCCGCGCGTGCGAGGTAGGACGGTCTATGAGGCGGCGGCGGATACTGGCGATGGTGGCCGGCGGCGGATCGGCGAATGGGAGGTGCTGCGGGGCTTGGACCGAGGAGCTCGCGGGGAGGAACGCCGGGGCATGCGAGGAGGAAGTCGAGGGGCGGCGGCGATCCAGGGATGGAAGGAGCGGAGCGGCTTTCCTCTGCTCTTGCTCGCCGCCGGCTTTCCTCTTGCTCGCGCCGGCTTTTCCTTGCTCTTGCTGGCCGTGGCTCATCCTTTTAGCTCTCTCCTCCGGCGATGGGGAGGACTGTGGGCAGGATCGGCAATTCGGTGACGGTTGATCGCAAACCGGCATCCATCCTTCCCTTCTCAGCCCCTTCAACCAAACAAAAAATTAGGATTGTCCCATCTTAACAAATAAACATGTGGAGTGGAATCATCCCAACCCAAAAAATCAGGATGGTTCCATCCCATCCCACTAGTCCGAAACCAAACACTACCTTAGTTTACGAACGGGACAGGTTAGGCAAGAATGCCTCAACCCCAAACCCCGGCTTGCCCACCCAGCCGGCTTCGGCCACACCAGGCCATGCGAGGGAAAACCAGCGGACGAAGACGAGGTTGCGGGAACCAGAAATGACTGTGGTGATGGAGAGAAGAAGCTACTGCCTGTGCATATGAGGCCTGATGCCCGGCGATGTTCTGTTCCGTGTGGTTGGTGGCATGGTTCGGGGCAAAGGTGCCATTGGCCCACGACGCAAGGTGTGTGGAGAGAGAAGCATGGCAACGCTCAATATAACACGAGTGCCCGACGTGGCGATGTTTGGGGCCTATAGCACGGTGTTGAGGTACGAGTTGTGGCTGTTAATGGAACGGAATGAGATCGGGTGCATAGACATTGAGGATAAGGTCCGGAGTTTTCTCTTGATATATCCTCATAATAGGACCTGGTGGGTTTATTTGTATAGGCCCACCTTTATCTAATAGTAGACCTTTAGGGCTCCACAGGGTCCCCATAGGTGGAGATGCTAATATACACCTCCAACCCGCGGTGAAAATGTTCTCCTTCGGTCCCTTCCCCGCCAAAATGTGGGCCCCAGCCGCCCTCTCGGGCCCCGCCCTCTCCCTACGGTCAGAAAACTGAAACCCGCGCCTGCCCCGTAGGGTCGAGGTCCCTGTAGGGCGCCCCAGGGGGAAATTGGGTGGGATACCGAGCTGGCTCGGCTCGACTCGGTCTAAGTCGTGGCTCGGTCTAGTCGTCAACTCGGCTCGGCGCTGCCGGTGCGCGAGCTAGCCTCGTTATAGCTCTGTTGAAGCCAATACACCAAGACTATATTCCTTCAAAGATGGGACATCAAACACTATAGTAGCTTGCTAGAGAACATCTTCTACAGTCCATAAAAAATCAAGCCAAATGCAAATCACAAAGTCTTTTTTTTTTTTTTACAACATCGATTCAAAGTATTGCATCATCAAAACAATCCAAAGACTTTACCAGCATCTGGGAAACATGGTTAAATTGAAACCAACCAAAAAGACCCAAAAAAAATCCACCAGGCCAAAAACTAGCATTCAGATCGACTTGGAAAGAATCAAATTGGTCGAACACCATACGAGGACGATTTGGATCATTGGTGCGCCGGTGGCTGAGTTGCTTTCTTGTGCTCGTTCCTTCTCCATGCGAGGCGTAGCAGAGTGGACGGCGGGATGGTGCGTGAATGAGCTCGTGGCCTCGCTAGTCGCTAGCCGTTGCCTGGGTAGTGGGCGGCGTGTGGCACGGGCGGCGCCGGCGGGGCAGGGTAGGCGCGCCGGTCTTCGGGTGGAAAGAGGAACGCGGTATGCGGGCGGTGTCGCGGCGAGAGGGTGACACCGGCGCCGGCAAGCGTGAGAGAGAGAGCGACTGGCTGCCGGTGGGAAGTAGCGGCGCGGCCGCCACTACAGAAGGAATCGGAATTCGAGGATTCGAGCGGTCGTGCGGAGAGAGATTGTGGTGATGCGGACGCGGATTGCAGCCGATGCGTGAGGAGTGCGGAAGACTAGGCTTTTTCTCTCGTTGCGAGTGGGCTTGGGCTTTGCTGTTTTCTGTTGGGCTGGGCCTCACTTAGTCTGTAGCTTAGCTCCGCTTATCTCTAACGAGCTTAAATGGCCGGCTTGGCTTGTAGGAAAATCAAACAAGCACGAACGAAGCTAACGAGTCACCGGCTTTCTGTCCACCCTTGACCTAAACACCCACTATATGGTGCGCAAGATAGGGAGAGCACTACGGCCCGAACGTCCCGATAGGCTTGCACCAAATATCGGCATGCCCTGCCCCTGCTGTTTCCGTGCGTGCATGGCATGTGCATGCTTGCCATACTGCTTTGCCAGCTCATGAGGGTATGATGCATGTGCTGTGCTGCACTTATTTTTCAGACTCTACAAATCATGATGAATCTTCCCATCTTGACGTCTCATGTCCCAAAAAAAATTGTTAGTCAAATGTTCCTAGTTGCATCATTGAGTGAAACATCAATTATATCATGGTTGAACAAAAAATTAGCAACTGAAACATTTAAAAATTTTATGAACATTGATTGAAGATACACGCTTGAAACATGTTGCTACCACTATGAAAACAACTAGTGTTAACGGATTGAAACATATTTTTTCCTTTTATCAAATATTAATCAGTGATAATCTTGTTTAAAGAATTTAATTACAACGAACACAACGTGTGATCAGATTCATAGATTGATAATTAGTTTATGAGAGACATCATTTTAAAGCTCGTCAAAAATGCATACATGCATGCATGTATGATGTGGAGAAGAGATGGAGGGTAGTTGGCAAGTCATTTCCTGCTGAATTTTACTGAAAACACAATAAAAAACCATATGCTTGAAACAATGTTGCTATAACGTTATGAAACATAAAGTATTAATGGTTTGAACATACTCGTTTTTCTTTAATCGGAATAAATCATTGCATATTGTTATAAAGATTTAATTCCAATGCATATAATGGTGCAATCGAATTTTTAGATCGGATAAATAGTCTAGGAGAAAAATATTTTGAAAATTGATACATGCATATGCATGGTTGAAATTAGCAGTTAGTGATTACATATACTCCAACGTGGGAAAGCATCGACGTGGTGTCCATTTCATATCTTGTTCGACGGCGATTACAAGCATTCTCCGGCAAGATAGTAAATATCATATTCAGTGCATCCTTGCACCGTACGCACTGGCTATTGACCGAGCCAGCGACAGTGGCCTAGTTTTTCATGCATGACCCACACTTCTCCCACCGCAAGTGACCTATGTCACCAAGAATATAATTTGTAGCGCTCGAAAATACCTTTCCCGGACGCTAGTGATTAATCCCATCCAGGAAAAGCTAGGGGTATCACCACCACCAAACTTGATACAAAAGACACATCTTTATTAATTACCACATTAAATATAAGTATACAAAGACACATAAAAGCCTGACAACCAAAGAAAGAAAAACAACATCGAGACTAGGCGGGCCTACAACTCTTTATCTTCAATAGGCGCTCAACTGGGTTATAAGCCAGGACTCCACCTAGACTTTTCTTCAAGACGTTTCTATGGCTAGAGGAGAAATGATTAAGGCAAGGATAAGTAACCACTGTACTGCAGTAAAGTCAAAACCATAAAATGCCACTTAATATAGGGAGTACAGAATCGTTTATAAGAGTTATTTCGCCATTAAACAAGCATTCAAAAACATTTAGTTATTTAAAAGCATTCTTGGTCAAATCACGGGCCTATCTCTAGTCAATTATTTTCAGCCGCGTACCCACATGCGTATTGCCTTAAACAGGCCCATGGGTGATAAATCCAATCGTCCAGTTCATTCGAATAAAACCTCTAACTTTGAGTTATGTCTAGGTCACGCCAGAATTACGAACCAGAATTTCTAAGTGAATGTGCATTAAACCCCTAATCCAGGACCAGCCAGGGTACACAAGCGACCAATTGTTGACATACAGATCCACGTCTTACAAAAAAATAGAAAAGATTATAAATGCAGCGGAAAAGAGGATTAAAAACGAGTAGCTTGAAAGCTTGACTCCTGAAGCGGGACGACTCCACTCCACAGGGCATCCTTGACGGCAGCGACGCAACCAACTGCTCCGAGGACAGCTCCAACTAGGAAGACACTTCAGCTCTGTGTGGGGAAGAGAGGCAAAGACTGAGTACTACCCACTGTACTCAGCAAAGTCACACCGGAAGAGGAGGTATGATGCGGATATAACCAAGGAGGCTAAGGGTTCATTTGATAAAGCAGCCATTTAAAACGTAATCAGTTGAAAGCAGTAAAACTGTATGTAGTAATTAATCAATATTAACAATCACATCTTAAACACTACACCACTACATTAAGATGTAGTGCACAAAGTGATATATGAATACTCTATTTTCTTTTCCAGATCACTTACCAAGTCACGCCAAGATTACCATTCCTAATTTCGATTCTATCTCAAAATCTTAATGGTGCTACCTGGATCAACGAGTAGCCAGCAACAATTGCCAGCTTGACATTTATATCGACTTAGTTCTTCGTTAATAGTTTATTGAAGAAAATATAATGCGTAGCGTAGCAACGGGTAATATACTAGTGTGCACATGCATATTTTCTTCTGGGTATCACTTTTCTCCTCTATACCATAATAATAGCTTTTATCAAGCTACAAATGTTTTTTCCTCCAAAATTATTATCTACCGAGATTTGATTATACACTTGTATTTCATTGCAATTAATTCTGTTAAAATAAGACCTACTGCCTCATTATTTTAATAAAAATGTTCTAAAAACTTCAAGCATTGTTTCTTTAGTGTAAAGAAAATGTTTCAAGTCACTTCGTAAATCGAGCATTTCTTTTTTATGTAAAGATGCACCATTGAAAAAACTTACCGACGGCAATACATTAAACATTATATACCAATGAGCGAAACATAAATAAAAATTCATTATAAAACATTACAGTATATTTGTTAAAATTTAATATTTCATTTTGTGAAACCATTTTGTCTGTCGCTTCATAACACATTCAAGTTATATCACGAATTTCTCGGGAAGCATACCAAAAAAAAACAAACTGTGTGCAATGCAAAAAACCTAATGAAAACATAAAAAAAAAGAACATATTAAACATCAAATAACAGTTGGGTGTAACAATAAAAAGTCCCAGGGCAAAACAAAACAAAAAATATATTTTGTATGGGAAGGAATCTATGATATCTTATCTGTATAAGATTTACATTATAAAAAATACACAGCAGTGATCGGATTTAATAATATGGGTTTATAATTTGTCCGAGAAAATGGTTTAAAAGATATTTGCTAATTAAGTGTTATTGCGATGATTTTTCAAAATTTGGTCCTTGAAAACAAACTTATTTGCAAAATAGACCCCTGAAAAAACTTATTCTGCGAAAGTGGTCCTTTTGGGGGTGCCAAAGTCGCTAGCGCCGTCTCGTCTAACGGTTCGAGGGCGCCGTGCCTCAGCCACCGTGCGGTCGCAGTGAGTGCAAGGAGCAGCAGCGCCAATGTGGCTAGCCCTCCCCTCCCCCCTCCATCAAATTTTCTCTATAGTGTAGAGAGAGATGTGCAGCCTTATTATTATTATTATTTTGATATTTTTTTTCACACTTAAGGAGCACACAGGAATCAACTGTAAAAATTAAACTCAAATGACGGAAATATTTTTTTCACACTCAAATGGACGAACCCCCCCCCTCACCGCCCCGCGCTTCCCTATTCTTCGTTGTTTTTGGTTTTCGTATAGTCCAAAAAAAAGTACTCCCCTCCGTCCCAAAATATAACAAACGTTTAGCCTCAGGATTTGTCACCAAAATATAACAAACCTTATCCACCAACATTCTCTTTCCACCAATTACAACCCTCCACATTCACTTTTGCCACCTACTTTACTACTATCCAATCACAACCCTCCACCATTCACTTCTACCTACTTTCTTAATAACGTGTTCCAACCCTTAAAACTTCTATATATTTGAGATGGAGGAGTAGACTTAGATTTTTGAATACTCTTAGCCTTTTTTTTTTTTACATCTTTTACATCATAAACAATAAACAGTTAGGGTTGGTTTTATTTGTTACATTCGGGTGCATTTCTTAAAACAGGCGTAACTTTCTCATACGAACCGCGAATGAGGCCAATACGATGCATTCAAAAACCTACTGGCCCATGGATATTAGGGAGGGAGGGAGGGAGAGAGGGTGGGGTGGTAAATTACGAATTTGCATCCAAAAGCTACTGGCCATGGAATTAGCGAGGGAGAAAGAGATGGGACGGTGATGCAGGTGTTCGTTTTTTCCGGGTAGAAGCGAATACCTTGATAGAGAGAAGTAGAAAGATAAGAGAATAACCCCTATGTCCTATTGGCTGAATCTATACTGAATTGGCCCATAGAGAGAAGTAAAAGATAAGATGAAATGTTGTATTTCTGGAATATAAGGAGATCAATCGAACCCAAACAGCTGGGAATCGAAGATTCTGTTTTGATTACTTTGTTCTTCTACGCACAGTTACGAACACATGTGGTTACTTGTAATCGATTAGGCTTTGTCAACCTATACCGGAAAAAGCAGACTTTTTGCAGGTCTCGCACTGCCTCAGAGCAAAACCCCTATTCCTACTTGGTTGAATTCTACTAAACGCATTGTGATATAAGCAATGTACAGGAAACTTTAATCTCAGACCTAGTTGACTAAACTCGTTGGGATTTCGAAGGGGAATCTTGGTGGTTTGATAAAAAAAAAAGACAGAGATTAAAAGGTGATTTGAACGGCTTGGTGTTGGAGATCTCAGGGTTGATCTCCAATGGCATGTTGGTTACATCTCATTTCCGTTTCAGGATTTATAAATTATTTAATAAATTATTATTAGAATTTATATTAAATATTCATTAATTACAAGTGAGGTTTAAATGTAGGGAAATTTTTTTTACCTTAATATAAAGAATGGCCTGGATTTAATTTTCATTAAATTTCTCGATGGTTAATTATACTCTCTGAAATTTTCTCGGATTTTTCAGAAGTCACCTAATTTTAATTTAATACAAAGAACATTTTCAGCCAATAATTTAAATGATTAAATTAATCATTAAATGGGTCTTCTTTTCTATTCTGTTACAATACTTATGTGATCAAGTACCTTTCAGGATTTTTCTTGAACATTATTTCGAGCAATGAAGTAATTTTAACATCAAGGTCATTTCAGTATAACTTTAATTGAAAAGTATTTAAAAGTTCCCTTTTCTTTTCGGGCCGCCTAAATCTCCTCTCGGCCTGCAAGCCCTCTCCCTCTCTCTGCCGGAGTCTACCTTTGCTCTCCTTCAATCGGGCCTAGTAAAGGGAAAACCACACAGAAAGTTCTTACTTTGTGCCCTGTCGCACAGTGCTTCTTCACCTCTGGCCAGAAGACAGTGCAGCCGACGCCGCCGATTCCCTCGCCCGATTCGCTCGATTCTCTCAGTCGTTTCTTGAATTAGTTGAGGGAAAAAATATTCCCCTTATCTCCTCTATCTTTTCCCCCAATAATAGGACTTTATCCCTTTGAATTCAACACGGAATCGAGCTGCGGACTGAGTTTAATCCCTCCAAAACAAACCCTAGGAATTCCCGGCGCGATTCCTTGCGTCTTCAGCCCGATCTCTCTTCCACCATGCCTAGAAAATAGCAATTCCCTAGTCGCCCTCTACCTTCCCTTCAAAGTTCCGACGAGTTGTCGTCGCTCTGTAGCACCCACCGCCGCGTTCGCCTTCTCTGTCCACCGCCGGCAGCACTCCAGCGCTTCAGCCGCGCTCTCCTGTGCCGCACCTCCCAACGGCTCCGCAAGGCCGGGCTCCGCCGCCCGGTCGACCGTTCCTTTTCACCAAAACCCGCCGAGCTGTCGCCGTGTTTCTTGATCCGGCGAAGCCCTTGCCGCTTCTCCGTCGTCGCCAAGCTTCGCCGTTGCCTCCCCAGGCATCGCAGGCGCGAGGAAGAAGCCCCGTCCATCGCCCTCTGTTGCCGCCGTAGATCAACCGGACGTTGCTGTTGTCGTCGATCAGTGACATCGCCGCCATTCGGAGCTCGTCGCTGCGCCATCTCCATCGCTTGTCATGCTGTGTAAGTTTGTAAGGATCGTCGCGTCCTCCTCTTTCTCCTCGCGCTCTCGGTTTTCCGCCGTTGTGCAGCCTTTGCCGTCCTCATCGCCGTAACAAAGCCGCCGGCGTCTGATCCCACGTACGCTGCCATGTCATCGCCTCTGTCAGCTGCCGCTCCCTGCCACCTACAGTGCCACGTCGTCATCTCTGTCCCACGTGGCAGCCATAAAACCTAGATCAGATCAATCTGAGCCATCCAATTTTGTTCAACATCGGTCAAGATTATCTCAGTCGCCAAAATCATATAAATCCTTCCCTCTCTTTTAAATGGCATATTTGATCCTTTTTAAGGTATTGTCTTCTACTAAATTCGAATCCAATAAATCTTTCGGAGGATGTTTTAGTCTTATATCTCAGTTATAAATTATTTTGTAATTGTTTAATTAATTGGAAAGTCTTTTTTTAATAGGTTTAGTTGGAATTAATCTTGTAAAAATTCAATAACTAATTATATTGAAGTCGGAAATGAGGCGTCATGTCTCTAAATTCATCTAAAATCATTGATCTACAGTTTGTTACTTTTTAGTTTGTTTATTTTGGTTTCTTATTATGTCTTTTTCTTCATTTTGCGTCGTTGCTTGCGTTTCCCGTTGTTGCGAAGCTTCACGTGAGGTGTCGGAAGTTGTTCAAGTAAGACTAATTGAAGAACCCCGATTATTGCAGGCAAGTCACACAGATCCCAAACACAATTTCTTTGATCATCTGTTGATCTATATTTAAATTCTCTATTTATTTCAATTGTGCATTTATTTTCCAATGTCACGGGTGTTTGTGAACCTATTCCTTTGTTATTGGTCAATTTTGCAATTGATTACCCTATTCCTTTAATTACCTGGGGTTTAATTTGACTAGTGGTACCTTTATATATGTGGTGTCGACTGATATTAGTATAATGTTAGTCATGTTAGAAACACTAGCACACTATTGGGATGATTAATGTTTCACTATTACTTAAATGATGGATACTTAATGGTAGCTCACGAGGTTAATGTATTATGTGATAAATAATAGATAATTAAAACTTGATAAATGGTGGATTGTGAGCACATGGATTTTGGTAAGGTCGTGCTTCACAATTAAGGACCGGTTCGTGAGCTACTGTTTTGAGACATTAAACCGTACTAACACAAGCTAGAATGGGCACTGCTGGGACCTTTGTATAGCAAGGCTTCATTGTGGGCGCCAAACTGAGGAAGCGGCGGAGAAGTCCGTGGGGTCGCTGGGAGTCCATGCACCTGGTTTTTTAGGTGTTGATTATTTGATCCAGGAAAAGGTGCGCTGCTTTGCTGTTGACTATGCGAGGGGTTCTTGTCACAACTACACAAATGATGACCATGCGCATGGGCACATGGTGATATGGGGATGACATATTGTGGAGTTATGTCTTACAATGTGGAGTAAATTATGATACACCCTGCCGCAAGAGTAAAAACTATTACGAATAGCTGTAGCCCCGCGGTCAATGGAGCGGGAACTGAGCCCAAATGTTTTTCATGATTAGTCCTACAACTACTCATCAATGATTAATAATTCGATAATGAATTTGGCTCCTGGTTTGGAATGGAAATTCCTGGTTTGGAGTTTGAACTGTCACGACCGGGGTTAGTGTTGTGAGTTTGGTTGGGCCTGCTGCAGCCATGGGTGTGCTGTTCAGTTGTTGATTAAAATGATGATTAATTACTCTACGTTTTACTACTCCTAAATGTTTATGCTACAATGTTGCTTTTGCAAATGAGAACTATAGTATTGCCATCCTTCGGTATCCTCGTGCACTTGCATATGTGCTATGTGGGCTTGCGGAGTTATTCCATGTACTCACCTGCAATAATCAATCAAACCTCAGTTGTAAGAAAAAATGATCCAGAAGGAGAAGACGTTTCTATTACCCCAGTTGAGCTGCTGTGGGAGTTGGAGCCGTAGCTTCGCTAGATTTTATTTCCGCAGCAGTTTCTTCGTTGTGAGCGACTAATGCCTCTTCAGTAAGTGTAATCGCTTTATTATTTTAATGAATCTGCTAAATTAAATTATCAGTTTGTGTACCCTCGACTGATTCCTGGACGAGGATTTTATGCACAAATAAGTTCGAAATATAGTGAATTTCTAGCGCGTGACATTTGGCATCTACTGTTGGGTTGAAGAATTTGATTAGCATGTCTTGTCTAAGCCCTCTCTATAGGGTGGCAGGAAAAACACCAAACCGAAAGACCGAGATCGACGGAAATTTCGGTCATCAATTTGGTTCTAGGTAGTGAAAGACGATTTTTGTCTCGCGTCAATCTCGATTAGTCTTATTGTAACCGACATAGACTTGAAAAGACCGGAATTAACAGAAAAAAATTCTAAAATGCAACCTAACAATTCCACTAAGTTCAATAGATTAAAACTCTATTTTTCACATCCCTATTTCTTTTTAGGCATGCAACCTAACGAAGAGTCTTTACTCATACGGGTACGAATTTTTTTTATTTTTGTGTGAAAATTTCCATGTAGTTTGTTGCATATATAAATGTTGTGAATTTCGGTTAGGACAGAGGACCAATTTGTTGCGTTCATAATTTTTTGTGTTTGAAAATTATGTCTTTCACTTTTCAAGACCTTAAAATCGAGACGAAATTTTTGGTTATTCGATTTCGTCGGACTGAATGCCCAAACACCTCTTAAGAGCTCAGTATCATATCACTAGTTCCCATATTCTTTCGGACTTGGAAAGATAGTTTTGGTTCCTCATATGCCGTACTGGCTAGGTCAAACTTGGTAATTTGTAGTATGTTATTGAAGAAATTTTGCCATCAAAAATTTTTAATTTTATATATTTTGATTTTTATTGATATTAAATATGGATAAAAATGATTAATATAAGATTTTACATTAAATGTTGGATTTTGTATGGCACAATTTGAATTCATAAAATCGTAGGAGAGTCAATTTATTTTAGCCCCAAATTTCCTCTTAATATAGTAGAACCCATTACTAAAGTAAAAAAAGTATAGATATAATTACTTTAATGAAAAATTCAAATATAACCTTAAAATAATAGGTAAGTCCCAAATAATGATATATGTATATGATTATCATTTGTTGTTGCATCTTAATCGGTTTACTTTTTCGGTTTACCTGATTTGATCAAGAGGTCACCGACTATACCGAAATTTAGGTATGATATCTGAATTTTAAGACAAAATTCATAGTTAAATTTGAACAAATAAGTACCAAAATTCACGGAAAAATTAAAAAATTGAAAAACTTCTTGACTGAAATAAATAAATAATTGTATCAGAGGGGTCCGAAATGACTTGAAATTTAAGTTCCAAAATTTTCACCTGCATCCGATGGACTAAGTTTGGGTTGTATAAACAAATCCCTAAAATACATTTAAAGTGCTGTAAAAACTATATAATCTCGTTTTTTAGCTAAGTCCAATAGCCTCACCAGTGTACTTGCGCGGGATTCAACTGATCCAAGGTTTTCTTGTCTCGGGCAGGATCTTGGCGGAACTCAGGGCAGAATAGCACTCTGGATTCTGCAAGCCGGAGACTTTTTCTCATATAAAATGCAATGCCCCCTTTTCATTTTATTTGGAAAAGTGAAACATATAATATTTCTCAGGACATTAGAGCATGTCCCTCCCTTTCAAATGTGAAAGAAACGTGACCCAAAAGAGAGAATCGAAACATACTCCCAGGTTACAACAACAGTCCAGTTGTTCGTCATCAGCAATACACTTCCTCAGGCTAAGCTAATTATCATATAATCTCCCCCTCCAAATGATCTGTGTGTGCGATCGACTGCGCGTTAAGCCTTTAGAACACGGCCGATGACAGCTTTTGGCGCGCACTAGTGGCCGGGCTGCGCCAGCAGCCTCCGTCCGGAAGCCCATGAAATAGCCCGATCCCAACGCGGCGCAACTCTGGCGAGGAAAATGGTCATGCCACCCCTTCCCGAAGATCAGCGGGAAGAAGCGAAGCCGAGAACACGCTGTGACTGGGCTGACGAAACCCCACACTGATGGAGAAACCCTTTTATCCCGGTTGGTAACCCTCCTGACTAATAATTCCGGGGACTAAAACAATCGCTATCTTTAGTCCCCGGGTGTTTATGAAATAACCGGGACTAAAGATCGAAGCTGTCTTTTTTTTATTTGGCTGGCCCCCCTGTTGCTCGCCGATGGTTTATATATTTATAGATATATATATATAATATATAATATATATAACCATGTTTCGATACAGGTATGAATACTCTCATGGCATAATATTATATATATATATGTGTGTATATAATATATGTGTGTCATTATCATATATATGTGTGTAATATATTATATGTATATATATATATATATAGTAAATTGATTGGATGCTCCATGGTGCGGGCACCATTGTTGAAGATCTGCAGTGTCCTATTATATATATATATGGTTATATCGAAAAAAAACTATTCTTACACCCGTATAGAATAGTTCCCTCCCTCCAAACCCACCTCCCCTCCACTTCAAGGAGGGCCCAAAAAACCTATACCCTCCACCCTTGGTCAAAGGTTTCCCACCTCGGTTCAAACCAGTGCTGTGCCTTTCCCCACCACCTCCACTCTTTTCAGTTCTTCTGTCTCAACCGCTAGTAACGTGATGTTCATCGTTTTGCGAGTAACGCTATGTCTTACGTGCAATAACAACATTCAAATTAGTGAATATAGCCATTGACGTTCTACTTTTTGATAAGCCACCTTTTTTTCTAACTATCATGGTGCAAACCCCCCGGTTTGAAAAAATCATACATCACGTGGAGAAATATTGTTGTTCGCAAGCTGGGCTTTATTTTGCAATCTTTGACTTCTCTCACAAGAGTCATTACCTATGCACTTAGTTGACTAGCTATCTATTAGTGCGTTACTTCAATCCCACTCGACTGTATTGTAAGTGTTGCAGTTAAAGACCATAAGTTTTGTAGTAACAATAACTGTCTTATTTGCAACTTCTTGATAGTGTTACTTACATAAACATGTGGGGTATACCGTATACCCTGCCAGTGGCCAGGCTTAACAAATTCCAATTTATGCTCTAGGAGGTGAGCAAATTATAGTTTTAAGCATCGATGATACTTTTAACCTATATATTTTCTTGATGTCACACTGTTTACCGCCAATCCCTCACCACAAATGTTACTGCCAAAGGTGAGTAACCCGCTCTATATGTTCTCAGTAAAAAAGAGGTGTTTTACGCCCAATTTTGGAGCCTAAATAGATGCTATTACTGCATAAAACACTAGCTTGTAATTGTGTAACTGTCAGGTGGTAAACGTATAATCTGTCGTTGCCAGTAAACATTTTACTTTTGTGCAGTAACAAGTATCATGGTCTATCAATAATGACACTTTGAACCCATCTATCTTTTTGTTTCAATTCCTGATTTTACTTGCCCCAAATTCACCAATAAATCCACCCTGTCAAAAAAGCGTGTGCCCAACACTAAACACCCTAAAGTAACAGTCAAGTTATACATGCATGCAGTAACACTATATGGAGGAAGGAACCCGGTTTTCTGAAGAAAAGGGAGGGAAGGAACGGTTTCTTGAGGGGAAGCACGTAGATGAAAATTTTGAATTTTAACCCTCCCATGTAGTAACACTATAGGCTCCATGGGGAAACGGTTTAAAAAAATTTAATACATCTCTTGTGAATATTGCTTTTCGAGATTGGCATTTTGAACAATTAACCCTCCACATGCAGTAACCAGAATGTGTAAATTTGTAGTAACAATGGCATGTCGTTATACCATACAGTAACATGGTTGTACCCAAATATATAAAATTGTCTCGAAACACACTCCATATCCAATCCAAACCCACTCCCGCTTCCAAAGCCAACCTTCATTATCCCCTATTACCTTTAGCCCACCTATTCGATTTTCCAAAAACCTCATAAGAAAATGATTATAGTAAAAACTACTATTATCGTGCATTAACATAGCTACTTGAAAGTGGTAACATAACACCTATCTTGTAGTACACTTTATTATTTTTGGTGCCCAGTAACAACCTAATATGGTTAGCATGTGAGGGCCTTTAACCCCACTATTATCCTTTCGCCTTTAATTCCCCTAAGGTTTAACCAAGGAGTACTAGGCTTAATAGTTGATCTTTTTAATTTCTCCTTAACTGGGTTATGTGAAGGTCCTTTGTGTTCCAAATTACTCATTGATTTGCAAAATTTTTATTTTTATTTTTTCCCTCCCTCCCTAATAAAATGAGTGAGATTTGAGGTAGGAGGAATTTGGTATATAATTGCTCATAAAATTAGAACTGTGACTGCTGATATCTCTATGCTCGATGTGTTTCCTCCTCTGAGTACTTAACCTGATCTTTTTTTGTTTCTGTACATACATGTTTCCTTATTCTCCTGCACCTCTAAATTGTTTTCAATGTTTTTACTAGAGCTGAAAATTGCTCCTTCAATGCTTCAACTATCTACTCTGTACACATTTTAGTTATACAGTACTAGGTTGTTGATCTTTCTGGAGAGCAAAATGAGCATGTTGGCATGAAGCAATACGATCCTTTTTTAGCTTACAGTGCATTTTCTTTTCTTTTAGCAGCATGCTTCTGATTACTAAAAATCTACAATGGGTGCTCATTTGCTGATGTTGAACTGAACTGTAGGCCTGCTGGTGTAGGATGGACAAAACTCGTGACGCACTTCTATGTGTTCTGCAGGTCGATACTTTATCTATATACAATGTAAATGGTGAGTTTACCCTCTTACTATATAGTGTAGTGCCAAATGACCGCTGAAATGTTATCCCTTAATTTTCTCACGCACATTATTTAAATTGCAGGCGAGGTTGCCAGTATTCCATTACCATATGCTGTTTCATCAATATGGCCTCTTCCTTCTGGCCTTCTACTTCAGAAATCTACTGATGGAGGCCATATGGTATTATCCTCAACTTCACTGCTAAAATCGAGGGATTTAATTCGTCCCAACAAGGAATTTGGATTGAATTACAACGTTTCATCCCAAGTCAATACTTTGGAGACTGTCAGTAAAGCTGATGGGGCTATTTTTTCGTCTCACCTCATCTTGAAACATCCACTTGAAGAGCCTCAGGTATATTTGTGCTGCATCCACTTGAAGGGCCTCAGATATATATGTACTACTCCCTCCGTTTCACATTATAAGACGTTTTGGCCTCTCCATTTCTCATCTAGATTCAGTAACATCCAACATCGATCCATGCATGAATTTATTCAAAACCCAAAACATTTTATAATGTGAAACAGAGGACGTGTATGTTTTTGACCATGATGCAAGTTTTTGAGATGAATTGGCCTTCTCTTCCTTCAAATTTGGTAGATTACAAATGCATTGATTTCTCCACGGTGGCATGTTTTCCTTATAGGGCCTGTTTAGTTGGCAAAAAATTTTGCCCCTGCATGTCACATCGGATATACGGACACTCATTTGAAGTATTAAATGCAGTCTAATAACAAAACAAATTACAGATTCCGCCAGGAAACTGCGAGACGAATTTATTAAGCCTAATTAATCCGTCATTAGCAAATGTTTACTGTAGCACCACATTGTCAAATCATGGCGCAATTAGGCTTAAAACATTCGTCTCGCAATTTCCTGGCGAACTGTGTAATTGGTTTTTTTGTGTCTACATTTAATACTGCATGCATGTGTCCAAACATTCGATGTGACAGTGTGAAAAATTTTGTTTGGGAACTAAACAGGCCCTTACTATTACTGAGTGCCAAAACAGAAAGGTGCACATATTTTGCTTATTTTACTGCTTTTATGATTTTTATAAGGTGTTAAGGTGTCCTCACATTTTTAGATTTAAAGTTTGAAGTTGTCACCAACATAGCCAGCAATACCATTGTGAAAAAAATATGCTGCTATATTGATTTTGAAAGTGCACTTGTATTTGCAACTATTATCTTGTGGTCATGATTTTGTAATTGTAGGGAATATTAGTGGAAATATGCTATCTCTATCTGTATTCCATGCATTGTTCACTGGACATTTTATGAATATATAAGAAGTCTGATTGATTTCTTTATCCATTTTGTTGGTTGCATAATGACCAAATATTTTTAGGCAACATATTTTGAAGAACGGGGCAGGTTGGATATGATGAAAGATTTTGATGAAAAAACTATATGGACAAGTGATATAGTACCTCTAATGGCATCATATCACAAAGGTACTATTTTTTCAATTTTTTGATCCGTACATTTCCCATTATTTTGTGGCTTGAAATGAAAATTGATTTTTCGTGTGGCAGGAAAATTTCAGCACTCTGTTTGGCAAATTGATGGTACAACTTACCAGGAAGAAATCAATGACAATACAGTGCCCCCAATTCCATGTGATATTTCTATGCATAAGTTTGCATTCCGTAAGATATGGCAGGGGAAATGCTCCCAATCTGCTGCTAGTAAGGTTGCTCCATTCCAACTTCATGAAAAGAGCTCCTTTTCTGTCATATTTTCCATTTTCCATCTATGGCCATATTTTGTTCTTCAATTTCAATGTTGTATTGCTTGTTTTCTGATTGATTCTTTAGACAAAGTAACATGTTTTTTTGTGCTGTTAAGATCAACACAAAAGAAGAGGTTGTTTTGAAATGATTTTCATTATGTAATGTAACATAATAAGAAAAATGGGGCATGGATAGGATATGGCCACAATCGATATATACTTCTCTTTTCTTTGTTGAAGGGTCTCTGTTTGTAGCTTTGAATAGATGAATTCTAGGTACAATAGGACAATGGTGATCCTTTCCCCCTCTCTTCTGCAATTGTCAAATGTGCTCCTTGATTACTAAAAATCTACAATGGGTGCTCATTTGCTGATGTTGAACTGAACTGTAGGCCTGCTGGTGTAGGATGGACAAAACTCGTGACGCACTTCTATGCGTTCTGCAGGTCGATACTTTATCTATATACAATGTAAATGGTGAGTTTACCCTCTTACTATATAGTGTAGTGCCAAATGACCGCTGAAATGTTATCTCTTAATTTTCTCACGCACATGATTTAAATTGCAGGCGAGGTTGCCAGTATTCCATTACCATATGCTGTTTCATCAATATGGCCTCTTCCTTCTGGCCTTCTACTTCAGAAATCTACTGATGGAGGCCATATGGTATTATCCTCAACTTCACTGCTAAAATCGAGGGATTTAATTCGTCCCAACAAGGAATTTGGATTGAATTACAACGTTTCATCCCAAGTCAATACTTTGGAGACTGTCAGTAAAGCTGATGGGGCTATTTTTTCGTCTCACCTCATCTTGAAACATCCACTTGAAGAGCCTCAGGTATATTTGTGCTGCATCCACTTGAAGGGCCTCAGATATATATGTACTACTCCCTCCGTTTCACATTATAAGACGTTTTGGCCTCTCCATTTCTCATCTAAGATTCAGTAACATCCAACATCGATCCATGCATGAATTTATTCAAAACCCAAAACATTTTATAATGTGAAACAGAGGACGTGTATGTTTTTGACCATGATGCAAGTTTTTGAGATGAATTTGCCTTCTCTTCCTTCAAATTTGGTAGATTACAAATGCATTGATTTCTCCACGGTGGCATGTTTTCCTTATAGGGCCTGTTTAGTTGGCAAAAAATTTTGCCCCTACATGTCACATCGGATATACGGACACACATTTGAAGTATTAAATGTAGTCTAATAACAAAACAAATTACAGATTCCGCCAGGAAACTGCGAGACGAATTTATTAAGCCTAATTAATCCGTCATTAGCAAATGTTTACTGTAGCACCACACTGTCAAATCATGGCGCAATTAGGGTTAACATTCGTCTCGCAATTTCCTGGCGAACTGTGTAATTGTTTTTTTTTGTCTACATTTAATACTCCATGCATGTGTCCAAACATTCGATGTGACAGCGTGAAAAATTTTGTTTGGGAACTAAACAGGCCCTTACTATTACTGAGTGCCAAAACAGAAAGGTGCACATATTTTGCTTATTTTACTGCTTTTATGATTTTGATAAGGTGTTAAGGTGTCCTCACATTTTTAGATTTAAAGTTTGAAGTTGTCACCAACATAGCCAGCAATACCATTGTGAGAAAAATATGCTGCTATATTGATTTTGAAAGTGCACTTGTATTTGCAACTATTATCTTGTGGTCATGATTTTGTAATTGTAGGGAATATTAGTGGAAATATGCTATCTCTATCTGTATTCCATGCATTGTTCACTGGACATTTTATGAATATATAAGAAGTCTGATTGATTTCTTTATCCATTTTGTTGGTTGCATAATGACCAAATATTTTTAGGCAACATATTTTGAAGAACGGGGCAGGTTGGATATGATGAAAGATTTTGATGAAAAAACTATATGGACAAGTGATATAGTACCTCTAATGGCATCATATCACAAAGGTACTATTTTTTCAATTTTTCGATCCGTACATTTCCCATTATTTTGTGGCTTGAAATGAAAATTGATTTTTCGTGTGGCAGGAAAATTTCAGCACTCTGTTTGGCAAATCGATGGTACAACTTACCAGGAAGAAATCAATGACAATGCAGTGCCCCCAATTCCATGTGATATTTCTATGCATAAGTTTGCATTCCGTAAGATATGGCAGGGGAAATGCTCCCAATCTGCTGCTAGTAAGGTTGCTCCATTCCAACTTCATGAAAAGAGCTCCTTTTCTGTCATATTTTCCATTTTCCATCTATGGCCATATTTTGTTCTTCAATTTCAATGTTGTATTGCTTGTTTTCTGATTGATTCTTTAGACAAAGTAACATGTTTTTTTTGTGCTGTTAAGATCAACACAAAAGAAGAGGTTGTTTTGAAATGATTTTCATTATGTAATGTAACATAATAAGAAAAATGGGGCATGGATAGGATATGGCCACAATCGATATATACTTCTCTTTTCTTTGTTGAAGGGTCTCTGTTTGTAGCTTTGAATAGATGAATTCTAGGTACAATAGGACAATGGTGATCCTTTCCCCCTCTCTTCTGCAATTGTCAAATGTGCTCCATGCCATCTGTGCCAGTTGAAGGACTTTACCAAATGAGCATTAGTGAAGCTTTACTTCTTTTTTTTTTTTTCGTGGGGAGTGTTTATGATGACTTAGAGGCCTTCCATGAGCCTGATGCCTAGTGCTTCCCTATGAAATTTACGTAATAAGATAATCAAACTCCGTTTAAACATAACTTATATCTGTCTCTGTTGTTTCCCTTTTTTCTATGGGATTGTTTCCCTTTACTTGCGAAGTCGTACTTCGCAATTCTTTTACCACCATTATTTTCTTTTATATGTTTTGGAAATGACTCCAATTTCCTACCAGGTTTTCTTGGCAACTGACATTGATGGTACACCAATAATTTGTTTTTTACTTCATGAGCAAAAAATATTGCTTGCTGTGAGAATTCAAGTTGACGAGAATAATGGAGAATCCTTTGGAGATATTAAACCTCACATGAGCTGGAACATTCCTGCATTGGCTGCTGCACCAGTTGTCGTAACTCGCCCAAGGTGGTTTGCCTTAGCACATGGTTCTGAATCCTCAAGGAACTATTTTTAATGCTGCTATTTGTATCTTGCAGAGCATGGGCTGGAGTCCTTCCCTTTACGGACATCCTCATTCTGACTCCTGACAATGATCTACTTCTTTATGTATGTTCATTGTGGTCATGCTGCAGGCAAATAGTGCAGATGTTTCATTTTATATTCGGTTTATAAGTGAAACTTTGGACACATTGCATGCCCTATATGAGAACCTGAAGCTGAATATTTTGAGGAAACAGTAAGCGCTTCCTATTCTTTTTGTCTAAACATTGCGTTTGTTGATGTTGATTATCTAAGTGTCATCATGTTGATGTTTGTTTATTATTACTATACAACTCCTGTGTCCTTAAATGTTTGGTACACGTTTTTGTTTATATTTCATACCATGTATTGCATTCTTGTAAGCTTGTGGTCCAAATTTACGTAGAATATAATTTTTGGATCCCAATAATTGTGTAATTTGGCAAAACAATTATTGTCTTCTCTTGATGGTGAAGAGAACTCAGGGGAGCCTTGCCTCCAGAGGTGTGGGTGTTATGTGATAGAGCCACAGATATTTACAACATACATGCTGCTAATCAGTGAACATCTAAGTTCTTGAAAGGTCGGTTCCTCTACCTGGTAATGAAGAGCTTAGAGTTCCACAATACGGCAATAGTACGAGCACTTGCTTTTTCTCTAGGGGTGGAGCAACTAGTTAATGGAATATTGACTAATGGAACTATATTTTTCTTTTAGCATATTCAGTGGTAGAATCTATGTTTCAGTGTCAGCAAGAAGGCATTTCAACCATCAATAAGTTTGGTGTTCATGATTATATTTTCTGATCCTATTCATAAAAATTTGCATATATCAATATGTTACTGCTGCTTTTCTAGATCTACAACATAAGATTGATGTGATCTTGAATGGCTTGAGATGTCTTTGGATTATATATATCAGCACATTGTTCTTACCATGTATATGGCAAACTGTCTTGATCCATTTTAAACTATCTTGGCTTTGTGGTTTACCTTTTCAGGGATCTAGCTAGTCTTGCTTCCTTGTTATGTAGAGTTGCTTCGTCCCTTGGTGAGAACAGTTATGTAGATTATTATTGCCGAGACTTTCCCCACAACTTGGTTGAATTCCATTCCCTATCATCTGCTACTGCTTTAAGAGCTCCACCATGCTTATTTCGTTGGCTTGAAAACTGTCTCCGTCATGGCTGTGATCTGAATACTTCAGATGATATTCCTGCTCTAATGTGCAAGGAAAAAAGTTCTGCTGTGAGCTGGGGCAGAAAAGTGGTGTCATTTTATAGTTTGTTATTAGGAGCAGAAAGGATTGGAAAAAATCTCTCTTCTGGTGTCTACTGTGAAGTAGCCAGTGGTTCAGCCAGAAACACCGAGGAACTTACTGTTCTCGCTATGGTTGCTGAAAAGTTTGGGCGCCAACAATTGGATTTATTACCAATTGGAGTATCTCTCGTGCTTCGCCATGTCTGTCCACTATCTTTGCATTTTGTTATAAGCCGGTACTGAATTTTTCTTAAGATATCATTTTATATTACAGGCACTGGACAAATGCCGTGAGTCTCCTCCAGATGACTGGCCTGCACCTGCTTATGTTCTTGTTGGGAGGGATGATCTAGCTATGGCAAAGATGGGGTCAGGAAGGAGAGAAAATGGGTTTTGGAACAATGATAATCTTACATCAATATCAGTCCCATATATGCTACATTTGCAACCTGTAACTGTACCGACGACTGCATTGGATGTCCCTCCATCAGAAATTTTGAATTCCGAGGATACTGATTCTGTTTACAGATCTGTTGAGGATGGAATGGAACACATCTTCACCTCAACAACGCAACTGCGATATGGTCGTGATTTACGTCTGAACGAGGTTTGTCTTGGTATTTTGTTGTTTTGGTTTGCAGTTGTCTTTTGAGTTGTATTTAGATTGTAGTGTTATCTACTAAAGTCCAATTCTTACTTCAAGTGATTGTCCCTACTGCTGCATATCTTTCACTCCTTTAAGTTCTATATAAGTTGCTGAGTCCACATGGAGATATTACAACTATACTGAAATTGAAACTTAAGATAAATTGCAGAAAACTTCAACTGTTTTGTCCAAACTATAAATTTGCTGCAACTTTGCCAAGCATTTGGGATAACTACAACAGTAGCACATGATTTTATCATAAAACAATTCGTTTAGCTTGGGACATCTGACAGGTTAGGTCCGTCTGCCATACACACAGGGCAAGCTTGCGCATGGCATGGTGTATGGTACACTGTAACAGCATGAGCATTGTATTTGTGTATGACATGCAAGCTTGTTGTATCAAATTGTCTTGTTGCTAACGGTAGTTCCTATGAGATACAGTTTCTGATAAAAATCGTGTGCTATTGTGGTAATTTTCTGATGTCCCACGATAGTTGTAGAAAAGAAATATAGTTTTTACTCTAAAATCTACTCCATAAACTTTCTTCATTGAGGTTCCTTGTTTAATCGGTTGAAGTTATGAAGATGTGTAAATCATTTTCTGGTCTGTTAATAAGATGTTGCACAGAAGTATTATAATATACAAAATTGTTGTTTTGATATATTCAATGCTTAGAATGGACCACCAGATCTGTAAAGTTGCAGGTGCCAGTGCAAATAGTTTCATGAACATAGCTATTGGCCACTGTAATTCCGTGACTGTAAATGACCACAGTCTCGCTTTTGTCAATGAGTTAAATACATATCTATTGCTTTACATATGGTTCTATCCTTGACACATCTACAACAGGACAATCACTTAGCTTGCATAAGATATACTGGTCTTTTTCAACCTTATGTTGTCTTTGTCCGTCAACTTGGCTTGATAATGTTTATTCTAATATTGTTTATATATTGCTTCTTATTCTATCATATTGTTTTAACTAGGTTAGACGCCTCTTATGCTCAGCAAGACCTGTGGCAATACAGACACCCACTAATCCTAGTGTGTCTGATCAGGATCTACAACAGGTTCTCTTCATGCTATTTGATTGCAGTTACTGACTACATATAGTAAATTATCGTTTCACCTAACAACTACATTTATTATCACATTATATTATTGTTTCTGCTTAAATTCGAATTACAAGACCCTATGTGTAACACTGTCATGTTCTATTTGCAGGAGAAAATGTTAAGAACCTGGATACAATATAATAGACCTTCTGAACCAAATTTTACTCATGCTGGTCTGCTTCTTGCATTTGGTTTGCATGAACATCTACGAGTTTTAACTATGACCGACGCGTACCGATATCTCTCCCAGGTGGCCTTTTGTCCTTTGGTTCCATTACTAAAGAAAATAACTGGCTTCACTTATTTTGTGTTCAAGTATTCATTGTTATCTCTAAATCGTTCTGTACCACTTTGCACCTCAGTCACCACTCAGCACTTTGTCCTCCTTTTGATTACTTCCATACTCAAAATAGTAGGGGAAAATGGCCTTGTGATGTCATTATTTGTTTGGTTGGTATGTTATAACCTTTTTATTACTTTACCGCAGGAGCATGATATAACTAGACTTGGTTTGCTACTTGGTTTGGCGGCATCTAATAGGGGGACAATGCACCCGGCAATTTCAAAGGTACACAATCCTCCTTTTGCATTGTACCTGTACAATTTCAAAAGTATATTACTGCCAAATTGGTAAGCTTTGTCCATCTAATAAGATGTATGGTGACTTCGTGACTGATTCTTTATTAGACAAGTCTTCCTTTCAGATTTGTGTATTGTTCTTTTTTTTCTTTTCAAAGTAGTGGATTCCATCTGTTATAGGAATACATAGTGAATTGTATACATGACCTCTGCCAGCAATGGTTTTCCCTCCTTATCTACATCCAATGCTCATTGGACATATATAGCAGATAGTCTTCAAAAACCCCTTTTCAACAAAACCAAATACGTTTTTTTAACAGAAAAAAACCAAATAAATAACTCCTAATTCTCTCAGAACGTGCTATTAGAAGTGATGAGGTTAAGGCCCTGTTTGTTTCAGCTTAGGATTATTATAATCTAGATTATTAGAAGTAAGCTGAAACAAATAGATAGCTTATTGTGATAGATTATTACAATCTGTAAGCCAGATTACTATAATCTGGTAATCCACTATAAAGGTGCTTTTTCAGATTATTGGGTTGCTAACAGCTAACAAGCATCTAATAATCTAGAGAAACAAACAGCTAACAACTTATTCTATGCCGGCTTATTATAATCCAGCTTATAATAATCTGGCTCAATAATCTAGATTACAATAATCTCAAGTTGAAACAAACAGGGCCTAAAACCACCTGCTTGTCCTGCTGTTTTTTTTATATTTTCCTTCTGAAGGCACAATTACTTTAGTCATCCAATGTTTCCTTAGGTTGTCGAAAAAATCAGGTTTATTGTGGTATTGTTTCTGTTTGGTCACTTTGAATGGGGATGTGCTGCTTTGTTGACTGCCAAATTGATTTTTACTGCTTTTGGCTTGATTGCAAATTTTCAGATGCTCTATTTTCATGTCCCTTCCCGGCATCCATCTTCTACGCCAGAGTTGGAATTACCAACTCTTCTGCAGGTAACATTTGCGATTAGCTAATGACTTACTGTGTTTTTCACTTATTTTTATGTATTCTCAGCATGTGATCCTTGAGTTAACAGGTCTTACATTCACATGTTGTGTACTGCTGCGTGTTGTAAATATTTGATAGTGAATGGATCCTAGACCATGCAATTATTTGTAAATATTATGTTTGGATGGAGCACAGTCTCAATTTAACTCTTATATGAACATTTCTAGTAAGATATGATTTGTTTCAGTAGGTTTTGGTCCTTTGTGGGTTTCTCCAAGGGGGAAAAAATAAAGTTTGAGATTTGTTTGGTTATTGACAGATGAGATGAAAAACATTTTTAACCAAGTAATAAAATCTCATTGTGCAGTTTGTTTATAATGCATGCTCTTTACCTAGTGCTGTTCTAAGAACAGAGATAATGTGGTTCCTAGTAGGTTTATATCGTTACTAGTTTTAGCAAATGCAATTTTGAAATTTTGACTTACGATGCTCAACTAGGGATTTTGCTGCATTTGACAAGCAAAGGCTTTATGGGCCAAAATCTGGAAAATATAAAGTGATGCTTTGCATTTGATTTGTTGGCTTTAGTTTTGGTTCAACATTAGAATAGGTTGTATTTAATGTGGGTATGACTAGTGTTAACCTTTGAACTGTACACCAGATAAATGAATCAAGATAATCTTCTATTGTCGGTTTCTGCCTTTTATAATTTGTTCTTTGCCATCTTGTTGTCATGTAGTCTGTAATAGCAATTTCTTATCCCTGTCACCTGCTATTGAGTGATTGATCATTCATGATTATAAGCTTTTACCTAATATTTTTTTGTTGTAATTTTTTATCTATGGGGTAAGCTACATTCCCTGCAATTTATGCCTTCTTGCAGGAAATATTATCCATCTGCTCTTATATTTTTCATATTTTCTATTCTTCCAGTCAGCAGCAGTGATGGGAATTGGACTTCTCTATGAAGGGTCAGCACATGCATTAACCATGAAGATTCTTCTGGTACTTTCTTGGCCATGCTATATGATTGGGATTCGTTTCACTTTCTATTGGTTTTCTTTTAGCAAAGGATCACTTCATTTCAGTTGTCCATGACACTAATGTTGAGAGGGTAAGGGAGAGGACATTAGCTACTCACAAATATCAATCGTTCATCACATTTTGTCTGCAAGAGTTATATACACACACACAAGACAGTCATGAGTGCCCCATTGGCCAATCCTAGACTATGGGGTAAAGCCGTAGTATACTATAAACATATCTACACTTAATCTTTTCCTGTGGCGTTCAATATTCTATCAGTTCGCCAGAGCAGAAATACTAAATATGTACCTTTTTTAATCTCCTGTTGGAGTTGGATATTTTGCCCTCACAGCGGTTTCATATCTACATTTTTTTTGGTTTACTTGTGGCTCAGAGGGAGATCTGACACTGACCTATCTGAGTGGAACGGCTTTAGGTGAATGAGGGCTCAAACTGGCAAGGAAATAGATCTAGAGTAGCTGGTTAAGAAAATGATCTGCAGAACTGTAGGGACTATGAGACAGTCTTATTCATCCTTTTGATTTACTTAATGAATCTGCTGTCCACTTAAATAGAATCATGGATGTAACAAACCAATCTAAAAGACACTAAGGGTACAAAGAAGGATATAATTGAACCAAACTAAAGATAAGAAAATAATTGAACTAAACTGAATCCGAAGCAAAGTCTACCAGCTTCTTGGGTTATATTGGTGTGGCATTGTGCACATGATAATATATGAACCAATTTGGGCTAGGTCATATATTTTTTTCCTTTTCCTAATGTTGTTTCTTTTTACTTATATTGTGCTTATTACATTCAGGGTGAGATTGGCCGAAGAAGTGGTGGTGATAATGTGCTAGAAAGAGAAGGCTATGCTGTTGCTGCAGGCTCTGCATTAGGACTTGTTGCATTAGGTGAATTTCGTTTCATGACAGATTCATGTTACATATCTTAAGCTGGCACTTCAGCACAGAAATAACCGAAGCTTTTGTTGAAGGTCGTGGAAGCAATGCTTTTGGATTCATGGACACTTTCCTGGACCGGCTTTTTGAATACATTGGCAGTAAAGAAGTCTACCATGTAAGATCTTATAGCCCTTTATCCTTATTTATCTAATGCTGAGTGCTGCCCTAAGATGGTTGGTTCTTAATGCGTATTAGTTCAAATCATGTCATGACTTGTGAGTTTTGATAGTATGGAAAGAATGGAGATAACAACTATGCTCAATGGGATGACAAGGGTTCTGTGCATCTTGTCACCTTGGCAGAGTGGTGAGAAGATAGATATCTAGATTGTTTTTTTTTTTTTTTCTCGATTGCAAGTTTTCAACCATAAGCCAGGAGCCCAGGAGTAGGACTACTTTAATAGAGCCAGCCCTAACAAGAAAAAATATAATTAAGGAATTTACATAATCTTATTTCAAGCTCACTTGATGAAAATACAAACTAAGATGAAGGCTTCTCTTTAAGCCTGGATGGTGTCTATGGCTTGCTGTGCCAATTCACGCCATCCAGTGTATCTCCCCCCTCCTACACACAGTGTATCTCTTCCCACTATGGTACTGGTGCATACTGCATGGTCCAGGAGACAAGGACTTTGTACCCCCATTAACTTCTACCTCTGTTTGATACCTTTTGCTTTATATTATGACATTCTCATCTTGTGAAGCAATTCAGTTTTGCTAATGATTTTATAAATTATTGTTAATATTATCAGGAAAAACTCCTAAATGCAGCAATAGCTGCTGATGAGCAAAGTGGCAACACCGGACAGGTACTCACCCTTTGCAGTCATGGCACATTCCATAAATTACATGTGAACCATTTATTTCATTTCTGTTACTATCTTGTTGTTTGTACAGATGATGGAAGGAGCACAAATAAATGTTGATGTTACTGCACCTGGAGCAATAATTGCTCTAGCCTTGATATTTCTGAAAGTAACATCACTTAGTCCTTTGTATCCTTTTTAAATCCTCTAGAAACAGTCTACATTTTAGAAAGATTCTTAGGGTTTTGCCTAACCATTTTACAGGCAGAGTCAGAAGAAATTGCAGCTAGACTCAGTGTTCCCAATAGTCACTTTGATCTGCAGTATGTGAGACCTGATTTTGTAATGCTTCGCATTGTAGCACGGAATTTAATATTGTGGAACAGGTAATCTTGCAATTTCAATCTGAAATATTGGTGTGGCTTTGTGGTAAATCATCAACGGACTTGCAGTAAACTAGTGGCTTAAAGATAAGTATTGTTTTTATTTCGTAGAATACAACCTACCAAAGATTGGGTTGAGTCTCAAGTTCCTGCATTTGTCAAGTTTGGTGTTTCCAATACGAGTCAAGAGGCTATGGACAGTGATGAATTGGATAGCGAAGCTCTTTTTCAAGCTTATGTTAATATTGTCACTGGAGCATGCATTGCACTTGGTGAGAAATCAACATTTATTCTGTAAATCCCTTTCTTCACCCTATCCCTCCCAGTATTACTATACTGCTTGCTATATGTGATCTGGGAGTCTGGAAATAGCATTTATATGTGGTGACTTTGTCCCACGTCTGCTTGTATAAGTGGGTGAATGATTATCTGATGGTTCTGAGCAAATCTGAGAGCAGGATTGAACTAGGGACACCTTTTCTCTGAAATACGTGTTGCCCTTTTTCACTTATCCATTGACCAGTTCTTGTCTAATTAGTCTAACCATACCTACAGATAGGCTAACCCTCTTAACCTTCATTTTCCCCTCTGGAATCGTTGTGCTTTTCTTTTGCTTACAAACTGACTTTAAAGCTGTCCCTCTTCACTGTTTTGGACGGGTGGATCAACACAGAAGCTATTGCCTATTATATAGCTCAACTCTCTTCCTTCCTGAATTTGCAGCAAAGCTTCTCTATCTGTCATTAAAGGCATGGCCTGTTGCTGCAGTATGCCATCTCCTTTGCTGAACTGTCCATTGTTTATTGATTATGGGTTCATTAAACCCCATCCTGGTTACTGCCTTCGTACTTCTGGTGGCACTGCATTTCATTGATAGAACTTAGTTAAATTTCCAAATGCACAACAAGACTATTGGTGTTGGTTAACCAGTAGAAACGGCATTAAATATTCATACGAACCTAGCAAATTTTTCTGCCATTTACAGCAGTTATCAATAATTTCAGGTCTCAAGTATGCTGGCAGTAGAAATAGTGAGGCCCAAGAACTACTCTAGAACAACATATCTGGTACTGCTGCATATGCCAGTCTTAGAGATAGCAACCCATATCTTAGTTCATGATATGAAGCTACCTGTGATATTTCAGGGTTGGTTGGACGCTCTTTTTAGTCCTTTTGATTGGATACTCATGTCAGCTGTACTCTATTTTACCAGTTTATTAACAAAGCAACAGAAGCTAAGCCTATTCACCAACCCCCACATCCAACTGCATTTCTTCCCATGTACAGCAGGGAAGGGCGATAAATATCATGTTGCCACTGCTACCACCTTCGATCTATCTCACCTCATAACATTAGCGCTGCACTGTCCCTGAAGTTTTACAACATCTTTTCATCGTAGTTCCTTGGTTGTAACTGTCTTTACCCTATTAACCTATTTTATATAGGTTAATCTTGACCTAAGTACTAGAAGCGTCTCAGAATTCAAATCTTGGGCTGAGTTTCACAATGGTGTCGCTGCTGGGCTCAGGCTTGCTCCTTTTCAGGTAAACTGGACTGTCACAAAACAGATAAACCATATTACCCAGCAGTAGCAAAAGCTGCAAAGTTCACAACTCTTGGGAAATGCTTTGCCACCTTTTACTCTGTATTTCCTTCCTACTTGTGAATGTGTAACACTGTCATGTTCTATTTGCAGGAGAAAATGTTAAGAACCTGGATACAATATAATAGACCTTCTGAACCAAATTTTACTCATGCTGGTCTGCTTCTCGCATTTGGTTTGCATGAACATCTACGAGTTTTAACTATGACCGACGCGTACCGATATCTCTCCCAGGTGGCCTTTTGTCCTTTGGTTCCATTACTAAAGAAAATAACTGGCTTCACTTATTTTGTGTTCAAGTATTCATTGTTATCTCTAAATCGTTCTGTACCACTTTGCACCTCAGTCACCACTCAGCACTTTGTCCTCCTTTTGATTACTTCCATACTCAAAATAGTAGGGGAAAATGGGCTTGTGATGTCATTATTTGTTTGGTTGGTATGTTATAACCTTTTTATTACTTTACCGCAGGAGCATGATATAACTAGACTTGGTTTGCTACTTGGTTTGGCGGCATCTAATAGGGGGACAATGCACCCGGCAATTTCAAAGGTACACAATCCTCCTTTTGCATTGTACCTGTACAATTTCAAAAGTATATTACTGCCAAATTGGTAAGCTTTGTCCATCTAATAAGATGTATGGTGACTTCGTGACTGATTCTTTATTAGACAAGTCTTCCTTTCAGATTTGTGTATTGTTCTTTTTTTTCTTTTCAAAGTAGTGGATTCCATCTGTTATAGGAATACATAGTGAATTGTATACATGACCTCTGCCAGCAATGGTTTTCCCTCCTTATCTACATCCAATGCTCATTGGACATATATAGCAGATAGTCTTCAAAAACCCCTTTTCAACAAAACCAAATACGTTTTTTTAACAGAAAAAAACCAAATAAATAACTCCTAATTCTCTCAGAACGTGCTATTAGAAGTGATGAGGTTAAGGCCCTGTTTGTTTCAGCTTAGGATTATTATAATCTAGATTATTAGAAGTAAGCTGAAACAAATAGATAGCTTATTGTGATAGATTATTACAATCTGTAAGCCAGATTACTATAATCTGGTAATCCACTATAAAGGTGCTTTTTCAGATTATTGGGTTGCTAACAGCTAACAAGCATCTAATAATCTAGAGAAACAAACAACTAACAACTTATTATATGCCGGCTTATTATAATCCAGCTTATAATAATCTGGCTCAATAATCTAGATTACAATAATCTCAAGTTGAAACAAACAGGGCCTAAAACCACCTGCTTGTCCTGCTGTTTTTTTTATATTTTCCTTCTGAAGGCACAATTACTTTAGTCATCCAATGTTTCCTTAGGTTGTCGAAAAAATCAGGTTTATTGTGGTATTGTTTCTGTTTGGTCACTTTGAATGGGGATGTGCTGCTTTGTTGACTGCCAAATTGATTTTTACTGCTTTTGGCTTGATTGCAAATTTTCAGATGCTCTATTTTCATGTCCCTTCCCGGCATCCATCTTCTACGCCAGAGTTGGAATTACCAACTCTTCTGCAGGTAACATTTGCGATTAGCTAATGACTTACTGTGTTTTTCACTTATTTTTATGTATTCTCAGCATGTGATCCTTGAGTTAACAGGTCTTACATTCACATGTTGTGTACTGTTGCATGTTGTAAATATTTGATAGTGAATGGATCCTAGGGACCATGCAATTATTTGTAAATATTATGTTTGGATGGAGCACAGTCTCAATTTAACTCTTATATGAACATTTCTAGTAAGATATGATTTGTTTCAGTAGGTTTTGGTCCTTTGTGGGTTTCGCCAAGGGGGGAAAAATAAAGTTTGAGAATGTGTTTGGTTATTGACAGATGAGATGAAAAACATTTTTAACCAAGTAATAAAATCTCATTGTGCAGTTTGTTTATAATGCATGCTCTTTACCTAGTGCTGTTCTAAGAACAGAGATAATGTGGTTCCTAGTAGGTTTATATCGTTACTAGTTTTAGCAAATGCAATTTTGAAATTTTGACTTACGATGCTCAACTAGGGATTTTGCTGCATTTGACAAGCAAAGGCTTTATGGGCCAAAATCTGGAAAATATAAAGTGATGCTTTGCATTTGATTTGTTGGCTTTAGTTTTGGTTCAACATTAGAATAGGTTGTATTTAATGTGGGTATGACTAGTGTTAACCTTTGAACTGTACACCAGATAAATGAATCAAGATAATCTTCTATTGTCGGTTTCTGCCTTTTATAATTTGTTCTTTGCCATCTTGTTGTCATGTAGTCTGTAATAGCAATTTCTTATTGCTGTCATCTGCTATTGAGTGATTGATCATTCATGATTATAAGCTTTTACCTAATATTTTTTTGTTGTAATTTTTTATCTATGGGGTAAGCTACATTCCCTGCAATTTATGCCTTCTTGCAGGAAATATTATCCATCTGCTCTTATATTTTTCATATTTTCTATTCTTCCAGTCAGCAGCAGTGATGGGAATTGGACTTCTCTATGAAGGGTCAGCACATGCATTAACCATGAAGATTCTCCTGGTACTTTCTTGGCCATGCTATATGATTGGGATTCGTTTCACTTTCTATTGGTTTTCTTTTAGCAAAGGATCACTTCATTTCAGTTGTCCATGACACTAATGTTGAGAGGGTAAGGGAGAGGACATTAGCTACTCACAAATATCAATCGTTCATCACATTTTGTCTGCAAGAGTTATATACACACACACAAGACAGTCATGAGTGCCCCATTGGCCAATCCTAGACTATGGGGTAAAGCCGTAGTATACTATAAACATATCTACACTTAATCTTTTCCTGTGGCGTTCAATATTCTATCAGTTCGCCAGAGCAGAAATACTAAATATGTACCTTTTTTTAATCTCCTGTTGGAGTTGGATATTTTGCCCTCACAGCGGTTTCATATCTACATTTTTTTTGGTTTACTTGTGGCTCAGAGGGAGATCTGACACTGACCTATCTGAGTGGAACGGCTTTAGGTGAATGAGGGCTCAAACTGGCAAGGAAATAGATCTAGAGTAGCTGGTTAAGAAAATGATCTGCAGAACTGTAGGGACTATGAGACAGTCTTATTCATCCTTTTGATTTACTTAATGAATCTGCTGTCCACTTAAATAGAATCATGGATGTAACAAACCAATCTAAAAGACACTAAGGGTACAAAGAAGGATATAATTGAACCGAACTAAAGATAAGAAAATAATTGAACTAAACTGAATCCGAAGCAAAGTCTACCAGCTTCTTGGGCTATATTGGTGTGGCATTGTGCACATGATAATATATGAACCAATTTGGGCTAGGTCATATATTTTTTTCCTTTTCCTAATGTTGTTTCTTTTTACTTATATTGTGCTTATTACATTCAGGGTGAGATTGGCCGAAGAAGTGGTGGTGATAATGTGCTAGAAAGAGAAGGCTATGCTGTTGCTGCAGGCTCTGCATTAGGACTTGTTGCATTAGGTGAATTTCGTTTCATGACAGATTCATGTTGCATATCTTAAGCTGGCACTTCAGCACAAAATAACGAAGCTTTTTGTTGAAGTCAGTGGAAGCAGTGCTTTCGGATTCATGGACACTTTCCTGGACCGGCTTTTTGAATACATTGGCAGTAAAGAAGTCTACCATGTAAGATCTTATAGCCCTTTATCCTTATTTATCTAATGCAGAGTGCTGCCTAGGATGGTTGGTTTCTTAATGCGTATTAGTTCAAATCATGTCATGACTTGTGAGTTTTGATAGTATGGAAGAATGGAATAACAACTATGCTCAATGGGATGACAAGGGTTCTGTGCATCTTGTCACCTTGGCAGAGTGGTGAGAAGATAGATATCTAGATTGTGTTTTTTTTTTTTCTTCGATTGCAAGTTTTCAACCATAAGCCAGGAGCCCAGGAGTAGGACTACTTTAATAGAGCCAGCCCTAAAAGAAAAAATATATATTAAGGATTTACATAATCTTATTTCAAGCTCACTTGATGAAAATACAAACTAAGATGAAGGCTCTCTTAAGCCTGGATGGTGTCTATGGCTTGCTGTGCAATTCAGCCATCCAGTGTATCTCCCCCCTCCTACACACAGTGTATCTCTTCTACTATGGACTGGTGCTACTGCATGGTCCAGGAGAAACAAGGACTTTGTACCCCCATTAACTTCTACCTCTGTTTTGATACTTTTTGCTTATATTATGACATTCTCATCTTGGAAGCAATTCAGTTTTGCTAATGATTAATAAATTATGTGTTAATATTATCAGGAAAAACTCCTAAATGCAGCAAATAGCTGCTGATGAGCAAAGTGCAACACCGGACAGGTACTCACCCTTTGCAGTCATGGCACATTCCATAAATTACATGTGAACCATTATTTTATTTCTGTTACAATCTTGTTGTTTGTACAGATGATGGAAGGAGCACAAATAAATGTTGATGTTACTGCACCTGGAGCAATAATTGCTCTAGCCTTGATATTCTGAAAGTAACATCACTTAGTCCTTTGTATCTTTTTAAATCTCTAGAAACAGTCTACATTTTAGAAAAGATTCTTAGGGTTTTGCCTACCATTAACAGGCAGAGTCAGAAGAAATTGCAGCTAGACTCAGTGTTCCCAATAGTCACTTTGATCTGCAGTATGTGAGACCTGATTTTTGTAATGCTTCGCATTGTAGCACGGAATTAAATATTGTTGAACAGGTAATCTTGCAATTCAATCTGAAATCTGGTGTGGCTTTTGTGATAAATCATCAACGACTTGCAGTAACACAGTGGATTAAAGAAGATTAGTTTTTTAATTTCGTAGAATACAACCTTCCAAAGATTGGGTTGAGTCTCAAGTCCTGCATTTGTCAAGTTTGGTGTTTCCAATACGAGTCAAGAGGCTATGGACAGTGATGATTGGATAGCGAAGCTCTTTTTCAAGCTTATGTTAATATTGTCACTGGAGCATGCATTGCACTTGGTGAGAAAATCAACATTTGTTCTGTAAATCCCTTTTCTTCACCCTATCCCTGCAGTATTACTATACTGCTTGCTATATGTGATCTGGGAGTCTGGAAATAGCATTTATATGTGTGACTTTGTCCCACTCTGCTTGTATAAGTGGGTGAATGATTATCTGATGGTTCTGAGCAAACTCTGAGAGCAAGGATTGAACTAGGGACACCCTTTTCTCTGAAATACATGTTTGCCCTTTTTCACTTATCCATTGACCAGTGCTTGTCCTATAATAGTCTAACCAACCTACAGATCAAGCTTCTCTAACTGTCATTCCAGCAAATGGCCTGTTGCTGCAGTATGCCATCTCCTTTGCTGAACTGTCCATTGTTTATTGATTATGGGTTCATTAAACCCCATCCTTGTTACTGCCTTCGTACTTCTGGTGGCACTGCATTCCATTGATAGAACTTAGTTAAATTTCCAATGCACAACAAGACATATGGTTGTTGGTTAACCAAGTAGAAGCGGCATTAAAATTCATACGAACCTAGCAAATTTTTCTGCCATTTACAGCAGTTATCAATAATTTCAGGTCTCAAGTATGCTGGAGTAGAAATAGTGAGGCCCAAGAACTACTCTAGCTTATGCCGTCCATTTTCTCAATGAGGTACCGACATACATGCCTATCCAGTGTTATTCCTATTTGGATTCTGATAATATTGTTAAATATTTCTTATGCAGATCAAACACGTATCTATTCAGACTGCGAGCATATTGCCAAAGGGATTGTTGCGGCATGTTGATTGAATTGTACTTGTTGTCTCTCTGAGCCTGCTTGCATCTTTATGTCTCTCTCATCACTGTTAGTTAGAATGCATATTTCTCCTGTTTTATGTATAACAGGTACAACATTCTTGGTTGTATTTTAAGCTTTTCATGAAGTCTTTTAGCTTTATATATCTTAAATATGGTGATCATTATAATAAAAACAATTTTCTCGACTTTGTTTTTGTAATTTGTGTTTCTTTTTGTTAGGTAATGGGGATCTGGACATTTACAAACTTTCCGCTTCTGCGTTATCTGAGGGAAGAAGTTCTGCAGAAGGACAAGTAAATTATGGACTGCAGATGGCTGTGAGTATTATTACTGTCATGAACAGCCGTATCTCTTTTAAATTCAAAACCAGATGAGGACTGATTATTTCATTGCCCTTTTAGAAGTCTAATGGGGCAACTATTTTTGTTGTTGTTGTTTGAATTATTCCTGCCAAAAGACCCTCCAGATTCCTGGAACTAACCTGGGACCATTTCAACCGGTTCATTCTGTAAATAGCGTCTTTTTATGTTTATATTTGACCTGATGTTCATATAGGAATCCTGGATAGTTTAGTGAGAGCTCATGTCTGGTTTATGCCCAAGTTTGCGAACTGTACTGAGATCTTAGTTACCATATGGTTAATTCATCACTGCATGAAGTTCAAATATAAATCTGCCAATCGCAGTCTGTTAACATTCTGATAGCTTATTTTGTGAGAGCACTGATCAATCTGGATGGATAGCTCCGGCAGGTCATTTACGATGTGTAGGTCTATCTGTGCATTTACCTATCTTGTCTACAATGCAGGTAAGCTTGGCTATAGGATTCTTATTCCTTGGAGGTGGTACACACACATTCTCAACTTCAAATAGTGCAGTTGCTGCATTACTCATCACCCTTTACCCACGTTTGCCTACTGGACCAAATGATAATCGCTGTCATCTCCAGGTGGTTTTCCTATAATTCTGAGTTCTACACTTTTCTCTACTCCCTTCGTTTCAGATTATAAGTCGTTTTGACTTTGGTTAAAGGCAAACTGCTCAAAGTTTGACCAAGTTTGTAGAAAAAAATAGTAACATTTTCAACCCAAGACAAATATATTATGAAAATATATTCAATGATTGATTTAATGAAATTAATTTGGTATTGTAAATATTATTATATTTGTTTACAAACTTAGTCAAATTTGGAGTAGTTTGACTTTGACCAAAGTCAAAACAACTTATAATCTGAAATGGGGGGAGTATATTGGTAGCTTCCCTTGTTGTAAACAACTAATGTTCTTTGTATGGTACTGTAAGTAGGCATTCAGGCATCTGTATGTAATAGCTACAGAACCTCGATGGATTCAGACGGTAGATGTTGACACAGGACTTCCGGTGTATTGTCCTCTTGAAGTGACAGTTGCTGAAACGGAGTATTATGACGAGACTAATTACTGTGAAGTGACACCTTGTCTTCTGCCAGAGCGCTCAGTGGTACGTGGACTCTGACAACATTTGTTTGTTGCAAAAATTATGCTGAAAACGATATAAAGCTTTCAGACAAGTAAACACATCTTTAACATGTCAGATGACACTAAATTACAGCAAATTTACTGATCTATCTGCAAATTATTTTCCAACTGTGAACAAGATAGCATTACTATTTTTCGGTCTACCATTAACTTATAAACTTATGAATAGAAGTTAATGGTAAATCAAAAAAGAGTAATGCTATCTTGTAAAGGGCAAACATCAAGTGCAAAACCTATTATGTGTGCACTTGTGTGGATGCCCTCAGGATGCAAAAAAGTCTGAACTTATTGGTGTCGCTCTGTTGGGGAAATGACATTAATGACCGTGCAGACTTGATATCAAATATGATATTGTTTGGGATACACAAGAAAATCCAAAAGCTATGGTTTACACTGTTCAGCATCATTCCTTTTAGATACTCCATCTGCCCCAAAACAACTTCATTTTTCACAATCTTATTTGTTTCAAAATAACTTCATCTTTCAAGCGATCATTTTGTTGGAGTTTGTAAAAAGTAGAGGACAAAAGCATTAGGACTAGATAAAGTGGGGGGCAATTGCATGGGGATTTGATAAAGTGGAGGGCATTCTAGTCTTTTTGCTTTTGTATTGGTATGTGAGGATGGGTAAAAAGTGATGTTATTTTGGGACGGAGGTAGTAGATATTTCTCTCACTTAGTTCAAACACAATCAGCTTTGGTCATGGAAATCAAGATCATACAGTATCTCTCCTCTTCATCTATAAATGTTTTTGGAATTTTGGGAATTGTATGGAAAGTTCATGCAGGTTTACACCCAGACTGGGTTTTCTCCAATGAATTGCACAATCTGAAAAGGCTAATTCTGTTGCAGCTGAAGAACATTCGAGTTTGTGGGCCCAGATATTGGTCTCAGGTGATTACACTTACACCTGAAGGTATGCAACTCTTCTAAATATTTCATGTTTCTTCAGAAAATATATGTATAGTGTTCTTATATTTTCTCTCTTTAATAGATAAGCCATGGTGGAAATCTGGAGACAGGACTGACCCATTCAATGGTGGAGTACTCTATATAAAACGGAAAGTTGGATCTTGTTCCTACTCAGATGATCCAATTGGATGCCAATCTTTGCTTTCTCGAGCAATGCATGAGGTTATATTGTTTTCTTGCTCTTCTGACAAAAGACTGTGTCTAATATTTCTCTATTGGCATGTAATTTGACTGTTCTGTATCAATCTTTAGGTTTGTGATACACCATCCACGAGCTGCAGTAATCAAGCAAACAGTGCTACTCGTAGTTCACTTAGAGTTGATCAGTTAGTAAGCACATTTTCTGCTAATCCAAGCTTGATAGCTTTTGCAAAACTGTGTTGTCAGTCATGGAAGGACAGGCAAGTGATATTTTTTATTTTCTTTGTTTGATCGTTACTTTGTATACGCAGTAAAGAACATTGCCTATCCATTAGATAGTAATCACTACGACCTATATGGCACATCGGTGTCTGGCTTGCTTTCTAATGTTTAATTATCAATGTCCAAATTCAGGCTCAACGGCAGTTTTGAAGAGTTCTGCTCTCAAATACTTTATGAATGTATGAGCAAGGATAGGCCAGCACTATTGCAGGTTTCTTACTGAATATTTGTTCACATTTTGTTAAATCTCCAGTGCCCATGAATTATCATGTTTTTAGTCATCATTATTTCTTTTCCAGGTGTATATAAGTTTTTACACAATAGTTGAAACAATGTGGGAGCATCTAAAGATTGGACATTTTCCTTTCTCTGATTCTCTTTTCCTTTCCAGCTTGAAGGTTAGTACTTGTTTTTAAGTTCTCCACATCTGCTATGTTCTCTTTGTTACTAGTTTGGGTTACTCACAGAGCTTCTGGAAAGTTGGTTCCAGCAAAAGTCCTAGTCCCACCTCCAGAAATTGACTAGTTTATTTTTTCTCTTTATTATGCTGTTTCTCTTTTTATCTTTAATTGTACTTTGTGTCTTTTTTAGGATTCTGTCTTGCCAGCTCTTTTGTTGAAGATACCTTTATCTATTAGATCAATTTGCACATACTTTACCTCGTCTTGACTATTTTTCAAAATTGTTCTGTAGCCCAGAATTGGGCTGTTGTGCTGAGATTTGAAACTAATATTTTTTGCTGTGCTACGATACACTTCTTGGCCATATACCATAGCAGCTTCACATACATCTTCTGCTCTGATATGTTATACCTTTATTTCCTTATGATAGATTAGAAAATGAACAACATTTGGTAATGATATTATGATCTTTCTTTGAACATGCAGGTTGCATCAGCCTATAATGAAGCACTGATTGATGGTAGAATTACAACTGGAGGCATTATTCAGTCCACATTTTTGGAATCACTTATGAAGCGCATAGAGTACATCTTCGCAGAATTGCCGAACCTTCATGACAACTTCGTCAATTACCTGAACAAAGGCAAATGGCCTGATGCACAAAACGAAGCAGTGCTCCTTTCTTGCTATCTCCAGTGGTACAGCATCCCACCTCCCACTTACACCTGAAGGTATGCAACTCTTCTAAATATTTCATGTTTCTTCAGAAAATATATGTATTCTTATATTCTCTCTCTTTAATAGATAAGCCATGGTGGAAATCTGGAGACAGGACTGACCCATTCAATGGTGGAGTACTCTATATAAAACGGAAAGTTGGATCTTGTTCCTACTCAGATGATCCCATTGGATGCCAATCTTTGCTTTCTCGAGCAATGCATGAGGTTATTGTTTTCTTGCTCTTCTGAAAAAAGACTGTCTAATATTTCTCTATTGGCATGTAATTTGACTGTTCTGTATCAATCTTTAGGTTTGTGATACACCATCCACGAGCTGCAGTAATCAAGCAAACAGTGCTACTCGTAGTTCACTTAGAGTCGATCAGTTAGTAAGCACATTTTCTGCTAATCCAAGCTTGATAGCTTTTGCAAAACTGTGTTGTCAGTCATGGAAGGACAGGCAAGTGATATTTTTGATGTTTTGTTTGTTTGATTGTTACTTTATATATGCAGTAATCACTACGACCTATTTGGCGCATCAGTGTCTGGCTTGCTTTCTAATGTTTAGTTATCAATGTCCAAATGCAGGCGCAACGGCAGTTTTGAAGAGTTCTGCTCTCAAATACTTTATGAATGTATGAGCAAGGATAGGCCAGCACTATTGCAGGTTTCTTACTGAATTTTTGTTCACATTTTGTTAAATCTCCAGTGCCCGTTAATTATCATGTATTTAGTCATCATTATCTCTTTTCCAGGTGTATATAAGTTTTTACACAATAATTGAGACAATGTGGGAGCATCTAAAGATTGGACATTTTCCTTTCTCTGATTCTCTTTTCCTTTCCAGCTTGAAGGTTAGTACTTTCTTTTAAGTTCTCCAGATCTGCGATGTTCTCTTTGTTACTAGTTTGGGTTACTCACAGAGCTTCTGGAAAGATGGTTCCAGCAAAATTCCTAGTCCCACCTCCAGAAATTGACTAGTTTCTATTTTTTCTCTTTTATTATGCTGTTTCTCTTTTTCTTATTGTACTTTGTCTTTTTTAGGATTCTGTTTTGCCAGCTTCTTTGTTGAAGATATCTTTATCTATTAGATCAATTTGCACATACTTTACCTCGTTTTGACAAAAAAAAAATTAAATTGTTCTGTATCCCAGATTTGCTAGGAACTGGCTGTTGTGCTGAGATTTGAAACTAATATTTTTTGCTGTGCTATGATACACTTCTTGGCCATATACCATAGCAGCTTCAAATACATCTTCTGCTCTGATGTGTTGTACCTTTATTTCCTTCTGATAGATTAGAAAATGAACAACATTTGGTAATGATATTATGATCTTTCTTTGAACGTGCAGGTTGCATCAGCCTATAATGAAGCACTGATTGATGGTAGAATTACAACTGGAGGCATTATTCAGTCCACATTTTTGGAATCACTTATGAAGCGCATAGAGTACATCTTCGCAGAATTGCCGAACCTGCATGACAGCTTCGTCAATTACCTGAACAAAGGCAAATGGCCTGATGCACAAAACGAAGCAGTGCTCCTTTCTTGCTATCTCCAGTGGTACAGCATCCCACCTCCTCATATTGTGTCATCCGCAATTGAAAAGGTGAAGCCCAGAACTCGGACCAGCTTATCCATGCTCCCGCTTCTTCGGCTCCTGCTGCCAACCACACATCTCGTGGGGCTCATGGAGATTGAGAAGCTTCACATGACTCATGGTCACGAGGGCTTGACCTTGCACTGAAAATGCAAGAAACGTTTACCAACGAGTGAGCCGATTGTGACTGGACTGAATAGTATCAGAATCATTGTTCTGATCTAGTAAGGATCATACCATATTGCTGGAATGCCAAGGCTTTGTGTGGAGGCCTCAACCATGTGTTCCTACCTTGCAATGCTCATATTGCCATCTGATATTGTACCCTATGATCCTGTTGCATTCAGATTTAAGTGTCCATTTTGGCTTTAGAATAGGAATGAGTGAGCCTAGTTCGAGCCTTTGATAACTGCTACATTTGGGCTCAATGCAACATGGGTTCCCAGTGTATGCCGACCAGTTTTAATAAACTGGTGGTTACGAATTGAGCTATAATAGAGCACATTTTGTTTCAGGCTATAGTGATTCTATTATATCATTTCGTTTTTTATAATTATAACCTAGGCCTGGATTAGTTCCCAACTTATTCTTCAAACTTCCAACTTTTTCATCACATCAAAACTTTCCTATACACATAAACTTCTAATTTTTTTCTTCAAACTTCCAATTTTAGTCAAACTTTTAATTTTGGCGTGGAACTAAACACACCCCTATTTAATATGAGACTTTTCTTGTCGGTATAAGTTTTTGAATATTGGTCAAAATCCCGGCTCCTAAGCTGGTCACCACATGCTGGCCGAAATAATTTAAATTTAGTTCTGAAACTATGTCAACTCTCTATCCTCTTAGAGCATCTCTAACGCCTCTCCAAATCGGACTCTCCAAACATCTATATAGCCAACTCTCCAATTCTCTCTAAAATAACAACGGACCCATGTGTCAACCTCTACTCTTCTTCTCTCTCTCCCTTCTCTTTCTTTCTTTTCCCCCTGCTGCCTTCTGCGCCATCGCGGTATCTCTCTTGGGACTGTGAGCGGCAAGCCTCAACATTGCGAACAGTCAGGAGCATGGTGCGATAGTCTTCTTCCCACCCCGGAGCGCCGCCCTCTCCCCATTGCGTCTGCCAGTAGATGAATGCGAGGTGACCGCGCCGCCGAGATGTGGTCCGAAAATCCTCCGGGCGTGAACAAGGCGGGCTTTTCTTGCGAAGACGCCATCAAGACGTGTCTCCCTCTCTGACTGCGCAATACCCAGAAGAGGAGCCTGCGAACGTGACTCGGAGAGAGAGACATCGAGGAGCGATGGCGGCGGCTCGTGACCGACCTCTGTCCGGCGATCTAGAGGGGGCAGCGGCGGAAGCTCGGTGCCAGGAGCTCCGGCAAAAGCACGGCTCGTGACGACGACCTCGACGATGCCTAGCCAACGCCGCCTGCTGCCTGCGGCCACCGTTTGGCGAGTCCCCTCAGGCTGGCCAAATCTAGCCAGCCGCCGAGCGGAGTTGGCTAGCCAAGCCATCCGGTTGGCCAGTCGGTTGCGACATTGTTTGTGCTTGAACGGCCAAAACTTTGCTTTGGAGAGGCCTCTCCATTTCATCTCTCCAAGCTAAATTTTAGCCATTCATGCCAAAAAAAAAAACACCCTCCAACAGCCTCTCCAACGGGATGGATGGCTAAGCCACCCGGCTGACCAAAACCCTCCCTCCACTAGTCAAACTTGGCCAGCCAAAAGTCACTAGCCACCGTGGGCCCCACGTTACATTCCTCCTCCCATTCCTCTCCCGGCTCCTTTCTCGCTGTCTCGCATCGTTCGCTCGCTACCGTCCTACTACATCGTCCCAAAATATAACAACTTTTAGCTATGAATCTAGACATACATATGTCCAGATTCATTGCTCGAAATGCTTAAATTCTGGGACGAAGGGAAGAGCATCGACGACGCCACAGAGGAGAGGCTATCGCAAGCCGCAACTGCCGCCGTCCTCTGCGCGCTGTTCACGCGCCGACCGCCACTGTCCTCCGAGCCGTCCTCACACGACCGCCGCCCTCCTCCACGTCATCGCCCACCGCCGACCTCGCCTTCCTCCGCGCCGTCACCCCCGCGACCACGCTGTCCTCCGCGCCGTCGCCCGTGTTGTCCTCCACGACTGCCGCTTGTGCTCCTCCGCCGACCGCCGCCCTCCTCTGCGCCATCGCCCGCTGCGACCTCGCCTTCCTCCGCGCCATCACCAGCCGCGACCGCCACCGTCCTCCACGCCGTCCTCAGCGACTGCCACCTGCGCCTAGGGGGGACAGGAAGCTCGTGGCTCGTTAGCTCGCTTAGCTCGTGAAGAGCTCGGCTCGGCTCGTTAAATTCGTAACAAGCCAAGCTGGCTTTAAAGCTCGTTAAAGATAACGAGCTAGCTCGTGAGCTGCTCGCGACCTTAACGAGACAGCACTGTCCAAGCCCAATAGATCATCATTTGCTTCCAAAATCAGCATGATGCCTTCTAAGTTCTGTTGACCTCTTCGAATGAACTTTTAAGATAAGATGACATCTTCAACATCAATAGAACCCTAGTGAAAAAAAAAAGATAATATCCAAATTAGATTAATTTGTTAGCACATATATTTATCTTTGAAGAAACTGGTCATAGCTGCTAATTGCTTCATATTCTTGATGTTCTTCCACATCAGTTTGCAAGTTTTTATCCTTTGCCTTTTCTTCATGCTGCATAACAGATTTGAGAAGTGGCTCAATATATAGTTCCCATTTTAACTTGTTACATAGTAGGGTACAAATATATTTACCTTTCTATTTTTTTGTGTTTTTGCAGTTTATGAATCCAATTTGTTTTCCGTTATGTTACACGTTTCCGGCTCTCCTTTTTTTCTGGCTCTCCTTTTTCTTCAGACCAGAGACGTATGTGCCAAGCTCTGAGATAACTGGGATGTTGACTTTGCAACTATGCCATCATTGTAAATTTGTTTTATTTTGTCCTCAACGTTTTTACTAACGGCATGAAGTGCTTCTTCCATAAGCAAGTAAACATTCTTCAAAGTCTGCAGCTCTGGAAGCCAAAGGAAGAAATTGCTGGTACAGATATACCTAAGAGTAGCATGCAGCTTGGGGTCTTCCACTATCTGTTGCCCATGCATCTCTTGAATAGTTCCACATTTTGCTTCTCGAGTCCAACGCTTCAATACATATTTTTCTGGCAACATTCAAGGCATGTCTACACAGTAGACCTATTCTCAACCAATCGACAACTCCATGACACTGTCTGATCAAAAGGGTTGGCAGTCACCTTGTGCTCATCTTCAAGTATGGAACTGATCATCAAGTGAGCCAATTGCAATTATGAAATCATTACTTCTATTTGATCCTTTTGTATAGGCAGCCATGGATTTCTCATGTATTGGTTGGTATAAGAAATTGAGTTGAATTTAAGCATGTGTCCAGAACCGTGAAGGTATGATCTAACAAGGTCTAACAAATTGAGTTGGGTGGACCAACCGCCAATGCATTACATTGGAGAATGCATTAAAAAAAATTACATTGGGTTTGGTGGTTTGGCAGAGAACCTTATAATGATCTTGTGAGATAACTGTTTTGCAAAAAAGGAAAATGCTAAACTTCGAACGACACAACGAAAAGGAAATGAATCACAAGGCAACAGCCAATTTGTATATTGACTGTTGCAGCTTTACTGGAACGTTTGTAACAGTTCAAGAAAATTGTCCACGGGACAAACCGAAAACAATTCCCCAAAAGAATTTAGTAAGATTATATACATGCATCCATGGAAATACACTCACCTTTTTGGGACGGGAAGCAGAGAAGCATTCTCCTCAGAAACAACCGCATTCAAACTCTCAGACAGCATCAGAGCTCTCGTCTAGGGCTATCTTGGTTGCTTACAGCTACATTTCTCTTACCCCATGGCCACCATTCTGATTAAACCCTAGGTGAATCAACAGCATAGATTCCTAAACCTAGAAAATAATTTATGGCCTCGGCCGCCACTTCTTCCTCGCTAAACGATCTAATGGATTCCAAATAGACAAATTCTTCACTGTTATCTCTGAGGTTGATTCTCAATCGGCTCAACCGGCCTCCTTTGAGGGCTCGAGACGATGTGACCGTAAATGAACTCGTTCCATGTATCTGGCAACCCAGGTAGGCACCAGTGGATGCAGTCCGCGAACTTGCGGGGGTTCGCCTTCTGCTCCTTCGTCAGGAGCTTCCCCTGCCGCAGGGTGTTCACCGATGTGTGTGCGTCCTTGCGGATCTCTGACAACGCCGTTATGTTGATGAAGTGCACTGGCACCCTCTTCATAGCCTTCGTTACGTGATGAGCTGTCGAGAACAGATCCCAGTCCGTGCCCACCTCCAATTTCTTTGTGTAATTGATAGCTGGCTGCGTCTCAGAGAAGCATTTTATGGCATCTGGTTTTCCCCAGCCCTCGCTCCTGTATAAAAGATAAAAGTTATCATAAATCCATGAGCACACCCAGCCATTTTCACTAGAAGAATCGCACAAGATATGACAACAGAATAACATTACCACTATCTGAACTTTCAAGCTAACAGCACCATTTTAATTTCCTAGCTATGTAAAGGATTTAACTGTATGTTTTTTTGTGGATCCCTCTGAGAAATCAATTGACACATGGACACACGACCCACACACATAGAGGAGGGAGGACTTACTGCATATGCACAGGTGACACACTCATGAAGAAGACTGTACTTCTTTTCGGATCTACATGCTTTTCTACCCATCTAGACCATGTCTTGAGGACCTTCCGGTATGCAGCCACACGTTCCATTTCATCGTATTTCACTGGTTTCTTTGAAAAGGACCCACCACGTCTGCAATCAAGGTGCATTTGTAAGCTTAGTCTAGCAATACAGGATATAATAATATTCCAGGCAATCCCAAAGATTTTGTCCAGCATGTCTCAATGTCGACAAGGATCAAAAATTAGGTTTTAGAAGCCACTTACAAAATTTTCATCTCTGGTGTATTCATCCACCAAATATAAGTGTTGAAAATCAAGTAGTCCACCCCTTCCCAATTCGCTGCATGCTTTGCGATTGATGTTGGCTTGATTATGCGGTCAACGATGCTATGCATGTTTGGATCATCTGAGTTTGACTCAACTAGAAAAGGTGACCAATAGAACTCGATAGTAGCATTGTACTCCTGAAATATTCCATGTAAATGTTCCAAGTTAGAAATGCAAGACATTAGCCATTATTCATTGGTCGGCAAAAATAGAAATGTACAAAGACATATAGCTTTGGAATCTATTAGATTTTTTATTAATCATAGTGATATTTTATAAAAACCGGTTATAGCCATATTGTTAGTAATTGTCTGTGACTCTGTTTTGTAATCCGTTAAATTATTCCATTATTTGTCATGTTAGGGAACAGTGCAGTAGCTAATTACCTCAAGGCGGAAGACATTTAGAGAGTCATTCTTGACAAGTGATTTCTTCTCCCAGGGAGCCTCAGATTGGACAAGGCACACCATGGACTCCCATTGGTTCCGATTCAGCGAATCCCCCACAAACATCAGTCGTTTGTTCCTCAGTTTCTCCAGGAGCAACTTAGCGTCAAATCTGGGAATTTTTTGTCAAGCCACAAAATCAGTTTTTTTTTTTTTAAAAAAAAAAAACATGTAACAAAAACTGCATAGTATAGATTATAGAATATGGATTTGGTTGGATGTTTTTCTTAGACCAATACTTAGGGCTCATTTTGATCAAGAGAGATTACGCCACAAAATTGAATCAAAATCCCTGCTCATCCCATGGAATTTGGTTTAGCCTTTTCCTATCCAACCAAGAACAGTTCAACATTCATACACTTGAGTTTCCTAACCAGAAAATACTATATCAAGATTTCATGATTTATCAGCACATAAAACTTGTTTGCAACTTGAAAATACGGTCCAGGGTCTTGTAAAGACTTTACCTGTTAGAATTGTATGATAGACATGCATAAACTCTAATACATCCCAATATAGATATGTTAAAGTTAGTTCAAACGCTGTCATCCAGCAACTACTCAGGTTTCAAACCACTCAGGTTCTCCTCCTAACAACTTTCTGTAACAAACAGAACTTCTCTATCAACCATTGAATTGATTAATACATTTGAAGACTACACTGATCAATAGGTGCAGTCTCTTTTCTCGTTAATTATAGCACCTAACCAATTAAAGTACAATATATACCAATCTTGGTTGCAAAGAAACATAGCTCATGAGTACAGGTTTCAATGGATCAAGCACACCAGATCTACTTTGTGGTCATAATGCAGTGTGATGCTGCACAACCACTTGCCTTAATGGAACTTTGGACTACAAACAACAATTAGGACAAAACCCTTGCAAGAATTAGAAAAAAAAAATCTCCACAACTCCTAATGTTAAAGTAAAACAAAAAACCATCCTTCTTAATTTGCAAGTACTAACCAGCTGGCGTAAATGTAAAACGCACAAGTTGCTACGATGCAATAATCCCCTAAGAACTATAGCAAATTGGCAATGGCATCCTAGAATTATATCGAGCAACAGTACAAACATGTCAGAAACCCCTCCACGGAGTAGTTAGCTGTTAACAGAATCAACATCACCATGCTGCTTTCCCCCACTTAAACTAGTTCCCGGTCCACTATTTTATAGCCTAATCGTGCCCAAAACCAGTGACGGGCTGACGGCACACATGGAATGACATCAGGCGAGATAGCAAGTAGTACTGTAGTATCAACGACCATTGCCATTGTCGTGTACACCCACATACGCAAATTGCGGCACCAGCAGCAGCAGCAGCCGGAGACCTTCGAGCTTACCACCCACGTCAACAAGAAATTCGGTAGAACAGACAAAGCAACCCAAAAAACAAAAAAAAGAGAGAGAGAAGAGACGATATGATCTCATCGCTCGCAATCGCATCTGCGGTCGAACACCTCACCACGCCACAGACCACGCATGATCTCCGCAGCAGCCAGCCGCCCACACGCAGCACGCGTACACCCGCGCTTTCCAGTTCACGAAACGAAAGCGCACGCCCGCCTACCCCAATTGTACGTACGTGGCGGGCGTAGATACGTACGTACACCGTACACGTACACGTACACGTATACGTGTACGGTATACATCCGTAGAGCGAGCGTATGCAGGGGAGGGGAATGGTGGGGGGGAAGTAGTACAGCGGAGACGGCGGCGGCGGCGTACCTGGGGAGGTCGCAGCCGTCGGGCTGCCACCGCCATTTCTGGTAGTCGTCGTCGCGGCGGCCGTTGCGCATGCAGGTGACCTGCTCGGTGAGGAACTCGCAGGCGGACTCCTTGTACAGCGGCGCGTTCGCCTCGTCGTACACCCACCTCCCCTTGTACACGTCGCAGCTCTCGCCACCGTGATCCCCTCCCCCCTCCGCCTTCTCCGCCTCCGCCGCCGCCGACGACGACGGCGACGGCGGTGGCGTCTGCGTCACCTGCTCCAGCAGAGACGGCGGGGTCTCGGCTGACGACGCTCCGGAGTCCGCGGCCACCGGCTGCTCCGGTGGAGCCTCGCCCCGATCCGTCGCCTCCTCCGCCGATTCGACCCCCTGCGCCGGTGGGGAGCGCACCTCGGCCGCCTCCGCCTCCTCCTGCGGGGAGTGGTTGTTCCCGAACATCAGTACATGGAGAGAGAACAGCGAGGGCCAGAGCGCGCGGCGGTGGTGCTTGCTTGCTTACCGTCGTGGCGGAGAGCTTGGTGTTGGTGTAGGCGCGGGCCGTTCCTCCTCCTCCGCCGCCGCTACTCCCGCCGCCGCCGACGCCGTGGCGCGGAGCGAGGCGGCGATGTGGGCGCTGTCGTAGAGCACGGAGACACCGAGCAGCAGCGCGAGCGCGAACACCGCCGCCACCTGCGCCCTCCTGCTCGGCCCCCACCAGCGGCCCCGCCCCGCCTTCCTCGCGGGATCCGCATCCTCCTCCTCCTCCCCCTCCTCCTCCGCCGCCGCGAAGCTACCACCCGCGCCGCAGCTCGAGACCTCGCCGCCGCCTACTTCCTCCTCAAGCTCTCCTCCTCTCCTCTCGTCTCGCTACTACTACTATTTCCTCCTCGTGGAGAACTTTTTTTTTTCTAATTTTTTTTTGGGAAGCGGAGCGAGAGGAGAGGAGAGGAGAGGAGAGGAGGAAGCGGCGGGGGGCACGCACTTAGAGGCGAGGGGGGAAGATGACAAGAGGACTCGAGGGTGGCCCACCTGGGGGTGGGTCCCACCTCTCTCTCTCTCACTGTGGGATGGCAAAGTTTAACCCCTCGAGAAAAAAAAAAGAAAAGGAAAAAGCAAAAAAGAGATGTATAGGGGAGGGAAGGAAGCGAGAGGGTTCAGCTTTTGTGTTTGTGTGGGGTTACTTTTGCCCGGGGTTTTTGGGTGTCATGTGGTAACAGTTACTTCTCCCGCAGGTAACCGGAAACTTATCCTTTTTTCCAGGGAAAGGGGGGGGGGGGGGGGGGGGGAAACGGCCGTAGGAAGAATATTAAACTTTCTTTCCTTGGAGATATCAAAATTTGTAGAATTGAAAGTGGTACATACTTGTAGATTGAGGCTCCCATCCGATGACTATCAGCAAGAAAAGGCCATTTTAAATTTTCAACTTAATTTTGATTGAGATATTTTCAATATAGTTTCTTTTTTAGCATTGGCTTTAATCACTGAGAACACTATATACAGTACCTATAAATTTATTTTTTTCTAATAAGCCTTTTGGCTTTAAAACAAAGCCAAACGATGGGCCTGACCTAGTAAAGCTGTCTAGGAAGTCCCGCTCTTGAGAGAATGTGTGTCTTTGCGAGAGGACTTCTTATCTTATGAATGTACTTCATCGGTCCACAGTATAACAATCTAGACGTGCCGTATCTAAATTCATAGGTATCCAATCAATTAGTAATACGTTGCTATATTTTAAACATAGGTTATGTTGTTATATTTTGAGTCAAATGTAATAACTTGAAGAGGAACCGAAAACAATCATCAACTATCGGAATATATAAAAAAAAAAAAGGGTTGAAATGGAACCTCGAAAACACCGCATATAAACATGCAAATCATAATATTTCTTTAAAAAGAAGCAAACCACAATAGATTTAGATTACAAATTCATGGCATATATAACTATTAGTGAAAATTAAAAGACGATGAGCCAATTAATTTAAATTAATGTTCTAGAACAATGGCATTACCATCAACCCTTAGGCCCCTTCGTTCTCTTAGTTGATAGAGATATTTTCGGCGCACGCAAAGCGAGAAAACTCATTAGATAATAAGTATTAATTATTATAAATTAAAAATGGATTATTTGATTTTTAAACAACTTCTATATATAGAAACTTTTTATCAAAAATGCACCATTTTAATAGGTTGAAAAGCATGATAATAGAAATCGAATAAGTTGAAGTTAGATTTGAGAAAAAGAACCCATAATAAGTACTAATTAAGGTTACAAACCGTATACCGTCACAAGTCACAACAGTCAACAAAAACCCTTTTAATTATTTCCATTTTGCGATATTATCAAATTGAAATACGATCAATTAAAAATAAAATGATATGAGGTATGATCATGTCTTTCTAAATAGGTCCTTTTATGGAACTAGCCCACCTAAGTCCTAAACTCGACCCATGTACTCGCTATTACGGCTAATTATTCTTTCAGTGATAGACAACATATTTGTCATTTCGTCGAAAACGAGATGTTCATGGTTGACTTTATCAATCTCAAAACATACCGAGCTAGTAATTTCGAAGTGTTCATATATGTAGGATGTACATGTGTGCATTCATAGGAGTAAGTGTGTGTACGTTGTGAGCGTCTATATTTGTTTTGTGTTTTAAAAAATATATATACTACTTTAAACATTACTTGGAGCAATATATTTTAAAATATTTATATTAGATGCCATGTGCAGTGTATAACATTTGTCTTCAAAAGTTAATTTGTGACAATAGTCTAGTAACTTCACCAAGTTACTCATTTTTTAAGATATTTTGGAGGCAGTGTTGCTTCAAGTGTCAAAGGACATTATTTAGCTAGGTCGCCGTGATCCTGTGACCCAGAGGAGTTGAATAATAATAATCCGGCCAGTTAAAAGTAAAGTCGGCAAATCAATGTGAGGTGAGGTGATTCCTCCCAGACAGTGGCATGTGGGGGTAAAAAGGTTTTGACCTATCATCGGCCACCTCCTCATGTGCCTCCACACACCTCAAGACCCCACAAACTGGCAGGACGGCCCTCCCTGTGGCCGGCCACGCGTTACTTTACTGCACTGCAATAGAATCCTGGGCTGTTTCAGTTCGTAAACAAAAAAATTTTTATTTACGTGTCACATCGGATATACGAATACATATTTAAAGTATTTAAACGTAGACTAATAATAATAATAAATTACAGATTCGGTATAAAAACTACGAAATAAATTTGTTAAGCATAATTAATCTATCATTAGTAAATATTTACTATAGTACAATATTATTAAATCATGGTGTAATTAGGTTTAAAAGATTCGTTTCATAATTTACAGGTAATCTATATAATTAGTTTTTTTCTATATTAAATACTCTATACATGTGTCTAAATATTTGATGTGACACGATGGAAAGTTTTTGTTTGGGAACTTAACAGGCCGTAGTCTGAAAATAATGATCCTACTCGTACTCCTCCAATGGCAGTATATGCGCCATTATAAAGCTGACAGGTGAAACGGTACAAAAGGTAGGAGTAGAGAAGAAGTTCTATGACAATGCTCCGGGATTTTAGCTTCCTGTATGGTAGTGTACTGTTGCTTACTGTCTCTTATCTTTTCTACCGCGCGTTATTCGTGTGTGTGTTTTTCAACTTGTAGGGAATTTTCAACTAGCTATGTTTGTGAGCGTTTTTTTTTTAATTGCATGAAACATACGCACGCACTCAGTACAGACATCACACCCAGAAAAATACAATATCAATAATATGGTCTATTTTTCTAGGTGCTTCCTGAATTATTAATGGTGTTCTTTTAAAAAAATACTATATCAATAGAAGTTTCTAAATAAAATAAAAAACTATATTTAAGTTTGCATTAGTTAATACTCAATTAATTTCAAATCTAACTGATGAAACATCATGGTACATGGACTGAAACGTCAAAAATTTCAAGATGAAAACCTATATCTACATCTTCCTCCACTCCGGTTTTGCAACCACATCCGCGTCGACACCGCGCCGAGCTCCACCGCATCTGCAGAGCCGATGTCGTCGATGCTGCGGAGCTCGGCCACTGTTGTCGACATCGCAGAGCTCAGCCACGTCCGCGTATCTGCCGTTGTCGATGCCGCACGGAGCTCGGTCTCTGTCATCCGCAGCCCAAGCTCCAGGCGATGGGGCAGCAACACGGAGGGAGGAGAGGATGATGGGCAGCGGCGCCGGATGCGGTGATGGGGCAATGACGCAAAGGGAGGAGAGGAAGACGGGCGGCGGCGGTGCCAGATGCAAGTGCCAGATGCGGATGCGCAATAGAGAGAGAGCAAAGAGAGAAGAAGGGAGAGAGAGGGGATGAGGAAATGAGTGGTCAGCAACGCCTGATAATATCGTCTCGCGTTGGTCGCTTGATAACGAGAGCATTTTCAGTTTCTCAAATATGCATTTTAGCAATCCTTTTCCTTTGTCGGAAAGGATGTCATAGGAAATTTTTCCCATATATCTTAAACCTCCAAAAATCCTATGATTTTTTTTTCAATCCAAATAGCCAAAGAGCTTGACCACGAAATCCACAGGTGTAGCTGACATTTGGATTAAACCTTCTTCTTTCAGTTTATATGCTTCCTCTGGTTTTATTTGTTTGATGTTGGTTTGTTCATTTTTAACTAGCCAACGTCATATTAGAGGAAGTATCATTTACCCTCTAACACATAATAGGAAAATATCCCCAATCCAGAGTACTCCTTTAAACACAGAAATAATTTCGTAAGAGTACCCAGTACAACTCAATCCTCATATATATATATATATGGATACCGGATACGGACAAATTAATCTTACAGTTGGAGGCTTCAAATGCATGGATTCACAAGGAAGAATCTCAGTATGCATGATTAATTAGTGTTTTATTTTTGTGTCACTAGCTAGGTTTAGTACTACACGAACACGTACACACAGCAAAATTAAAACAGAGGCCGTATATGCTCTACCTCCTCTAACATGATCAATTATATTGATGATCCTTGAAGAATCATGATATAGTACACTATAAGTACTACACAATAGTAACTAACTGCCTAACTACCTCGCTCGTGGCATTTTGGGAGCATATATATATGCAAAAAAAAATGCAAGCAAAGAAGATGCCTAATGTCCCGAGACAAGCTAACTAATTATAAGGGCGTATATCACGTATTCTTGGAATCATCGTTATTGTCATCATCATCATCGCGTGGTCGTTTGTGAGTCGCTAATGACAATGATTTAGCTTGGACTTAAGCTTAGCTTTAGCGTTGCTTGCACACCAGCACAAAAAAATGGGCAAAGACGATAGCGCGGTGGGCGCGCGGACGGCGCCATCGCTGAGCCGTCCACACAATTAGAGCAAGGTTCAAATAGTATAGCCAACTACTAACTTCAATTCATCTATAGCCAATCTAATAGCTCATTCATACAATAGTTAGATACTACACTATTAATACCTGGCCCCACCTGTCATATACACGCTACGTCTTGAAGTCCGTGCTATAGCTGGCTATAAATCTGTAGCCCGCTGCTCTTCTCTCTCTTTATTTATCTTCTTAAAATATGTTTGCAGCTGGCTTATAGCCTGCTATTGTACCTGCTCTTAACGGCGAGCCGGCGACCGGACACACGGTCGCCGTTCGTACGTGGTGTGACAGGTGGGCCCACACCGTCAGAGGGAGGTAGGGCCTGGGTAGAGCTAGCTTTGCTTGCTTGTTTGCACAGCGGTTAGCAATCCGTACAATAATAGAGCGGGTTGTAAGGCTGATTTTGATCCTTTAAGTTAGAGGTTGTTTTTTTGGCACGTAGAGGCCGAGCTACGTACAAGATGGATGTCCAAGAAGGCAAGAACTCTGTCTTAAAAATGTTTTAGCTATAGTTTATTAAAATATATTTTTGGGAAAATTTGAACTCAAACATAAAATTTATAGTAGTTCAAAATTCAAACAAGAAACTTTGTAGGCTTTAATTTCTTTTAACATATTGTATACATAATAGAACGATAATTTTTGTGAAACTTGAAGAAAATATGGACAAATTATAAGTTCCATTCATAATTCGTTTTGGCGACTGTAGTGTCATTCCTCACAGTCTGTAGCGCAGATCTACCTTTGAATAATTTATAATAAATTTACTTTTGAGTCAAAACTAATTTTAGTAAAAAAAACAAAGATGGTGGCCAATATTGTTCATATGATTTTACGTGTGATAGAGTTGATCAACGTTGTGGCTACGCTTGTCTGCTCGTATTTTATGGAGCGTCTCAAGATATGGAGGCTCCTTTTTCTGTATCGGCATATCTTTCTGTGTGGCTATTCAAATATTAGGATTATCATTCGTTCAATTTTTTAATATAATCCGTTCGAATAGTAGAACGTGTTAATGACGTTGTATAATCCATGTTATCAATAACATCATCCTCGTATAATATAAAACGGAAGAAGTAATAGCTTGGGCGTCCCTCTTGCTAACGTACCTGTCGGCGACGATCCAATACGTGGGACAGGTTGATGCACCAGCACCACCCGGGTCCGCGGGTCGGTCTGGCCCCAGGATCGCATTGTTTCCTTTGAAAACCCTTCAACTTTCGTAGTGCCGGTTCCTTGTTGATTCCAGTGGCCATGGCCTCATCTCATGGTCCTATACTGTTATTATACTAGTACTACCACTACGCAAGTATGCATGCCCTGCCTGGCACAGTGGCACACTGGGGTAGGGACATGATACGAGCGATTCCAGCGCCTCACACATCGATGGATTAATTGGGCAGAAACCTTTTTATGTACTGCAGCCGTGTGTGGTGCGTGCAACCAGCTGCCAGAACGGCCAAATCCACTAAAAACGGAGTCCTCTCTCGGAATGATGAATGCGACACCTACCTAAGTACGCTGCACCGCTATGCTCTCAGCCTCACGGTGGCTCGCCCGCGCCGCGCCGGAGAGAAAACGGGCACGGCTACCATGTTCTTTTTTTCCTTTTTTTTTTACCAATTACCACGGATGGTGTTAACGGGGAAGATATATGGTGAAAATCTGGAAATTATCGTTAAATTGAATGTTTGAGATCTGTTCCCGTCACAGTGACTAAAAATTTTATTCGTAGATTTAATCATGAGTAAAACATTTACCGGGAGTAATATTGATGACGCATACATCCATTTTTTTTAATCCAATGGTAGTTTCTAGATTTCCACTGTATATGTGGTTTTCACTTTATATTTTTCCCGTGCTAGCATTTTATCCAATCTTGCGGTAAGCTCGACAACCATGGTAATATAATCTTATGATAACCGCGGTGAATTGTGAGAAAATTGAACAAAACCTACTACTTTTCTAAAACAAACTTACTACAATTTTAATTTTCGTTTAACCCTGATGAAGTTACCGAGTCCTTAGTATTATTGTACACTGACGGTAGGGATGAAAATTGTCGTAGAAATTCCTGACCGATCGCTATATTTTAAGCATCATATTAATATGAAGGGGTAACCGGGTAAGTAGTTAAATTGATAAATATGATCCATTATCGACTGACCGAGCATCGTTTTTGAACTTGGCATTACTGATTATTCCGACCGTTTTCATCCTAACTGCCGGTAAAGCCGCGCCTCACTCCGCTTCATTCAATGGGTTCACCCGTCTAGCGCTCGCACACAGCGGCACAGGGCACACAGGGGGTCCCAATCCAACGCCCAGACTTAACGAGAAGTAAGAGCGGGTGGTGCCCACCACTACCCCCATTTAACTTGTCCTACGCAGCGGGCGGATGAATCGTGGTCTGGATTGGTCGTGTCGCGCCTGCAGCTACGTACGTAGTACGTGGCACGTGATCTCCGCCCGGATGTACGGGACTGTTTCCCTGCTTTGGAGCGGCCGGGATATACGCGGATGGATGATATGCATTCGTTCTCGGCAGATTTTGGAGAGAATCAACTTTTAGAGCACCACTTTGCGCCAACTTTAGAGCACAAACACACCTACTGTGTTTGAGAAGAAGAGAGAGAGGAGATTGGGAAGACACGTAAAACGAGATGGGCCATTAGCACATAATTAATTGACTATTAAGTATTTTAAACTTCAAAAATAGATTAATATGATTTTTTAAAGCAACTTTCCTATAGAATTTTTTTAAAAAAAAAGTACCGTTTAGTAGTTCGGGAAACGTGCGCGCGAAAAACAAAACAAAACTCACTCACAATCACCCAGATCACTGATTCCAGGCCTTGCTTAGAGCTAGGGGTTTTTTCCAGGTTTTTGGAGAGATTCCCTCACGTAAACACCCCCAGTAGAGTCCAGAAGAAGATCGATGTTTTTTCCAGGATTCCAGCAGGGGGCCCCACCCAAGGACGTATCGCACGGCTTCATCTTTTCGCTTATACTTATAATTATCAGCTAAATTTTAAATTTTTAACTTTAAATTTAGAGTTGATTTTGAGTTTTTTCATTGAAGTTTATTTTTCAGCCTTTGCTTTGCTTTTAGATAGCTAAGAATATATATATAAAAGTTTTTTTCACAAACTATTTTTTGTTTGCAGATATGTTGTTTAGCTTATTCACTTAATAGGCTAAACGATGGGCCACACCTACCGGCCTACCGCTGCTCTATTTCTCTTTTCTTTTACTACCTTCGAAACAGTCACTATCTTTTCATCTTGTAGCTCGTTTGTACGTTTTTAAGTAACCACCGAATCCAATATTTTATTCTCAATTGCTCTCCTAACACATTTCTAATTATATAGTTCTGCCCGTTAGAAGGGATGTTATTAGTATCGATACACTACCTTAGTTTAGCTCAAGTGTACAAACTTCTAATAGATCAAGGCTAATTAGGCATGTGCTGGTGATGTCTGGAAAAAAAGAGAGGCATAATGCCATATTGAGTAATGCAAGACCTAGCATCGTGTTAAAAAGCTATTAGAGCTCCCAATACTGAATTTTGATTATCTTAATTAAGCTGTGCAACTCCCATACAAGAGTGTACCTATTGTGGTTAATAAATACATTCTTGTCATGCACTAGGATTTTGGATGACATGCATAGCAAGCAAATACTCCTTCTGTCCTATAAGCAAATACTCCTTCTGTCCTATAATATAATAGATTTTAAAGATATATCTGTCTAGATTCGTAATTAGATATGTCACATCCCTTTAAATTTTTTATATTATGAGACGAAGGAAGTAGTCTATATGAGTATCTTGCATGTTGGTTTCAAAAAGTATCTTGCATGTGACACTACCATGTCACTGCTTAAACTTAACCAACTCACGAAGAAACAACCAAAGGAAAATCAACAAATGAAACAATGAGAGATGGAGGAAAGTTTTTTTTTTGTTTGGTCCCACTTGTGGAAACGATATATATATTGGGTAAATAGTCTCTAAAATAGTGTCTATATGAGATTAATTAAATGGTATAGACAGCATAGATGATATGTCTTCTACCATATGAGAATGCTGATCTAAATCAAACCACAACGCATTGTGTTCTCAGGTGCCAAAGAGAGCTAAAGGAAGAGGACCTTAGTCCTGTCCGGAATGTAGGCTAAGCGTGCCAGGATGAACTAATTCGCTTATTTGATATAGTAGTTCTTTTGATAAACTATTTGCATTGCTCTAACTATACCAAGCCATACTTTATAAAGAAAATTCTTTATTTGCACTGCACAATCGATCAGTTTTCTTATTTGCGCTTGCAAAAATGACTTTCAAATTTGCCTGCAATTTAAATGGTAACGAGTAGCCAAGCAATAATGTTAAAATAAAATTATTCCAGCTTAATTAAAATGCATACTTGTATGAAGAGAGAAAAGAAAGGAAATTTAGAATGTAAAGTGAGCCATTGTCTCATGCTAAATTGCTAAGTTAGAGGGTAGTACTTCACAAGGTAAAATAAGCAAACAAAAAATTAATTTAAAGGATCAGGTCCTCTGAACAAATAGTTTAAGGAACTAACACGGTTTTCATCTTTATTAATCATACCTAAGTACCTAACCTAGCTAGCCTCGTGGTAGCTGCAATAACGTATCTCCCGTGCCTCCTACCATGAATCTTGTTATTAATAGTTGTTTAACTTATGACATAAAAGAACATGACACAATTATTGTAAAGGAAATAGAGGGCCGATCGATTGGCTTGGAAGGTGGATGCAGGAAAATTAGCAGCCCTATAGCTAGCCAACAGGTGCTGTCTGCACACTGTCACTACCAAACGCTTTGCGCCACATGATCGATCATCCAAACTCGCATCAAAATTCAAAGGTCAATTAAGTACCATACATCTCAACGAATTTCTCCCGATAATTAAACATCCAACAAACTAAAGTTGGGGAAAAGGATATATTAGCGAACTACCTTTGTGTTGGTAATATGTGTGTGTTTCTCAAAATTTTATTCATCCATTTGTTGGAGCCTGTCTCGAACAGACTGGTTATATATATATTCTTGTATATTATATATGTTTTGAAGTTGCACTACTATCACGATCATGATTAATTGGACCAAGCTTCGTCATCAGAAAAAAAAGGGAAAACTTTATTGTATACAAATTAAGTTAAAGTACCTAACAATATTGTTGTTCACCTGCTACAACCCAGTGGGTTGGGTTCTATTAATTAATAATTAAAAAGTAATCGGAGTTGTCAGCTTGTCGAAAAACACAATTTGATCGATATGATCAGTCTTTGAGAATCTGACCAGAAATAGTTACGCCAGTGTACCTTATGAAAATTAATTAATTATTAGGGACCTACTATAATTATCTAAAAATTTTAAGCACCAACTGTAGACAAGAGTCTTTTCTGTTTTCATTTGTGGAGATAAAATATAATTGGAATTGTAAGCTAGCTATCTAGTCCCATCGGTCTATAAGTACTCAAATAATTAAGTTTGGCTCGATCTTAATACTTATAGTTTACTTAGAACAAAATAAATATAAAAAAATACATAATTAGAGTGCACTAGTACTTCAAATCCTATGAATAAAAAAATACATGAAAACTGCAGTAATGACCATTGGATAGAGTTCAGGAAAATATTTTTTTGTCCAAAGGTTGAATCTCATGTCAAAATTCCTCTAAATTTTCTGAGCCAATCCAAAAGAATTTCATAGCATTTTCAGATAGCTATTCCTGATCATGTAGAAAAAAATTCGGATGGTCGAATTCCTCCAAATTTTGTTAAAGAACCCTTTGTTTTAGGGGTTTAACCGTTTAATTATCTATCCCGGCGGTTGGACGTAATCGAGGGTTTACATATAGTCATATAGAAGAGGATACTTGGGGATATCGACGACGATACTTCCTCCCGGAGAAAAGAAGAAAACTTGTAAAGGAAGCTCATCATTCAGCATATTTTTTCAGCGAAAATATAATGCGTTAGGTTGTTAGTTAGTGCTACTTTTTGCATGCAGCAGGGGTGTTTCGGACTGTCCTTCACTTAAGCATATACTTTGACTGACTGAACACCTACCACTAACTAACTTGGTGTCAACATCGATGGTTGACTTGTTTCTGACGTAAACGATGTATGTTTCGTTGTTTAAAGAAACATTAAGGTCGATCGTGAAGTAATCCTGACTATTATTGTTGCCAAATTTGATCGATCTCGTAATTAATCAGAATAAGATGATGAGAAATTTCACCAGCTAGGCAGAGCGACTCACTGTCTAATTCACCAGGAAATTTCACTTATATAATTTTTTTTCCTAATGTTTAATTAGGTTGCCGTTTTTCCTTTTGGTACATCGTGATTAAGCACTGGTGATAATCACTTTACCTCGCCAAAAAAAATGGAGTCTTCTTCCTTGTGTCTATTTGAGGCAACAAAATATGATTTCTTTTGAGAATACGTTCTAGTACCGGAGGTCTGAGAAATATCAAGTTTTATATTAGAAAATATGGTCCCTCCGGTATATTATCAAGAACTGTGAAATCACTCATTTCTTTTACATTAATAAGTGCATTCAACATTTACTTTTATGGTCTATTTAGAATTAATTATACTATTTGTCGAAAGATATATTTCAAATTGGAATTGCTTTGAACATGTTTCATCCTAGTAGTAGTTTGCATAACAAGTATGTTTGGGATTAAAACAAAAATGAAAAATTCTTAGTGGTGCTTCAGATCATTGTCTTCCGATTCATAAAACTTGATATTCAAAAGCTCAGCTCTTTGATAAACTAATGACCTGTTTTGCCGCGATTACTAAGGAGTAGTACGTAGTTGCAAATAGAGCGGAGACATATCTAGTGTAGTTAGGGCTTGAGCTCTTGCTCCCAAATCAAATTTAAAACTAATTAAATCATCATGTAAACATTGAAGAAAATCAATGCCCCATTAATTAAACCCCAACTTAGCCTAGGATTTAAGTAATTTATGGTTCCACGGTTCCACCACTACTCCCTTCTTCTAAAAATATAACAATTTAATATCAGGTTTGGCACAAACTACTACTACAAATGTAGATAGGTCTTGTATTCAGATTCGTAATACTAGCCCGTATCAAATCCGTAAATTTTAGACGGAGGAGGGAGTAGTCACAAATCATATTTTTTTTCAGTCACAAGGTTAGTACCGTTATAACTGTTTTTTTTTTAGAAACCCGTTATAACTGTGAACTGTGATATTTACGAAAGGTGATTTGCCCGCGCGTGCGTGCAAGAGAAGAATCGTTGCAGCGTCTGCTTCCGCGCGGTTGGGGTTTCCGGACAGCTGGATTATAGCGTTATTAATAACTGCCCTTGAATAATGACGAGAGAATCGCACACGTGATGAACAAACAAAGATTATACCCCCCCTGCAGCAGCAGCAGCAGCTTGCATGTGTCATTTTTTCTAACATAAGATCAACTAGGAATTAGGTCTCTCTGCCTCAATCAATTAATCATAGGAGCACCGATCAGTCGCATTTTTTTGTGGACACGCCACGGCTTAGTTACTAGATTTCCTTAATTAGTTTAATGCTCATGTTATATATATATATGTGGACGCCCAACGGGAGAAAATAATAATTACGAAAATTGAAACCCTAGCTCCAACCTACCGCCGTCGCCGCAATCCCCCATCATCATCGCCGTCACCGAGACCCCGCAGTTCCAGAGACTGGCAGCAGCGAATCTGCCCCTCCCGAGCTGGCGTCGTCGCCGGAGTTCCACCACCACCCCCGTGCTCCTGACGCTAGGCCACTGTGCCCAGCTCTTCGTGAGGCCGCCCCACCACCACCCCCC
>CM020180.1:30220855-30235044 GCA_009805545.1 Oryza longistaminata | reverse complement strand
TCACACCACCGGCTGCTCTCGTGCCCGCATGAAGTACCGTCACGGAACCGACGATCGCAGCGGCACCGTCGCTGGAATCCGTCCACTAGACGTGAGCCACCGATGAAGACGACACTACCTTCCCGTCGTCGCTGGTGCTATCGCCAGCCGTGCTCCCGTCGAGCAGGGGTGAGATAGAGGGAGCAGAGGTGATAGGGGAGAGGGCGTGGAAAGAGGGCGGAGGATAGAGAGAATAGAGGGAGTGATAGGGTTCGGTGGGAGGATTGAAAAATTATAACGGAAGTGTTGCACCTGTTGTGCTCTTCATTAATTTTCGCATGCGGGTCTCTGTGGGACACCCTCAAGGGTTTTTACATACGGTTTTTAAAGCTTGGAAAACGAGGGTGGTGTCTATGGAAATTATTTTTTAAGTAGCAGGTGATACTAGAAAGTAATAAAAAAAATTGTGAAAATCTCTTATACCTATATTATTATTAGTTACCGGACGTGCCTCTCGCGCCAATCCAGCCTCCCTCCATCGCCGCGCCCTCTCGCGCCGAGCCGGCCTCCGCTGTCATCGGCTGCGCCACTCTGCGCTAAGCCGGTCTCCGACCCCTCCTCCAAACGAAGCCGCGCCGGCCGATGTAGCCGTCTGCCACACCCTCAGCTAGCCGTCCGAGGCCACCATGCCTTCGGCGACCGTGTACACGCCACCGCAGCCGCTGCTGGCGAACGCACCACCGCGCCTCCTCCCACCGTGCCACAGCAGCCACTGACTCCGCTGTTGCGACGAGCTCCGAGGCCTCTGCCTCCGCACTGACGGGCGTTGCCGCTGCTGCCTCAGGCCACAGCCGCGGCTGCCACTGGCACCGCCGCCGTTGCCCATCACCAGCCGCGCCGCCGGTCGCCGCCGTCTGCGAGCCTCGCGCCGCCGTCGCCGTCGTGCAGCCGCCGTCGCTTGGCCCGCTGCCACCCAGGGCCGGCGGCGCTGCAGCCGTCGCTCGCCTCCGGCGGCGAGCACCGCCGTCCGCGCGCATCTCGCAGTCGCGGCGGCCGCCGCCGCGTTGCCGTGCGAGTCGTCACCGGCGCGTCGCGCGCCGCTCGCCGCCGCCTCCGCTGCCGACGCCGCGTCGTCGCCGCTGCCTCATCGCGCTGGCGTCGCCGCCCGCGGGCCTCCTCCGCCACCAGCACCCACTCCGGCGGATCTGGCCAGGGGTGGCCAGATCCGGCGAAGGTGACGCCGGATCCGCCGTCTCCTTGCCAGGATCGGCCGCCGCCGTCGCGTCCACAACCGCCGCCTCTCCCGCATTGAGAGGGTCGCCCGCCATGAAGGAGGCCCAGCCACCACCATTATGGCTCGCCCGCCGGCTTTCCGCGGCGAGCTCCTGCGGTGGCGAGGTGGGGGAGGCGGGAGAGGAAGGCGGCGACGCTTCTAGGGTTTGCCCCCGGTTCGCCAGCGCGTGGCGACGCATTGTACTTCCAATCTTAGTTTTGTTGTAAATTTAACATAAATATGTAATTTTACGATATACTAACATCCAACATATGTGTCGTTTGTCATAGTTTTGGCAAGCATAGACAGTTATATAAATTTTAACCTTATATTATGCCATCTGTATGTATGTTCTAATTTCCTCTTATATATAATCACAGCATTTTTTTAAACTTTTTACTTTTTATCACATCAAAACTTCTACACACATAATTTTTTTAACTTTTTTTCATATCGTTTCAATTTAACTAAACTTTTAATTTTAGCGTGAACTAAAAGATCCCTTTCTTCCGGATCGAGAGAGAGAGCAAAGAATTTGCGTCGCGGTGGATGCGTGAATTGCTTTTGCATTGCAAATGCGTGCTGTTTGGTGAGAGCAACTAGCTTGTCTGGCTGGCTTGCCTAACGTTAGTTCTAGCTTACACTAGTAGTAGCCCGTGCTTAGCTGCGTTCCGCGCGTCACCGTCGCCATGCATAATTGCGGATGCGTGTCCCTTTCGTTGCAGGTTTGGATCAACACGTACTCCTCCGCTCTCAAAAAAAAAAAAAAAAAAAAAAAAAAAAAAAAAAAAGATAAACCCTGGTTTCCGGTGCCCAATTTGACCGTTCTGTCTTATTTGAAAAAATATATGAAAAAAAATTATAAAAGACAAGTCACGCACAAAATATTAATCATGTTTTATCATCTAACAACAATAAAAATACGAATTATAAAAAAATTTCATATAAGACGGACAGTCAAAGTTGCACAGCTAAACCCAGAGTTTTGTCTTTTTGCGACGGAGAGTACGTACCACTGACAGGCCGCCGTCTACCCGGGGCCAACTTTGACTTAACCATTTCAATTTCATCAATTCTACTCCCTCCGTCCAAAAAAAAAAAGACAAAACTCTGGTTTTTTTTTCCACTTTGACTGTCCGTTCTTTATATGAATTTTTTTATAGTTTGTATTTTATGTGTTAGTATTGATAAAACATGATTAATATTTTATGCGTGACTTGTCTTTTTTAATTTTTTCATATTTTTTCAAATAAGATGGAGGTCAAACATTGGACACGGAAACCAGGGTTTGTTCTTTTTTTTTTGGACGGAGGAGTATGTGAAAACTTCAGCGTTCTCCGTCCTAAAATTGAAGGGTTTTTATCCAATAAGACTCATCTTAGTACTATGTACGTCTAAATAGGTTTTTCGTTTAGATTTATTGTACTAATATATGTCACATATGACCAAAATCTCTTATATTTTAGAACTGATGGAGTATTAAAAATATACATTGGAGTATTATTGCCGGTATATACAATGATAATACAAGTGCTGATAATATGCGCACACTCACCCCTATGAGCGCACAAATACACAATCCTACACCTATGAGCAATATTCGAAAGATCTAGCCGACAATACTTCAATATGATGAAGTCACTACAAACGTGCTCCTGTTGATGGATACGTGTGTCCTACCGCTGAAAGAATAAATTACCGTAAATACGAGTACCCTTATTAAGCTAGAACAATTGCTGGAAAACCTATCTTTACTTCTGGTTTGCAACCCCCTTCAGGATTAGGTTGCAAACGGGACCCCGCCAACGTGCCGGTGGAGGGGCCCAGGCACGGCCCGGTGGTTGGGCCGTGCCGTGCTTGGGCCGGGCCAAAATACCGTGCCATGGGCCGGGCCGTCGGGCCTCGGGCCTTTTGGCCATCTATAGTATCGTGCGACTCACGTTGGGGCAGGGCTTTTGAGAGGGCGATGGATACCACCAGAAGAACAGGGTCAAAACTGGACCCTCGACAACAAAAGCTTCTCCTGTTTCCTTTTTCACTGTGTTTAGTTGTAAATTTTTTTTTAAACTCCCAACTTTTTCATCACATTAAAATTTTCCTACACACATAAATTTTCAACTTTTCCGTCATATCATTTCAATTTCAACCAAACATCTAAGGGCCCCTTTGAATCACAGGAATGGAAAAACGGAGGAATAGAAAAAATATAGGATTCTGACAGGAATGTAAGTGTAAAACAGAGGAGTGTAAAACACGGGAAAAACATATGAATGATCGTTTGATTGGACCATAGGAAAAACACAGGAATTTGAGGAGAGATAAAGACTCAAAGGATTTTTTCCATGAGGTTCTATCTCTTGTTAAAATTCCTCCATAACTTGTATGGGAAGAGGCATTCCATAGAAATTTCATAGGATTTCATAGGGTTTATTCCTTGATTTAAAGGGCTTTGTAGGAAAAATTCTATAGGAATAAAATCCTTTAAAATTCCTATGAATTTCCTTTGAAAGAAAGGGGGCCTAATTTTAGCGTGGACTAAACACATTCCCTTCCTTCCGGATCGAGAGAGAAAGCAAAGAATTTGCGTCGCGGTGGATGGGTGAATTGCTTTGCATTGCAAATGCGTGCTGTTTGGTGAGAGCAACTAGCTGGTCTGGCTGGCTGGCCTAACGTTAGTTCTAGCTTACACTAGTTACTAGTACCAGTAGTAGCCCGTGCTTAGCTGCGTCCGCGCGTCACCGTCGCCATGCATAATTGCGGATGCGTGTCCCTTTCGTTGCAGGTTTGGATCAACACGTACGTACCACTGACAGGCCGCCGTCTATCCCGGGCCAACTTTGACTTAGGCTGTGTTGTTGGATCCAAAGTTTGGATTTTGCTTAAAATTGGAGATGATGTGACTGAAAAGTTGTGTGTGTATGACAGGTTGATGTGATGAAAAAGGACTGAAGTTTGGATCCAAACTTTAGATCTAAACACAGCCTTAACCATTTCAATTTCATTCAATTTTAGGAGTATGTGACAAACTTCATCTCCATCCGTTTTCGAGGCTATTCAGATTGATGTCATTTTTAACCATACTTTTTTTTCTATAGTTGTCAAAAATATGTGTGTGTTTAGTTTGTTGCCAAACTTTAGTTAATTTATCTCATTTTTAGGTCCTTCGATTTTGATGAGACGTGACTCATTTATGTATCATATTTTAATACTACCAATATAGAACTCTCTGTCTAAATTTATTTATAGTACTAATATGTGTCACATCTGATAAAAATCTCTCATATTTTAGAATAGAGAGTATTCATAGGAGCATTATCGCCAGTATAAATATAAGCGCTCACATCACGCGCACACTCACCCCTATGAACGCACAAATACACATCTTACAAATATGAGCATATTTGGAAGACTAAGCCGGTATATCTTCATATTGATGAAGTTACCACAAGTGTCTCGCCTAGCTACCACTGAAAGAATAAATAGCGGTAAATACGAGTACTTTCTATTAAGTCAACTTGAATCCAGGTGAGTTGGTTCCATAAAAAAACCTAATTAACCAGTTAAGTTACAGTCACTTCATCTAACCAGCTTACTAACCCACTACGTGGCAAAACATGTACACCCCTTCCTTTTTTCCTTTTAAGGGAAAATTGGATCCATGCCATTATAATTTTGTAAAATTTGAGATATGCCATCCTGACCCACATGTCATTGACTCATGTGGGTCCTACATGTCATTGAGATACCAATGGTATATCTCAAACTTTGCAAAATTATAATGGCATGGTTTCAAATTACCCTTTTTTTAATGTGGCACTGTACATAAAGAAAATGAACACTAGTAGTACTCCCTCCGTCCCAAATTATAAGACGCTTCATTTTTAAAGAAAATCAAATTTGGTAGCTTTTGACTAATAATCATACTAACTTTATCTATACTAATTATATCACTATATTCATATTTTGAAGTATTTTCATGTCATGCTAATTTCATATTTGTTAGGATTATAGAATGAAATAAAATACTAGTCAAAATATGTTATTGAAGACCGTGTAAGAAAAATATAGATATTATAATTTGTGATAGAAAGAGTACTTCCATTTGTAGTCTTGCCTTAAGGTTGGCATGCTATTTGCAGTCGTTGTTGAAAAACTTTTAATTCTAAGATGCAATTGATTAGTAGCTAATTTTTGAGAATCTAAAATTGAAAGCTGGGTTCCCTGGCTTTTAGTTTTTAATTTATTTTTTGAATTCTAGTTATAGAATCTATGTTAAAATCTATTTGAAGATATAAGAAGTTATAGCTACTATAAGCTTTCAAAACATGGCCTTTAGTTGCAGTGGTCGTTTAAGAGAATTCCTTTGACCTAGATTGACAAGAGTAGATTGTAATCTATGCAACAAAGGATAAATTGTAATCTATGCAAGGTGAGGGATAGCCCTTTATTTTTTTATTTTTATTTTTCTTTTTTACTTTATAACCTAAACAATATAACACCCTTTGTTATATTTTAAATTCTTGTCACGATATTTTTTTAATTATTTAAATTGCATCAAAGAAAATGGTATACAGTATAACCCAATTCCACAGCAAGTCACTAGAACCTCAATTGCATTTAAGGCTTTAAGCCCAGCCCATCAACCTCCTCCTGAATCCTGATGCAATAGCCCAATGCATCATAGGCTTTCTTCTTTTATTTTTTCCAGTACCATGATTATTATTTTTCTCCCTCCCTATTTCGAGCAAGTTTGTGGAGTAACGTTCGAAAAAAAAAAGTTTGTAGAGTAACAAATATAAACTACATTGTCTCATGATTTTTTACACGTTACGTGTATTTATACGGGTGAGTGTGCATATTTATACAAGGATCTGCTTGTGTACCGTGTTTCGCAAACAAAAATGATCTTTTTTTCTCAATGATTTAAATTCCATATTAAGAAATATTGATATAATCAAATTCCACAGCGAATCGATATGTAACGGAAAAAAAAGTACAGATCTTTAGTCCCGGATTCGTAGTCCCGGTTGGAAAACCGGAACTACAGGGGGTTACGAACCGGGACTAAAAAGCATTTCTCCACCAGTGACGGGAGAGGACGTGAAAGAGGGCAGAGGATAGAGAGGAATAGGGGAGTGATAGGGTTCGGTGGGAGGATTGAAAAATTATAACAGAAGTGTTGCACCCTGTTGTGCTCTTCATTAATTTTCGCATGCAGGTCTTCGTGGGACACCCTCAAAGGTTTTTACATACGGTTTTTTACGCTGGAAAAAAAAGTGGTGTCTAGGGAAATTATTTTTTAAGTAGCGGATGATACTAGAAAAGTAATAAAAATAATTATGAAAAACTAAGGAAAGCCTAACTCTATCTGCATCACTTTAACATATTCTCTACTATAAAATTAAGAAAGTTATGATTTAATTGTAAATAGCTTTGTGACAAATAACACTAAATCTGTACATAGCATTTCGACATCGTACTTCCAATCTCAGTTTTGTTGTAAATTTGACCTATATATATATGTAATTTTACGATACACTAGCGTCTAACATATGTGTCGTTTTGTCATAGTTTTGGCAAAGCATAGACAGTTATATAAAATTTTACCTTATATTATACCATATGTATGTATGTTCTATATTTCATCTTATATATAATCACAGCATTTAACGTGCGGATCCACTATGTATGTAACTTTATGTATGAGTTGTTTTATGTAAACTAGCATTTTTCTGTGCATTGTAACAGGATTTTAGTTAATGAAATTTATCATTATGATGCTATTATCATTATATTTTATACATCATCTCTTAATTTATGTATATATGCTTTGTATTGTCCTTTTTTCAAAAGAAGTAATAAAGTTTGTGGTGGATGTGGTTGACATGTAAACCCTTTAGCTTCACATGTCCTTTCTCCATTTCAAAAGATAAATTTTGCTATACGATAGTTAAAATTTGTATAATTTGTTGGTAGACATCATAAAAAATATGTCATGAGTGAAAGAGACCTAAAATTAGCCGCCAATTTCATTGAATAGAGAAGGAGTAAACTGTACAGTATAAAAGGAAAAACATGACCAAAGGTCCTGACGAACTAAGTTATAAGCCAATTTCCCGGATGTTTTGCTCCTGCTAAGAGATCCATGCTCTGGCCTCCTCTTTGATTTTCATTAGCAAGCCATTCGACGAGAGCTCCTTTTGCTGGAAGGTTCTGCTGTTTCTTTCATTCCAAATTTCCCCGGTGACCAAAAGCGTCAACGAATGGAGGGCCTTCTTGGGGGCTTCTTTGGTGCTTGTGATTATTTCCCACCATTCTAAGATTGACGAAGCTTGTTGCCACTGGTTAGGATGCAAGGTACTGCATGCCACCTAGTTCGCCATACACTACACTGGATCAGGTCAGCACTGACGGGCTCAAACCCTCAACTTTGACGGGTTCAGCTCCCGGTCAGAGATTAGTGGTCACTGATGACTTGAGTCACCTGTGACGGGTGAAGGCCCGTCAGAAGTAAGAGCCACCTCAAACGGCCCCCAACTAAAACCCGTCACAGGTGAGAGTTACCTCTGACTGATTTTTAACCCGTCACAGGTGACTAGTTACCTGTGACGGGTCACAGCTGGATGCCTCACCGATGACGGCATCCCGTATGACCCGTCAGAGGTGACGGTCATCAGTGACCATTTCGTTTGCCCGTCACAGGTATCCCGTCAGAGATGTGAGGATCTGGTGTAGTGATAGCCACCCAAATTCGTCTTGTGTAGCGGCAATTCGCCAAGAGGTGGAGGGCCATTTCTTGGGCCTGGTGACACAGAGGACAGACGGAGCCATTCGGCCACCCCCTAGTAGCTAGCCTGTCTGAAGTCCAAACTCTGTTTTGAATGACTAGCCAGGCGAAGGTTTTACATTTTCGTGGGGCCCAAGGTTTCCAAATTAGGGTGTTGAAGTTGGTGGCCATTGTGCTGAGAAGCTGCTCGTTGTATGCCGACGCCGCCGTGTATTCACCGTGACTGTTGAGTTTCCATGTTATTTTATCCTCCTCGTGCTCGGACAACTCAACTGTCTGGGTAGCACTCCATATCATAACAAGTTGGTCGATCAGTTCCGTTGTCCATCCTGTATCCGCTGGAAGGGTCACGTCGAGTAGCCACTGATTTGATTGCAGTGCTTGTTGGAGCGATCTGTTCTTTTTCTTTGAAGCTGCGCGTAGACTAGTGGCACCACGTCTTTCAACCTTCTCCCTTCCCACCAGGCCGACTCCCAGAAGCTAGTAGTTGCCCTGTCTCCAATTTTTATGGTTGTTGTTGTAGCAAAGAGGAGCTTGTCGGTGTTGTCACATGGTGTACCAGATCCCACCCATGCTTTATCCGGCGACTTCCATTCATGCCATAGCCATCTGAGACGCAAGGCCCTTGCGAACTTTTCAAGGTTTAGGATGCCCAATCCACCCGAAGCAGTAGGGACACGTGTTTGTGTCCAGTTGATTTTGCATTTCCCATATGTCAAGGTTTCTCCGCCCGTCCACAGGAATTTCCTTCGCTGCTTATCTAGGATCTCGAGTGACCCTTTTGACGCTTTTACGCCTGTCAGGAGGAAAACAAGCTGCGAGGTAAGCACCGCCTTCACTAGGGTAGATCATCCTACCAGGCCAACGTGTCTTCCTCTCCATCGGGCTATGCAGTTCAATGATTTATCGAAGAGCGGCTGTAAGTCTACTTTCCTTAAGTCTTGTAGTAGTCAGCGGAAGTCCGAGGCTTTTCATCGGGAGGTTTACTTTAGTTGCTGGCATGCCTTGTAGGATGTCGTCGAGGTCCAAATCGTCGCACCTAATTGGTGCTACATGGGACTTCTGCAGATTCGTGCATAAGCCAGACGCTTGCCCGTAGCGACCTAGCAACTCAGCGAAAGCACTCACGTTTTCCTTGTTCGGATTTATGAATATGGCCGCATCGTCGGCGTACATGGATGTGCGGAAGCGCATAGCTCTTCCTCGCAATTTGCTTATCGCTCCGAGGTCGGTGGCTTTGTCAAGTAGGCGCTGAAGTGGGTCGATCGCTAGAATGAAGAGGAGGGGCGATAGAGGGTCTCCTAATAATTTATTAGAGGACAGTTTTAGCTCAAACAGAGCGAAATTCTTAAAGAAAAAAAGTCGATAATAATCATATAAGGCCAAAAGCGCCGCCGTAGGTACGACAATATCGTGCGACTCTCGTTGGGGCTTTTGAGAGGCCGATGGATGCCACCAGAAGAACAGGGTCAAAACTGGCCATGACCCTCGACAACAAAAGCTTCTGATCTTTTTTTTTTTGAGTAAATTTCACGAAACTACAGATACTTGGATCAAATTATCATAAAACTACAGGTTTAAGAATGTGTATCACAAAACTACAGATTTAGCGTCAAACTTTTCACGGAACTACAGATTTAATGCACCATATCACAAAACTACAGATTTAGTGATGAAGTTATCAAAGAACTACATATTCTAGAGTTTAGATCATAGCACTATTATTTATTTAAAGTTATAAAATCTGTAGTTTTGTGATAAAATAGTTTTTAAATATGTAGTTTTGTGATAAAAAAGTTGTTAAATCAATAGTTTTGTGATATAATACCTTAAATCTGTAGTTACGTGATAAATTTGACTCTAAATCTATAGTTTTGTGAAATACATTCTTAAATCTGTAGTTTTGTGATAGTTTGATCAAAGTATATGTAGTTTTGTAAAATTTACTCTTTTTTTTTCCCCTTCTCTTCCCGATCGAGAGCGAAAGCAAAGAATTTGCGTCGCGGTGGATTGCATGAATTGCTTTGCATTGCAAATGCGTGCTGTTTGGTGAGAGCAACTAGCTGATCTGGCTGGCTGGCCTAACGTTAGTTCTAGCTTACACTAGTTACTAGTACCAGTAGTAGCCCGTGCTTAGGTGCGTCCGCGCGTCACCGTCGCCATGCATAATTGCGGATGCGTGTCCCTTTCGTTGCAGGTTTGATCAACACGTACGTACCACTGACAGGCCGCCGTCTATCCCGGGCCAACTTTGACTTAACCATTTCAATTTCATTCAATTCCACGTGACAAACTACTTTTTTTTTTTTAAGAATACAGCAGGGGAGCCCCCGCTGTTAAGTGACAAATTACATTTCCCTCTATCCAAAAATATATGCGATTTTGATCCGATATGACTCATCTTAATACTAGAATACATCATATTTTAATACTTCTGAACGTGCTTCCTGTCTAGATTCGTAATACTAATATGTGTCATATCTTACCAAAATCCCTTATATTTTAGAACGGATGGAGTATTCAAAAATATCGTAGAAGTATTATCATCAGTATAAATACAAGCGCTCACAACACGTGCATATTCACCCCTATGAACGCACAAATGCACATCCTATCCTTATGAGCGTATTCAGAAGACTCAGCTAACGTATTTTCATATTGATGAAGGCATCACAAATATCTTGTTGTTAATGGATACGTCATCTATCATTGAAAGAATAAATAGTCGTAAATACGAGTACCCTTATTAAGTCTATATTATATAACTTAAATCAAGATGAGCTCGTTCCATCACAAAGAGCATAACCAATTAACCTATACTCACTATGTCTAACCAGCTTACTAACCCACTACGTGGCAAAACATGTACACCCCTTCAATTTTTTTATACGGCGTTGTAAAAAAGAAAATGAATACTAGTAGTACTTCCATTTGTAGTATGTCCTTGAGGTTGGCATGCTATTTAGTATTTTTTTTTGTGAACTTTCAATTCTAAGAAGTAATTGATTGGTAGCTAATTTTTGAGAATCTGAAATTAAAAAGTTGGGTTCTCTAGTCTCTAGCTTTTAATTTATTTTTTGCATTCTATAGCTATAGAATCTATGGTAAAATTTGTTTGAAGAGCTATAGAATTTATGGGCAATTGCATATTTGACTCTATTTTGAAAGCTAACTACCAGTTTAACCCTATTTTTTCAACTTTGCATTTTTACCATGTTTTTTAAATGTGAACACCAGACATGACCCCATTCCGAGAAATCAACTTGAAGGTGTTAATTTGAGGTCGAAATACCGTTTATACCCTTCCTCATTTGACTATATTATGTAAGAGTTTTTTTTTTGTATATTTGACCTAGTTTTATGATGAGGACATCACTTCGTCGGATACGCTTATAACTTCACACGCTCTAATGATAATTCCAAGTCCAAGTCCAGTTCGGCCTCCGGAGACAGCACTGACTTCAAACAGACCAAGCACCTTCGTGCCAACTCCGATTTGGGTGATCTTGGATTTCGTGGAAAGCTTATCTCGCTACCTTTCAAACGCATCTGGTCTCATGTCCAAATTCATCTCGAGTCAACGGGAATCGCCAAAACAAGACAGTGTTGTTGCTGAAACCGAACTTGGGCCTTGGGCCTTGTAATAGACTAGGCCCATCTCGGAAGTGTCACCCTCCACCTCCACGAATTAGCACTGAACCCTAGCTTTATTTTCCTCTACATATAGCTTTGTACATCCTCAAAAATAATTGGGTTTTGTTTAGTTGAATTTTGCCAAGTGCCATTCACATTGTCTCTAGTCCTCGCTCGATTAGTCGGCGACTATAGATTCAGAGCCCCCAATAGTTGGTGTGTTGATTTGCCGGGTCGATTAGATCTACCACTTCAATCGCAACTATTCATTTGTGCTTAATCACCTATTCGCAATATTTAGATTGCATCTTATCTTGTTCTTGCAGTGTTCTCTCGTTTGCATTGCAGGAATCATTAACCGCGCGTCACGGTTGGTACAACATCGTTTGTGGTGTAGCGATTGCACGGCGTCCTGTACTTGTTCTGGTGGGTAGCCACGTCGCAACCGTCGCACTCGATCAAAGCGAGAGTTATCCCCTCACCAGAAGATCGGGCCACGAGAGAGAGCGTCATCAATTGGTATCAGAGCTTCGGTTGCCTGGTGAGGATTTTAGTTTTATAGATTTATTTTCCCTACCTATCAATCAACAAAATTGCCGCACCACTTTTTCCTGTACCAAACCTTAGGTTAAGGTTTGTGCTTTGCAATTTTCTTTCAGTTTTGTGTCGTTGAATTCTAGTCCATGATCGTCGTGTATAGTGCTGGCTTCGTTTAGTTCTTAGTTCTGATTTGAGTTTTGCTTTTGATCAATTGTGTCGTTGTCCTTGTTCCTGGCCGCAAGCTATCTGCATGCGCATGATTTCTGACGGGAAGGCTGAGATTTCCTTGCTAGCTGATCTGCATGTCTGCCATTAATTTTCTCCTGTCCGAATAATCAGGGATAGAGAAGGGAAGTTCTGTTAGCTTCCTAAGTTTTGCTCCACCAGACAAACGAGAATTTTTGGCAGATCTGATCGTCCCTGTGATTTCTTTTTCCCGCATACACTGATACACTTCGGTTTCTATTTTTACGTGCGCATGCAATTTGACAAGCTGGGCAGTTGTGTCCTTTTATTTCCACGTATATAACATCGATCTGTGTGTCTTCATATTAGTTAGTTGTCTTTCCAGTGCTTGAGTCATTGTAAGTTAATTATCCGGCTAATCACTCTAGTAGACACCGCTTGATAAAAAAAAAGAAAAAAAAAGGCAGGAGGTGCAAAAAAAAAAAAGAGAGAGAGAGAGAGAAAGAGCCGCACAAAAAAAATCAGAAAAGAAAAAAAAGAAAAAAATCAGAAAAAGAAAAAAAAGAGAAAAAAAATCAGAAAAAGAAAGTGTGGATTTTTTTTGTTGTTGGAATCTTGGAGAGAGTTGCTTACTATAGCGAGTTGTGGATTGTCCGACTGTGATCATTTGCTTGCTTAAGCTAGGATTGAGTCTAGGCTACGTCAGCAATTTTGACTAGTACTTTGGATTATTATTCAATTTCGCAAATCTGTTTGATTTTTGCTATTCCTTGTGATATAGTTAAGCCTACCAAGATCCACATACTACTAACCTTTACAGGTCCGGCTTTACAATCGCTCCACTCATCAAGCGTGTCATTGTGCCACGAACCAGCCACGGTGATTGACCTGTTTTTGCATTCTTTGAGAATATTATAAGAATTTGGTATATGCTTGAGTGTTGAGTGCCTTCAAAAGCTCCACATATCTATAGATTGTTAGGAACTGACACTTTATTGTGAGTTTCTTTTGCTTGCTAACGATGTCAGGTACAAGTTCCGACGAACCAACACTGGAGAATCTAGCGCATAAACTGAAGGGCATGGAAAATTGGTATGAAGAGTTGATGCGTAATAGTAAATCATACAAGGAAAGCACAGATAAACATTTAAAAACCTTAAGTGAAAGCCTGGTGAAAGTAGTGGATCAAATTGAGAAAATGAATCAATCACATAAACAATTAACTGAAAACATTCAGAATATGAATATTGGACATGAAAATATTGTGCGACGCATTGGTTTACTTGAGGCTGCAGGTGAAGAAGGTGCAGGTGCCACTGCTCATCGACACCAAAGATATGACGATGAAGACGAAGAGCAATCTGTTGCTGATGATGAGGAGGAAGACGAGAGTGTTGGAAATAGAAGACAACGTCGAGTTAGGGACAAAGATGATCCTTTATCTAAGGTAAAATTTACTATGCCTTCTTTTGATGGTAAGTTTGAACCTTCTGTTTATCTAGACTGGGAGCTAGCTGTTGAGCAAAAATTTTCTTGCTATGATTTTCCTGATAATAAGAAAGTGAAAGCTGCCAGTAGTGAATTTACCTTCTTTGCATCTCTATGGTGGAATGACATATGTGATAGAGGACTTACACCTAGAACATGGGATGATATGAAACGTACAATGAGGTCTAGATTTGTTCCTTCTTACTATGCTCGTGACATGTTAAATAAACTGCAACTTTTAAGACAAGGTTCCAATTCTATAGAAACATACTATCAAGAGATGATGATTGCTTTGTCCCTAAC
>CM020180.1:30205114-30220830 GCA_009805545.1 Oryza longistaminata | reverse complement strand
GAGATCGTGATGACAAGCAAAGATTATACTTCCCCTGCAGCAGCAGCAGCAGCATGCATGTGTCATTTTTCTAACATTAAGATCAACTAGGAATTTAGGTCTCTCTGCCTCTCAATCAATTAATTCATAGGAGTACCGATTCAGTCGCTATTTTTTGTGGGCACGCCACGGCTTAGCTACTAGATTTCCTTAATTAGTTTAATGCTCATGTTATATATATATATATATACTATATAATAATATATTATATATATATATATATATATAATATATAATATATATATATATATATATATATTATTCGCCGTCACCGAGGCCCCGCAGTTCCTGAAGACTGGCAGCAGCGAATCTGCCCTTCCCGAGCTAGTGTCATCGGAGTTCCACCACCACCCCCCGCGCTCCTGAGGCCAGGCCACTACGCCCAGCTGTTCGTGAGGCGCCTCACACCACCGCTGCTCTCGTGGCCCGCATGAAGGTACCGTCACCGGAACCGACGATCGCGAGGGCACCGTCGCTGGATCCACTAGACGTGAGCCACGATGAAGACGACACTGCCTCTCCTGTCGTCGCTGGTGCTATCGCCAGCCGTGCTCCCATCGAGCAGGGGTGAGATAGAGGGAGCAGAGGTGATAGGGGAGAGGGCGTGAAAGAGGGCGGAGGATAGAGAGGAAATAGGGGAGTGACAGGGTTCGGTGGGAGGATTGAAAAATTATAACGGAAGTGTTGCACCTGTTGTGCTCTTCATTAATTTTCGCATGCGGGTCTCTGTGCGACACCCTCGAGGGGTTTTTACATACGGTTTTTAAAGCTTGGAAAACGAGTGGTGTCTATGGAAATTATTTTTTAAGTAGCAGATGATACTAGAAAAAAGTAATAAAAAAATTATGAAAAACTCTTATACCTATATTATTTTAGTTACTGAAAAATCGATGCTAGAAAAATAGAATATGATGAAAAACTCTAAATCAACTATAAATTTAAGCTTCAATTTAAATTTTGCTCGCGGCTAATAAGAAAAAAAAAGAGAGGAAAGCCCTAACTCTATCTGCATCACTTTAACAATTCTCTTATAAAATTAAGAAAGTTATGATTTAATTGTAAATAGCTTTGTGACAAATAACACTAAATCTGTACGTAGCATTTTGACATTGTACTTCCAATCTTTTTTTTTTTTTGAACGACTTGCCCGAGACGGTGCGAAGTTGTTTGATAGAGCAGGAAAAAAATTACAAGATTACAACCCTGGAGGGTCGTAACCAGGAAAAGGAAAAAAATATACCACCACCACACACCGACAGCGCCAACACACAACCCGGGAGAAGGCTAGCACCGGACCGGCCGCCGCTAAGTGTGACCGACCGCCGCTAGACCAACAAAGGAACACGGACAAGATCGCCCTCTAAGGGATGCCAAAAACGACGTCTTCAAGAAGAGAAGCGACGGAAAAAACCGCCGCGCCGTCCGTCGGGGCTCAAAGGAGCCGAGACTAGCTTTCCGCCCGGCAACCGCCCTTGAAGGGTGAGGCCAGCACGACAACGCCCTTAGGAGGGGAATGAACCATCGTTGTCGGCCCAGCCAAGGCCGGACTAGGTTTTCACCCGCCGCTCACCACCTGCGAATCCTTGGCTGACACAACGATGCTCCACCACCTCTCCAGCTCTGCCGACATGCGGGACCCCCTGCGCCGGCGCCTCCGCCGGCCAGTCTTCGTGCGCCGAAGACCGCGCCACACCCACCGGCAGCTCCTCCTCGCACCGAGGTCGCCTCCTCCACCGCCGGCCCGCGCCTCTCGCGCCAAGCCGGCCTTCTCCACGGACGTGCCTCTCGCGCCCAATCCAGCCTCCCTCCATCGGCGCGCCTCTCGCGCCGAGCCGGCCTCCGCTGTCATCGGCTGCGCCACTCTGCGCTAAGCCGGTCTCCGACCCCTCCTCCAAACGAAGCCGCGCCGGCCCGATGTAGCCGTCTGCCACACCTCAGCTAGCCGTCCGAGGCCACCATGCCTCCGGCGATCGTGGTCACCGCCACCGCAGGCCGCTGCTGCCGAACGCACCACCGCGCCTCCTCCCCACCGTGCACAGCAGCCACTGACTCCGCTGTTGCGACGAGCTCCGAGGCCTCTGCCTCCGCACTGACGGGCGTTGCCGCTGCTGCCTCAGGCCACAGCCGCGGCTGCCACTGGCACCGCCGCTGTTGCCCATCACCACAGCCGCGCCGCCGGTCGCCGCCGTCCGCGAGCCTCGCGCCGCCGTCGCCGTCGTGCAGCCGCCGTCGCTTGGCCCACTGCCACCAGGGCCGGCGGCGCTGCAGCCGTCGCTCGCCTCCAGCGGCGCGAGCACCGCCGTCCGCGCGCATCTCGCAGTCGCGGCGGCCGCCGCCGGCTGCCGTGCGAGTCGTCACCGTCGCGTCGCCGCCGCCTCCGCTGCCGACGCCGCCGCGTCGTCGCCGCTGCCTCATCGCGCTGGCGTAGCGCGCCCGCGGCTCCTCCGCCACCAGCACCCACTCCGGGCGGATCTGGCCAGGGGATGGCCAGATCCGGCGAAGGTGACGCCGGATCCGCCGTCTCCTTGCCAGGATCGGCCGCCGCCGTCGGTCCCCAACCGCCGCCTCTCCGCATTGAGAGGGGTCGCCGCCATGAAGGAGGCCCAGCCACCACCATTATGGCTCGCCCGCCGGCTTTCCGGCGGCGAGCTCCTGCGGTGGCGAGGTGGGGGGAGGGGGGAGAGGAAAGGCGGCGACGCTGCTAGGGTTTTGCCCCCCCGTGTCGCGAGCGCGTGGGCGACGCATTGTACTTCCAATCTTAGTTTTGTTGTAAATTTAACCTATAAATATGTAATTTTACGATATACTAACATCCAACATATGTGTCGTTTTGTCATAGTTTTGGCAAAGCATAGACAGTTATATAAAATTTTACCTTATATTATGCCATCTGTATGTATGTTCTATATTTCATCTTATATATAATCACAGCATTTTTTTAAACTTTTTACTTTTTTATCACATCAAAACTTTTCTACACACATATTTTTTAACTTTTTTTTATATCGTTTCAATTTTAACTAAACTTTTAATTTTAGCGTGAACTAAACAGATTCCCTTTCTTCCGATCGAGAGAGAGAGCAAAGAATTTGCGTGCGGTGGATGCGTGAATTGCTTTTGCATTGCAAATGCGTGCTGTTTGGTGAGAGCAACTAGCTGGTCTGGCTGGCTTGCCTAACGTTAGTTCTAGCTTACACTAGTAGTAGCCCGTGCTTAGCTGCGTCCGCGCGTCACCGTCGCCATGCATAATTGCGGATGCGTGTCCCTTTCGTTGCAGGTTGGATCAACACGTACTCCCTCCGTCTCAAAAAAAAAAAAAAAAAAAAAAAAAAAAAAAAAAAAGAAGACAAACCCTGTTTCCGTGCCCAATGTTTGACCGTTCGTCTTATTTGAAAAAATTATGAAAAAATTAAAAAGACAAGTCACGCACAAAATATTAATCATGTTTTATCATCTACACAACATAAAAATACGAATTATAAAAAAATTTCATATAAGACGGACAGTCAAAGTTGGACACGCAAACCTAGGTTTGTCTTTTTTGCGACGGAGGGAGTACGTACCACTGACAGGCCGCCGTCTATCCCGGGCCAACTTTGACTTAACCATTTCAATTTCATTCAATTCTACTCCCTCCGTCCAAAAAAAAAAAAAAGACAAACTCTGGTTTTTTTTTTCCAACTTTGACTGTCCGTCTTATATGAAATTTTTTTTATAGTTTGTATTTTCATTGTTGTTAGATGATAAAACATGATTAATATTTTATGCGTGACTTGTCTTTTATATTTTTTTCATAATTTTTTAAATAAGATGGACGGTCAAACATTGGACACGGAAACCAGGGTTTGTCTTTTTTTTTTTGGACGGAGGGAGTATGTGATAAACTTCAGCGTCCTCCGTCCTAAAATATGAAGGGTTTTTATCCAATAAGACTCATCTTAGTACTATGTACGTCTAGATAGGTTTTTCGTTTAGATTTATTGTACTAATATATGTCACATATGACCAAAATCTCTTATATTTTAGAACTGATGGAGTATTAAAATATACATTGGAGTATTATTGCCGGTTATAAAGTGCTGTATATACGCACACTCACCCTATGACGCACAATACACATCCTACACCTATGAGCATATTCGAAAGACTCAGCCGACATATCTTCATATTGATGAAGTTACTACAAAGCGTCTCGTTGTTGATGGATACGTTGCCTACCGCTGAAAGAATAAATTACCGTAAATACGAGTACCTTATTAAGCTAGAACAATTGCTGGAAAACCTATCTTTACTTCTGTTTGCAACCCTTCATGATTAGGTTGCAAATCGGGACCCCGAATCCAGGACTAAATATGGCTATTTTTAGTCCGAGTGAAATGATCTTTAGTCCCGGTTGGTACACGAACCAGGACTAAAGATCGGAGCGCCACGTAGCTGACGCTCCATCTTAAGTCTTTTTTTTCTTTTTTTATTATTGTTTGCTACTTTGCATATTGATTTCAAACTAAACTCAACAACAAAATCATCCACATTCACAAAACATCACAAAATCATTCACAAATTCACAGATCGAATGAACATACTCAAATTGACATCACAAATTCATAGATCCATAGAATAAACAAATTCACATGATCCACATAATGAACAAATTCACATGAATCCTTGTTGTTGTCGCGCCGGCCGCCGCACAGGCCGCCATTGCTGGCCGCCGGGGTGGTAGCCCCCCCCCCTCCGCTCGCTCCTCGCTGCTGCACAAAAAGGAGAGGATGAGAGAGAGAGAGAGAGGAGAGAGGACCCTGAGGAGGATAAGAGAGAGAGGAGATATGAGGAAAGGGAGGAGGATGAAGTTACAGATGAGGGGGAGGAGTTTGTGAGGAGAAGGAGAGGATAAGTGCGATGGATTATATACGGTGCATCGATCTTTAGTCCCGGTAACACCAACTAGGAATAAAGATAGTGGAAGGCCTGACCTCTTTTTGAACCGGGACTAAAAATGATCTTTAGTCCTACTCGAACGGGACTAATGTGGATTCTGCATGACCCAGCAAAGATCATTTTCCAGTAGTGAACTTAAATCCAGATGAGGTCGTTCCATCACAATCAACCTAACTAGTTAAGCTACACTCACTTCGTCTAACCCACTACGTGGCAAAACATGTACACCCCTTCAATTTTTTTTTTGATATGACGTTGTACATAAAGAAAATGAATACTAGTAGTACTTCCATTTGTGGTATGGCCTTGAGGTTGGCATGCTATTTAGTCTTTTTTGATAAACTTCCAATTTTAAGAAGCAATTTATTGGTAGCTAATATTGGAGAATCTGAAATTAAAAGTTGGGTTCCCTAGCCTCTAGCTTTAAATGTATGTTTTTGAATTCTATAGCTATAGAATCTATGTTAAATCTATTTGGAGAGCTATAGAATCTATGTTAAAATCTGTTTGGAGAGCTGAAAATTCTAAGATAAGTTATAGCTGCTAGAAATTTTCAAAACATAGCATTTAGTTCTAGTGGTTGTCCAAGAGAATTCCTTTGACCTAGATTGACAAGAGTAGATTGTAATCTATGCACTTAAATTGACAAAGGGTAAACTGTAATCTATGCAAGGTGAGGGATAGTCCTTTCTTCTTCTTTTTTTAACTTTATGACCTAAACATCCTTTGATATATTTTAAATTCTTGTCACGACATTTTTGTATTTATTTAAATTACATCAAAGAAAATGGTATACAGTATAACCCAATTCCACAGCAAGTCACTAGAACCTCAATTGCATCTTAAGTGCTAATGGGCAATCGATCGCCCGGCGACAAGGGTAGCGATCGATCCCCCTTCCCTCTCTCCCCTCCACCTGGTTTTCTTTTTTGGCACCGCATTACTTTCCTATTTTAGTAAATTTATGCACCTTAAATTTATACACCTCAAGTTTACACATCTAAAGTTTATACACCTCAAGTATACACATCTAAAGTTTAGAGACCAAAAATTTATAAGTCAAAAGTTTATATATCTGATTCAAATTTGAATTTGAATTCAAATATTTTTTTTATATATAGTATTTCTATACATCTAAAGTTTATAGACCTGAAGTTTATAGACCCAAAGTTTATAGACCTAAAGTTTATATACCCGTTTCAAATTTGAATTTGAATTATATCGGGATTCAAATTTAAATTTGAATTCAAATATTTTCTATATATAGTATTTTTATGCATCTAAAGTTTATACACCTAAAGTTTATAGACCCAAAGTTTATAAGTCAAGAGTTTACATACCTGATTCAAATTTGAATTTGAATTATATCCGTTCAATTTGAATTTGAATTCAAATATTTTCTATATATAGTATTTCTATACATCTAAAGTTTATATACCCAAAGTTTGTAAGTCAAAAGTTTACATATCCGATTCAAATTTGAATTTAATTCAAATATTAGTTTATAGACCCAAAGTTTATAGGTCAAAAGTTTACATACCCGTTTAAATTTGAATTTGAATTCAAATATTAGTTTATAGACCCAAAGTTTATAAGTAAAAAGTTTACATACCCATTTCAAATTTTAATTTTAATTCAAATTTATATGGTGTAGTAGTAAGAGAAGAGAGGAGGTAAAGTAGTAAGAGGGAGGGGCGGGTGATCGCTTGGGAGGGAGGGGAGCGATCACCCACCCATTAGGAGTACCCGATGCAATGGGATGCAATAGCCCAATGCATCATAGGCTTTCTTCTTCTTCTTTTTTCCAGTACCGTTATTATTTTTCTCCCTCACTATGTCGAGCAAGTTTTGTAGTAACGTTCAAAAAAAAACAAGAAGTTTGTAGAGTAACAAATATAAACTGCGTTGTCTCATGATTTTTCGTACGTACGTATATTTATACAAGTGAGTGTGTACATTTATATGAGCATCTGCGTATATACCGTGTTTCGCAAACAAAAATGATTTTCTTTTCGCAATTATTTAAATTCCATATTAAGAAAAAAATGATACAATCAAATTCCACAGCGAATCGACATGCAACGGAAAAATAGGACATAAACGATGCAGGAAGCTCCTCTCTCCTGTTGCTCCTCTGCATGCGCTCCTTCCCCTTCGCGCACATCCCCTCCTCCCTCTCTGGAATTCGGATCGGGGCCACGCGCACTGCTCGATCGGCGAGAGGGAATCAATCCACCTGATAGTGAGGGAGGGAGGGCGAATTAATCGATCGATCGAGGATGCAGCAGCAGATGGCGGCGACAGTGGAGGAGCAGATGATGGTGAAGGCGATCAGGGAGGAGCTCCCATGGGAGAGCCTCCCCAAGCGCATCCAGGCCGCCCTCGTCTCCAAGGACGACTGGCACCGCAGGTATAATATCTATCTAACCGCATTAATTCCATCCATCCGCGCATTAATCCCATTTCTGCTCGCAAGTTAATTTGTCCGGTTAGATTATGGGGATTTTTTTTTCCTTTTCTTTTTTGCTTGGAGATTTTGGACGCAATCTGGGGTGTTCGGGAATAGGAATGGGCGAATGGTCTGATCATAACGTGTTTATATAGGAATGCCAATTAAATTCAAGTCATGTTCATGGTTATAAACCGAAATGTTCATTATCCTAATTCCTAAAATTATCCACTACCCGGGACCGGGATTGTCACCGACTTGTGTAGCCCATGTGATGTCGCCTACCATTATCATCTGGGTTTGGCCTGTTAGTGTGAGTGGGCCTGGGTTATCAATGGTACAGTACCTTTGATGGAAGCCACACAGGGCCCAGCTGCACCGATTCAGCCATCCAAGGTAGCACAAATGTGGAATGACATAATCTTGTTACACTCATGATAATTATTCTTGGTTTCTGACCTAGTTTCAGGATTTTCAGAGTATTGTCTTGCATAATGCATTTGGGTGTTTCTTAAAGATGTATGCCTGATGAGTGATGACCAGCTTCCTAAATACATTGATGGCAGGATTGTAGATTATTGCATACGAAAACGATTGCCATGGACCTCCTGTTTCGCGCGCAAAATTTGCAAAGAGGGAGAATACTATGAGGAGTTGATGCGCTATCTCCGCAGGAACCTTGCAGTATGTTGCTCAAATTTCTCTCAATTAATTAGAACCAGCATTCAGAAGTAGTGGAGAAACACCTTTTGCATCTCTTTGTTTTCATACTTCAATTTGTGAAATGGTATGTTTTGACTGATTTCATATGCAATATACACTTGTTGTCATTTTTGTTAATAATTTTTTTCTTTGGGTTGTATTCATGCATACCTCCTGCAGCCATATTAACAATTTGTTCAACTAGCTAGGAAGTAATTGTATTAGTATGATTGACTAGTTTTTTTAGAAAGCTTTCATGACAGCTACATTTTGTTAAAATGTTTTCTTTGGGTTGTATCCTTGTATACCTCTTGTGCCCATACATTAACAATTTTTCAATTAACTAGGAAGTAATTTTATTACTAGGCTTGACTACTTTTTCTAGAAAGCTTTCATGACTGCTACTTTTTATTAATTTTTTGTAGTTATACCCGTACCATCTTGCAGACCAAATCTGTCGAGTAATGAGGATATCACCTTTCAAATATTACTGTGATGTGCTTTTTGAAGCTATGAAGAATGGTAACTGCTTATTAATAGAAAGCAAAGCATCTCATTATAACATTCCACCTACTTGCATCACATACTTGCTGATTGACATGCCGTTATGCAATGTCCACATTGACTCATTTTGAATTTTAGATACATATATTCTACCAGAAACAAAGCTCCATTGTGTGATGTAACATGCACCGCTGTTTCTGCATCAATATCTAAAATTCATCTATCCAAATAGTAGTTTTGATTTCTTACTCATAACTTATACTACTAAAAATGTTTCTGTTCACCTTGACAACTACGTAAGCTTGGCTATAGTGTCAGTTTCTACTTGATTGTGAATTTTAATCAGTTAAAAAGTTTATACTATTTAAAAAGGTTTCAATTTCTACTTGTTTCAGTTTATACCATTTAAAATGGAGGAACCTTTTGTTCTCTTCACAATACGTTTCTGATTCTAGCTTGTAATATGTGGTACCTTTTGAATTTATATATTGCATTTATTGATATATGGTTACTATACAACAATTTTACAATCCGTTTATCTTCATCATGGAGACTTATGTTTTGTGCGCACCTCTTTATATTTGTATATTGTTGATAATACTGGCAGAGCAACCATATGACAGTATTCCAAACTTCAGTGCTGCTGATTCCCTGAGGATCACAGGTGTTGGGAGAAATGAATTTATCGATATTATGAACAAGTGTAGATCAAAGGTATCATTACCTTCCATATCATGATCTGTCGTCTATGATATTATTGGTTCTTATATTCTTGCCAGGGTACAAGATTTAATTAGTGATCCACGGGAATATTTTAGCACTATTACTGTGATGTAGGAATGGACTGTAATATTTGAATGCAGCACAAGTGCTCATCGTATGTTCAGAAAATGAACATATCTAGACTAGTTTCTCGCTGCTATACTTTTATTTGTTCCACTCGTTTATGTCAGAAGATAATGTGGAAGCTGAGCAAATCAATTGCGAAAGAGCTGCTGCCAGCACTCCCTGCGGACCTAGCAATAGAACCATGGTGGGGAGTTCGGTTTGTCAACTTCACATTGGAAGAGTTTAAGGTTAGATTCATCAGTGACAAGTTTTCTCTGTGCAAGGATATTGTACTTTTAACATAATGATATAGCGAGTTTTTTTTTTTGTGGTTCTCTTCTTACCATGGTGGCATACAACAGTGTTAGTTAAACTTATTTCTCTCTGAGATTCAAAAGTACCTTGGTTTTTTTTTGGTAATTGATAATATTACTTTACTGTAGAGGCTTTCAGAAGCAGAGGCATCAGCAATAGATAAAATATCAAAGGACGAAGATAATTCCTATGTTCTATTTGATCCGAAGGTTATAAATGGTCTTTACAAGAGAGGAATGGTATACTTCGATGTGGCTGTTTATCCTGAGGACCGTTTCAGAGGTATGGTTTCGGAGAAAGCTATGTCATTACATATTTATGTATGATTTCTATTATTATGGTTTAGCATAAAATTTTTGGAGGATTTGCCTATAATTCGATGGCACAGTTGCTTCAAGCTTGTAACGGTAAACTGCTGATGAGTACAATATCAGTTAGAAACCTATAACATCCTTAGAGGCACTAACAGTGTGTGTATATTGAGGGTATTATTCTGTAGACACGAAACTACAACACAGCTCAATTCTCCCTAAATGCCAATTGGTTCAGTTCTGTACTTGTCCTGTTGTTTCAGTATCAAGGCTTGAAGGTTTTGTGTCAAATAAGGATCAGTCTTACGAAGATCCAATTGAAGAGTGAGTACTTGCCTTGAGTATTCTTCCACACAACTGAGCTCCATTCCCTATTAAACTATAGTGCATTGCAAGAATCATCTGTAGCTATTAAAATGATTTTACGCCTTTCTTGTTTGCAGGCTACTATATGCTGTATTTGTTGTATCAAGTGAAAATGCTACAGTTGCTGAATTGGCTAAAACGTTGCAGGCTGACCTGTATCAGCTTCAGGCAGCTGCATCATTTGCTTGTCGACTGGGTTGGGCTGTAAAGCTTATGGATGCAGACTCCATTCTTAGAGATTCAAATGGATCTACAATACCTAGTAATATTCTTACTGATGATGACGAAGGTTCACTTACAAGTATCAACTCAGAAAGGTCAGGTCATGCATTGCTCAGCAGTGATTCCGATGGACCCAGGAGAATATCTGGGGCTTCTTATGTGGGTTTCATTGTTGATGCCAATGTAACTTCGTACTTGATGATGGGTTCATTATCTCCAGGTTATATTCCATTTGTTACTAATTTTCTACTTCTAGGCAGGGAACTGTTCAATGTCATTGATTGGTAATAATTTTCTCCCATACGTATCACAGGTCTGAAGTCTCATGCTGTGACACTATACGAGGCCGGAAAGCTTGGTGATTCTTGCATTGCTGATCTATGCAAGGACCTTGCTAGTTTAGAAGGAAAGAGGTTTGAAGGTGTGCTCCAGGAATTTGCAAATCATGCTTTTAGCCTCAGATGCTTCCTTGAGTGTTTGCTGTCTGGAGGGACATCACCAGATGAAGCTATTGAACCAAACAGCCAGGAATTCTGCCTGCAGGAGAATTTCTCCAAAACTTTATCCAAGGAAAGCATTGATGAGGGCATTAGTAATGTTGTTAAGAGTAATGGAGGTTCACTTGAAACCGTAGACACTGCAGATACTGATCGTCATAATGAACTGTCACAAGCAGACCACCCAATGGTTGACTCAGATGTTGCAGATGTGAGTACATCATCACCCTCAAGTATTGTCTCTGAAAGTAAGGAAAGCACAGACAAAAATGATTCTGATACGAGCAAAACCCCTCTACCAGATGGATCAACTGACAGTAGTTCCTTGTCGAAAACTAAAAGAAGTTACCGGATCAATATTCTTCGCTGCGAGAGCTTGGCTTCACTGTCCGCAACAACACTTGAAAGATTACTTGTCAGGGACTATGACATTATGGTGTCTATGATTCCTCTTCCATATTCATCAGTACTTCTACCCAGCACTGCCGGCCTAGTACATTTTGGTCCACCTTCTTACTCTTCCATGACACCTTGGATGAAGCTTGCACTGTATACATCTGGGAGTTGTGGCCCAGTATCTGCTGTGTTTATGAAAGGACACCGTTTGAGGATGCTGCCTGAACCATTAGCCAGCTGCGAAAAGGCGTTGATATGGTCTTGGGATCAATCTGTGGTGGGTGGATTAGGAGGAAAGTTTGAAGGGAATTTAGTAAAGGGAAGCCTTCTGCTGCATTACCTGAACTCAATGACAAAGCATTCTGCTGTTATAGTGCAGCCATTGAGCTTAAATGATCTTGATGAAACTGGAAACCTTGTCACCGTTGATGTCCCGTTACCCCTGAAAAATGCTGATGGGTCAATTGCATCCACAGTAGCCAGCATGGATTTACCTGAGGAGAAAATATTAAATTTGTCTTCGCTATTATATAATCTGTCCAGTAGAGTCGAGTTGGGCACAGTTGGTTATCTTAGTTTAGTTAGGCTTCACAGGATAAGCAAATCCAATGAAATTTTCTCAAAGGATGAAAATTATGAGTGGATACCTTTGAGCCTGGAATTTGGAATTCCACTGTTCAATCCAAAGTTATGTGAAAAAATATGCGAAAGGGTCGTCGAGTCACACATGCTTCAAAAAGATGACCTCACTGAACATTACGAGGCAATGCAGAATGTGAGAAAGAGGCTGAGAGAACTTTGTGCTGAGTACCAAGCAACTGGTCCAACAGCAAGGCTATTCAATCAAAGGGGCAGTTCAAAGAACTCGCCGCGCCAACTAATCAACATTGTCAGTGGCAGATGGAGTCCATTTCATGACACAGTGGCGCCAACCACTGGAGGGTCCCCCCGTGAGAATGACAGACTGAAAGTTGCAAGACGGCAGAAATGCTTCACTGAAGTTCTAAGCTTCGACGGGAGCATCCTCAGGTATGTTCTATACATAAAAAAACTGCACCGCATAGTGTAGCGGTAAATTGAATTAACCGTCCTTCCTCATCGGTTTAAACTTTTGGGTTGAACTGGCAGGTGTATCAGTATGCAACTCAATACATTGTTCTTGTGATGTATAGGTTAATATGATTCTTGTAATGTTAATTTTGCCACTGAATCATTCCATTCTAAATTTGAAACTCTAATAGGTCATACGCTCTCGCCCCTGTGTATGAAGCTGCCACAAGATCTGTCACTGAGGACCAACCCACCACACCTGTAGCAAAACCAGAACCGGATGATGCAGACACCAAAGATGTGGTCTTACCTGGAGTCAATCTCATATTTGATGGAGCTGAGATTCACCCTTTTGACATCGGCGCCTGCCTCCAAGCTCGTCAGCCTCTCTCGTTGATAGCTGAGGCGTCAGCGGCATCATTGGCCATGAAATGAGAGATCCATCCCTGGCTGCAACTTTGTCTTGTTCATATGTTTATTTATACAGAATTGGGTCTTGGATAGGACGCTTCTCAAAAGCAGGCAGTTTTTAAAGCTTGGTGGGAAGATTTTGTCATGCCAAAGTGGTTTTTTTTTTCTCCTCCAAACAAGAAGCTTTCTTGGATTATTTGTGATGAATTCCAGGTGAGGTTTTCTTACACAAATGAATCAGCTAATTTGCTGCGACATGACATGCTCTGTTGAGGTCTACTTGCATTAGGCAATAGCACGTTTGGATGCTTTCTGGTTGCATCCTTTGCTAGTTTCAAAAGTTGTTTTTTCTTGTTCAAATTGGTATTTGTGAATAACTCAACTTTTTTCTGATTTGCAGATTAATGTTTGGAGGGATCACTTTAGATGTTTTTATGTACTTATTTTTCCAACGTAGGATCCTAATTAACTGTATAGTTCATGGTAACAGGAATTGTGCACATTATCATTTGATATTGGTACGATAGAATACAGATATAATTTGCACAACAAAGCAATCATGTATGGTCAATATGTAATTCTTGAAATCTGACTGCCCTGATCCATTTTTTTTTATCTGCTCAATCCTGCCACGTCCATTTTGCTCTCTTTAAATTTAAAACAAATAACGAGATGACTGCTTGCTAAAATCTCTGCTTGCTAAAATCTCTCAATTGACGGTTGCCATGAATGCTTGAGAGTGTTTTTAATTACATGTTCCTAATTTATACTCCCTCATTTTTTTTCACGTGCCCGCTTACCAAACTACTCAAAAATATTTTTTTTCGAAAAAAAAATCTAATAGAAAAGTTGCTTTATAAATCATATTAATCTCAATTTTAAGTTTTTATAGCTAATATTTAATTGATAATGCACTAATAAGCCAACCTATTTTACATGCGTGGGATAGAAGTTCATAACCTTCTCTCCCTCCCGAACACCACTATAAAAAGTAGACATCCAAGCCTACATGAGTTTATGAAATGGAGTTGTACCTTTTTTTTTTTGAGAAACAGTACAAATATAGACGCTATGCTCACTTCGCCAGTAGTACCATTTCTTTGGGTGAAAGCTTAATGTATGCTTACCAGCACAATGTATACCTGGTTACCCTGTTACTTTGTGCTTGCCACCTGGTTATGTAAAATTGGAATGTAATTTTATAAGGTTGATTTGAGTAAAGCGGCCTATATTTGGTCTCCTTTGAAACACGGGAATCTTATAAAAAATAAAAATAAAAAATAGCAAAAATCTTCCATTTTAGTTGGACATATAGATACCGAGTTGGCCTGCATTTGACAAACGATAAAAAAGATTACACCCATAGCTTTGATCCCATCCCGTGCAATTAAAATGTAGGAAAAAAAACATAATTGCTAATCTTCTTTGATAGAAATTTAGAGTGAATTTCTTTCAAATTTTGTTACATGTTTGCTCTATCTGGTTAGATTTTTTTTTTTTTTTAAAAAAAACAGCTTAGGCAAGAGTGGGCCTTCTATTTATCTCAGAAGAAACAAAGTACACGTTGCCAAATGGTATATATGATTTGTAGAGGTATATACTCTTATAACGGTAAATAGGCTTACTGCCATGTCAAGATATTCTCGCTAAATAGGCTTCAAAATTTCAGCAAGCGCAGAATATGTTGCATACTTGTTATATGAAACAACCATTGTACTCCCTCCGTTTCAAGTTATAAAACGTACCACTTTAAGTTTGACCAAGTTTATAGAAAAAAGTAGTAACATTTTTAACTCAAGACAAATTTATTATGAAAATATATTCAATTATTGATTTGATGAAACTAATTTAGTATTATAAATATTACTATATTTGTCTATAAACTTAGTCAAACTTAAAATAGTTTGACTTTGACAAAAGTCAAAACATCTTGTAACCTGAAACGGAGGAGGTAGTACTAGTCAAGAAGGCTATGGTCTTCGGTGTTGTTCATTTGATGATGCAACTTTGTGAAGGTTTCATTCCATACATCACAGTAACCGAGCACTCCAAAATCAGATGTTTAGCAATTTTCAAATTCTGCATGCACAGCTAATAGGAATAGTTAATTGGCCACCGGCCCCTCACATGCTTGGGTTTCGTGGGCCGTCAGAATGAAGTCATCTCAATCGGGCCTAAATTAACACCGTTGTAGATGTACTCGTACAGACATAATCGAGGTGTATATACCTATAGCCCGTCACCGGTGACACTCATCTGTGACGGGCACACTGTTAGGCCCGATTGAAATTACCTCCTATATCTCAGTCGGGCCCAACTACTAAGCCCGTCAGCGATGAAGAACATTGGTGATAGGCTCCAAATAAGGCCCGATTGAGATGAGGTTAACGCCGTCACCTAGGCTTTTATTTATGCCCGTTAGAGATCTCGTTTCTTTGGACTGATTGAGATATATTTTGCACACTATAAATACTCCACCTGTCTGTTGTCTAACTCCCACAGTTCACTATTTTGGTGGGAGATTGAAGGGGGCGAATTTTTATCATTTTTTTCCAAAGAAAAACAGGAAAATCATAAAACTAAGTAAAAAGTTACTAAGCATTTCTTATTAATTTAGTAGTACTTATCTTATAATGTTAACTAATATTTTGTTCATTTTTGCAGCGATGGATCGAAGTTGGATGTATG
>CM020180.1:30185787-30196883 GCA_009805545.1 Oryza longistaminata | reverse complement strand
ACTTCACATTGGAAGAGTTTAAGGTTAGATTCATCAGTGACAAGTTTTCTCTGTGCAAGGATATTGTACTTTTAACATAATGATATAGCGAGTTTTTTTTTTTGTGGTTCTCTTCTTACCATGGTGGCATACAACAGTGTTAGTTAAACTTATTTCTCTCTGAGATTCAAAAGTACCTTCTTCTTTTTTGGTAATTGATAATATTACTTTACTGTAGAGGCTTTCAGAAGCAGAGGCATCAGCAATAGATAAAATATCAAAGGACGAAGATAATTCCTATGTTCTATTTGATCCGAAGGTTATAAATGGTCTTTACAAGAGAGGAATGGTATACTTCGATGTGGCTGTTTATCCTGAGGACCGTTTCAGAGGTATGGTTTCGGAGAAAGCTATGTCATTACATATTTATGTATGATTTCTATTATTATGGTTTAGCATAAAATTTTTGGAGGATTTGCCTATAATTCGATGGCACAGTTGCTTCAAGCTTGTAACGGTAAACTGCTGATGAGTACAATATCAGTTAGAAACCTATAACATCCTTAGAGGCACTAACAGTGTGTGTATATTGAGGGTATTATTCTGTAGACACGAAACTACAACACAGCTCAATTCTCCCTAAATGCCAATTGGTTCAGTTCTGTACTTGTCCTGTTGTTTCAGTATCAAGGCTTGAAGGTTTTGTGTCAAATAAGGATCAGTCTTACGAAGATCCAATTGAAGAGTGAGTACTTGCCTTGAGTATTCTTCCACACAACTGAGCTCCATTCCCTATTAAACTATAGTGCATCACAAGAATCATCTGTAGCTATTAAAATGATTTTACGCCTTTCTTGTTTGCAGGCTACTATATGCTGTATTTGTTGTATCAAGTGAAAATGCTACAGTTGCTGAATTGGCTAAAACGTTGCAGGCTGACCTGTATCAGCTTCAGGCAGCTGCATCATTTGCTTGTCGACTGGGTTGGGCTGTAAAGCTTATGGATGCAGACTCCATTCTTAGAGATTCAAATGGATCTACAATACCTAGTAATATTCTTACTGATGATGACGAAGGTTCACTTACAAGTATCAACTCAGAAAGGTCAGGTCATGCATTGCTCAGCAGTGATTCCGATGGACCCAGGAGAATATCTGGGGCTTCTTATGTGGGTTTCATTGTTGATGCCAATGTAACTTCGTACTTGATGATGGGTTCATTATCTCCAGGTTATATTCCATTTGTTACTAATTTTCTACTTCTAGGCAGGGAACTGTTCAATGTCATTGATTGGTAATAATTTTCTCCCATACGTATCACAGGTCTGAAGTCTCATGCTGTGACACTATACGAGGCCGGAAAGCTTGGTGATTCTTGCATTGCTGATCTATGCAAGGACCTTGCTAGTTTAGAAGGAAAGAGGTTTGAAGGTGTGCTCCAGGAATTTGCAAATCATGCTTTTAGCCTCAGATGCTTCCTTGAGTGTTTGCTGTCTGGAGGGACATCACCAGATGAAGCTATTGAACCAAACAGCCAGGAATTCTGCCTGCAGGAGAATTTCTCCAAAACTTTATCCAAGGAAAGCATTGATGAGGGCATTAGTAATGTTGTTAAGAGTAATGGAGGTTCACTTGAAACCGTAGACACTGCAGATACTGATCGTCATAATGAACTGTCACAAGCAGACCACCCAATGGTTGACTCAGATGTTGCAGATGTGAGTACATCATCACCCTCAAGTATTGTCTCTGAAAGTAAGGAAAGCACAGACAAAAATGATTCTGATACGAGCAAAACCCCTCTACCAGATGGATCAACTGACAGTAGTTCCTTGTCGAAAACTAAAAGAAGTTACCGGATCAATATTCTTCGCTGCGAGAGCTTGGCTTCACTGTCCGCAACAACACTTGAAAGATTACTTGTCAGGGACTATGACATTATGGTGTCTATGATTCCTCTTCCATATTCATCAGTACTTCTACCCAGCACTGCCGGCCTAGTACATTTTGGTCCACCTTCTTACTCTTCCATGACACCTTGGATGAAGCTTGCACTGTATACATCTGGGAGTTGTGGCCCAGTATCTGCTGTGTTTATGAAAGGACACCGTTTGAGGATGCTGCCTGAACCATTAGCCAGCTGCGAAAAGGCGTTGATATGGTCTTGGGATCAATCTGTGGTGGGTGGATTAGGAGGAAAGTTTGAAGGGAATTTAGTAAAGGGAAGCCTTCTGCTGCATTACCTGAACTCAATGACAAAGCATTCTGCTGTTATAGTGCAGCCATTGAGCTTAAATGATCTTGATGAAACTGGAAACCTTGTCACCGTTGATGTCCCGTTACCCCTGAAAAATGCTGATGGGTCAATTGCATCCACAGTAGCCAGCATGGATTTACCTGAGGAGAAAATATTAAATTTGTCTTCGCTATTATATAATCTGTCCAGTAGAGTCGAGTTGGGCACAGTTGGTTATCTTAGTTTAGTTAGGCTTCACAGGATAAGCAAATCCAATGAAATTTTCTCAAAGGATGAAAATTATGAGTGGATACCTTTGAGCCTGGAATTTGGAATTCCACTGTTCAATCCAAAGTTATGTGAAAAAATATGCGAAAGGGTCGTCGAGTCACACATGCTTCAAAAAGATGACCTCACTGAACATTACGAGGCAATGCAGAATGTGAGAAAGAGGCTGAGAGAACTTTGTGCTGAGTACCAAGCAACTGGTCCAACAGCAAGGCTATTCAATCAAAGGGGCAGTTCAAAGAACTCGCCGCGCCAACTAATCAACATTGTCAGTGGCAGATGGAGTCCATTTCATGACACAGTGGCGCCAACCACTGGAGGGTCCCCCCGTGAGAATGACAGACTGAAAGTTGCAAGACGGCAGAAATGCTTCACTGAAGTTCTAAGCTTCGACGGGAGCATCCTCAGGTATGTTCTATACATAAAAAAACTGCACCGCATAGTGTAGCGGTAAAGTGAATTAACCGTCCTTCCTCATCGGTTTAAACTTTTGGGTTGAACTGGCAGGTGTATCAGTACGCAACTCAATACATTGTTCTTGTGATGTATAGGTTAATATGAGTCTTGTAATGTTAATTTTGCCACTGGGTCATTCCATTCTAAATTTGAAACTCTAATAGGTCATACGCTCTCGCCCCTGTGTATGAAGCTGCCACAAGATCTGTCACTGAGGACCAACCCACCACACCTGTAGCAAAACCAGAACCGGATGATGCAGACACCAAAGATGTGGTCTTACCTGGAGTCAATCTCATATTTGATGGAGCTGAGATTCACCCTTTTGACATCGGCGCCTGCCTCCAAGCTCGTCAGCCTCTCTCGTTGATAGCTGAGGCGTCAGCGGCATCATTGGCCATGAAATGAGAGATCCATCCCTGGCTGCAACTTTGTCTTGTTCATATGTTTATTTATACAGAATTGGGTCTTGGATAGGACGCTTCTCAAAAGCAGGCAGTTTTTAAAGCTTGGTGGGAAGATTTTGTCATGCCAAAGTGGTTTTTTTTTTCTCCTCCAAACAAGAAGCTTTCTTGGATTATTTGTGATGAATTCCAGGTGAGGTTTTCTTACACAAATGAATCAGCTAATTTGCTGCGACATGACATGCTCTGTTGAGGTCTACTTGCATTAGGCAATAGCACGTTTGGATGCTTTCTGGTTGCATCCTTTGCTAGTTTCAAAAGTTGTTTTTTCTTATTCAAATTGGTATTTGTGAATAACTCAACTTTTTTCTGATTTGCAGATTAATGTTTGGAGGGATCACTTTAGATGTTTTTCTGTACTTATTTTTCCAACGTAGGATCCTAATTAACTGTATAGTTCATGGTAACAGGAATTGTGCACATTATCATTTGATATTGGTACGATAGAATACAGATATAATTTGCACAACAAAGCAATCATGTATGGTCAATATGTAATTCTTGAAATCTGACTGCCCTGATCCATTTTTTTTTATCTGCTCAATCCTGCCACGTCCATTTTGCTCTCTTTAAATTTAAAACAAATAACGAGATGACTGCTTGCTAAAATCTCTGCTTGCTAAAATCTCTCAATTGACGGTTGCCATGAATGCTTGAGAGTGTTTTTAATTACATGTTCCTAATTTATACTCCCTCATTTTTTTTCACGTGCCCGCTTACCAAACTACTCAAAAATATTTTTTTTCGAAAAAAAAATCTAATAGAAAAGTTGCTTTATAAATCATATTAATCTCAATTTTAAGTTTTTATAGCTAATATTTAATTGATAATGCACTAATAAGCCAACCTATTTTACATGCGTGGGATAGAAGTTCATAACCTTCTCTCCCTCCCGAACACCACTATAAAAAGTAGACATCCAAGCCTACATCAGTTTATGAAATGGAGTTATACTTCTTTTTTTTTTTTTTGAGAAACAGTACAAATATAGACGCTATGCTCACTTCGCCAGTAGTACCATTTCTTTGGGTGAAAGCTTAATGTATGCTTACCAGCACAATGTATACCTGGTTACCCTGTTACTTTGTGCTTGCCACCTGGTTATGTAAAATTGGAATGTAATTTTATAAGGTTGATTTGAGTAAAGCGGCCTTTATTTGGTCTCCTTTGAAACATGGGAATCTTATAAAAAGTAAAATAAAAAATAGTAAAAATCTTCCATTTTAGTTGGACATATAGATACCGAGTTGGCCTGCATTTGACAAACGATACAAAAAGATTACACCCATAGCCTTGATCCCATCCCGTGCAATTAAAATGTAGAAAAAAAACATAATTGCTAATCTTCTTTGATAGAAATTTAGAGTGAATTTCTTTCAAATTTTGTCACATGTTTGCTCTATCTGGTTAGATTTTTTTTTTTTTTTAAAAAAAACAGCTTAGGCAAGAGTGGGCCTTCTATTTATCTCAGAAGAAACAAAGTACAAGTTGCCAAATGGTATATATGATTTGTAGAGGTATATACTCTTATAACGGTAAATAGGCTTACTGCCATGTCAAGATATTCTCGCTAAATAGGCTTCAAAATTTCAGCAAGCGCAGAATATGTTGCATACTTGTTATATGAAACAACCATTGTACTCCCTCCGTTTCAAGTTATAAAACGTACCACTTTAAGTTTGACCAAGTTTATAGAAAAAAGTAGTAACATTTTTAACTCAAGACAAATTTATTATGAAAATATATTCAATTATTGATTTGATGAAACTAATTTAGTATTATAAATATTACTATATTTGTCTATAAACTTAGTCAAACTTAAAATAGTTTGACTTTGACAAAAGTCAAAACATCTTGTAACCTGAAACGGAGGAGGTAGTACTAGTCAAGAAGGCTATGGTCTTCGGTGTTGTTCATTTGATGATGCAACTTTGTGAAGGTTTCATTCCATACATCACAGTAACCGAGCACTCCAAAATCAGATGTTTAGCAATTTTCAAATTCTGCATGCACAGCTAATAGGAATAGTTATTTGGCCACCCTATTAGCTGCAATTCGTCCACAGTCCAAAGCTGCTCTTGTAAGCAAGCACTAGTACAAATCCTCTTATCTGTGACGGCCCTTCACATGGGTTTTGTGGGCCGTCAGAACGAAGTCATCTCAATCGGGCCTAAATTAACACCGTTGTAGATGTACTCGTACAGACATAATCGAGGTGTATATACCTATAGCCCGTCACCGGTGACACTCATCTGTGACGGGCACACTGTTAGGCCCGATTGAAATTACCTCCTATATCTCAATCGGGCCCAACTACTAAGCCCGTCAGCGATGAAGAACATTGGTGACGGGCACCAAATAAGGTCCGATTGAGATGAGGTTAACGCCTGTCACCGATGATTCATATCGGTGACAGGCTTTTATTTATGCCCGTTAGAGATAATTGTGCGCCCGTTAGAGATCTCGTTTCTTTGGACCGATTGAGATATATTTTGCACACTATATATATTCCACCCGTCTGTTGTCTGAAGTTATCCCACAATTCACTATTTTGGTGGGAGGTTGGAGGGGGCGAATTTTTATCATTTTTTTCCAAAGAAAAACAGGAAAATCATAAAACTAAGTAAAAAGTTACTAAGCATTTCTTATTAATTTAGTAGTACTTATCTTATAATGTTAACTAATATTTTGTTCATTTTTGCAGCGATGGATCGAAGTTGGATGTATGTGATTACTTTGAAGCGTCATTGCAAGGAGTATAGAGATGGCGTATTAAGTTTTATGAACGCCGCGGAGGAGGATAGGAAAAGAAGAAACAACAAATACATGTGTTGTCCATGTAGAGATTGCAAGAATGAGAATATGTTTGAAAGCAGAGTGGATGTACACTCTCACATGATACAACGGGGATTCATGAAGAGATACACATGTTGGGTGAAGCATGGAGAGCAAGAATCGGGAAGTGGTGCAGTTGCAGACAAGTGGTGCAGACAATCATGAAGAAGGAGATGAAGATGGGCATGGCATGTTTATACCATCTCCATTGGGCAGTGAAATGGTTAATGTAGACCCTGATCTGCTGCAAGACATGTTACGTGACGTCGAGGACCCAACTTACAACGAGAGAGATTCCACGAAGTTCAGCAGGTTGGTCAGTGACTTGGAGACACCTCTGTACACCAGATGCAAGCCAAAACATACCAAATTGTCAGCTACCTTGAACCTAATGAAGATGAAGGCAAGTAGTGGATGGGAAGACAAGAGTTTTACAGAACTTTTGGGAATACTGAAGGCCATGCTTCCTGAAGAGAACATATTGCTTGAGACGACATATGAAGCAAAGCAAGTTCATGTCCCCTGGGGTTAGAGGTCCGTAGAATTCACACTTGTCCATACGACTGCATATTGTACCACAAACAATATGCGGACTTAGATGTTTGTCTTGTCTGCAAGGCTTCTTGATACAAGCGAAAGAAAAGTGCGAGGGAGGGAAAGAAGTCAAAGCGAGGTGGTCTGGCGAAGGTTGTGTTGTATCTACCCATCATTGATCGTTTCAAGAGAATATTTGCCAACCCCAAGGAAGCAAAGTTAGTACGTTGGCATGCCACAGAGAGAAGGAACAACGGTTTGCTAAGACACCCTGCGGATTCGATTCAACGGAGGAATATCGATCAAAAGCACAAAGATTTTGCTACCGACCTCAGAAACATGAGGATATGTTTGTGTACGGATGGCATGAATCTTTTTGGAGACATGAGCAGTTCTCACAGCACTTGGCCAGTTCTTATTGCGAACTATAACCTCCCGCCATGGTTGTGCTTCAGAAGGAAATATGTTATGTTGTGCTTGTTAATCCAAGGTCCGAGGCAACCCGGCAATGATATCGATGTGTTCTTGGAGCCTGTTGTCGATGATCTTGAGATTCTCTGGAAAGAAGGTGTGGAAACTTGGGATGCATATGACCAGGAGAACTTCAAGCTACGAGTTCTGTTGTTCTGCACCATTAATGATTATCCCGCACTGGGTAATCTTTCTGGACAAACCGTGAAAGGAAAGAAGGCTTGCTATGACTGTATGGAACTTACACACAGTAGATGCTGACATAATCATCCCTGACGGGCAGTTTTAAAATGCCCGAAAGAGATATAGTCATCTGTGGGCTCTAAACAAAGACTGATAGAGATATAGTCATCTGTGACGGGCTCTTGGTGTAAGCCCAATAGAGATAAGTCATCCAAACCGGGACTATTTTGACTCAATAGGTAGGTCAAACCTATCGGTGACGGGCTGTTCCTTAAGGCCTGATTGAGATGATTAGTCATCCGTGACGGGCTCCTACCTAACCTGGTTTGACTCGTATTGCTTGGTCAATCTTATCTGTGACGGGCTTTGTTGTTGGCCCGATTGAGATAACATCCATCCGTGACGGCCTGGTGCCCGATTGAGATATTTTCTCACACCAGTGACCTTTGCTTAGTGACGGGGGCCCTACCCGAAAGAGATGAGGCTTGAAGCCCGTTAGAGATAACCGATCCCGTGCTAGTGAACAATGTTCACCTAAGCCATAGTCTAAACAGTCTAGACCGTGTCTAGATGCTAGACAATCGGTTCTCGTCCATTTTAGAAGTTAAATTGCGAATTAGACTATTTAACCATCTATTCAGTAAAAGACGGTCCTATACTAACTAGACCACACAATTAGAAAACATTGGGAATTTGGGATGAGTGTAAACTGTAAAACTATCATTTAGACTATGGTTTAGGAAATGGACCAATGCATTTTTTGTGTGGCACGAGATGAAACTTTGTACCCTGAACAACGCCCATGTGGCTTAGGGTTTTGACCCATTCCAAACGTTTCTCCTCTGCTCTAAGGTACTCACTGCCATAGATAGTTTCATCATCTCCTTTGCTGATAATTTGTCATTGCCATAGATATATAGTTTCATCGTCTCCTTTGCTGATAATTTGTCACCGTCGACCTTGCTCCAACCTAGACCATGGGTCATCGTTCATCTGGCATCTACGTGAATACTGAATATAAACCAAACAAATATCTTGCACTTGGTAGGTACTCATGTTCTCCAAGTTTGACTGCATGACGCCACCTCAATCATTCAACTAAATTGTGTTTCATATGCTGACTTTGCACTATATTCTCATGGTTGTCCACTTCCATCTTCTTGTGTATTTAGTTTCTTTCGACGGCTGTAAGTTGGGCGTGCCAACACACCATGTAACAAAGTATTTCTCGAGAAGGGCAGACGTCATGTTGTGTCATATGTCTTCAACCCATTGCTAATTGCATAAGGCCTCAACTATTATCTTCTTTCGGTGAGAGTGGTTGTATGGGTTCGGCTCAATATTTCTCCTTTAATTCATCTTGACTAAAAAACTTGCCACCGATTAGATTCATATATTCCCTCCGGGCTGATAATACTTGTCGTTTTAAATAAGGGTGAGGTCAAACTTTAAAAATCTTTGATTATGAATCATTTTTAAAATATTTGTCTTTAGTTACATTTTAGTAGTACTAGATTCGTAGTAATAGGTGGTGTCACATCTCATACTAAGTAGCTACATTTTAGGACGGATGAAGTATATGATAAATATCATGCCTGCAATTCTTTTATAAAACCTCTGTTGGAGGGATCCATCTCTTCTATTTGATAGAATGCATATGTTTTGATTCAACAAGTTTCAAGTCATATAAGTATTTTTTAAGAGTATGGAGCTGTAAAATGGCATGAAGTGTTGGCAAGAAGCAGCAGCTAGAAACAGCGGTTGGAAAGCAATGACTAGCTCCCTTTTATAATTTTTTTTGTCAGAAACACTATAGTTTAACTCATCTTTATTGATTGTATCCGTGTAATTAGGTTCTAACTACTTATCACTCTTACTATATTGTTATTGGGAAAAAGGAAAAAAAAAAGTACTCCCTCTGTTTCACAATGTAAGTCATTCTAGTATTTCTTACATTCATATTGTTGTTAATGAATCTAAATCATTCTAACGTTTCCCACATTCATATTTTAGTGTTTCTAACAACAATATAAATATGGGAAACAATAGAATGACTTACATTATTAAAAGGAGAAAATATCTGATGCTTCTTATACCCGCTAATCACAGCATCGCGGATGCCCTAGGTATTTACAGCAAAGCACCGAAAAGGATTTTACAGTTTTACAGCGGAACAGTGGAAGACGGGAGGGAGGAAGGGGAACACCAAAATTCCACCGACGCAGTGGCAGGATCCCCGTCCATGGCCGTTAAGCCCAAACCCACCACCTACCTTCTCCTCCTCCCCTCCTCCTCCGCCGCCGCCGCCGCCTCCGCCGCCGCCGCCGCCGCGGCCCTTCTCCCCGCCGCGGCAACCCGGGCCGGCGACGGTGCTCCTGTGCCCGTGCGCGACGCTCCTCCTCCTCGCCCTCATCGCCTCCTCCATCGCCCTCACCGTCCACTTCCGCCTCTACTGCCACTCCCCATCGCCACCTCCTCGCCCCTCACCGCTGCCCCCACCGCATCTGACCCCGCCGCCGCGCCGCCGCCCCGCTCCCTCCGCTCTCGCCGCTGGCATGTAGGGGCGAGGTGCGTTTCCACCTGCTCGGCATCCGACGGCGACGAGGTGGAGAGGAGGAGGGGGAGGGGGCTCGCCGGCGCATGCGGGCTCGAGCCACCCGGAGCACGTGGGGCGGTGTGCGCGGCCATCGCGGACGTCGTCGCGGCGGGCGCGGGCGCTGACGCGAGCTCGAGGCGGCGCTCACCGCGCTCTCGCCGCCGCCGCTTCCGAGGCGCCTCGTCCTGGCGGTGCTCGACCGCATTCAAGCACGCGCACAGGCCGTCCCACCGCTTCTTCCGGTGGGCCCCGCCGCCGCCCCCCTCCGGCGCTTCGCGCACACCGCCATCACGTACTGCAAGATGGTCCACATCCTCGGCAAGGCGAGCAGTTCCAGTCGATGTGGCGTTGATCCAAGAGATGGGAAGGAGGGCGCCCCTCTGCATGGACGCGTTCAAGATCGCCATCAAGTCGTTTGCTGCTGCGGTGAGATCAAGAATCGCGTCGCGTGTTTGAGATGATGAGGCGCACGGCTTCGACGATGGGGTGGAGTCCCTCAATTGCTTGCTAGTTGCTTTGGCGCAGGAGGGGCTGGGGAGGAGGCTAATCAGGTGTTCGACAGAATGCGTGACCGCTACGCTCCAGACCTACGGTCGATACCGCGCTGATGCTGGCATGGGTGCAACCGCTGAGGAATCTGGTGGAGGCTGGGCGGGTTTGGAATGAGATGCTGGAGAATGGGTTGAAGCCTGATGTGTCGTGCACAACACGATGATTGAGGGGTTTGCTACGCGGGCAGAGGCGGCCCGAGGCTGTGAAGATGTTTGAGCTCATGAAGGCAAAGGGGCCTGCTCCAAATGTGTGGACGTATACAATGTTGATATGCGGACCACTGTAAGCGAGAAAGATGGACATTGCTAAGCGGTGCTCGAGGAGAGCAGGATGTTGGGTGCCAACCGGATGTCGCCACCTATACATGCTTGCTTGTGGGATATGGGAATGCAAAGAGGATGGATAGAGTGACAGCCCTATTGGAGGAAATGACTCAAAAGGGGTGCCCTCCTGATGGACGGACATACAATGCTCTCATTAAGCCTATAGCTACTTACGAATAG
>CM020180.1:30175113-30185762 GCA_009805545.1 Oryza longistaminata | reverse complement strand
CATTTGCTAATGACGATAATTAGGCTTAATAGATTTCGGGGCCTCACAGTTTACAAGTGGAATCTGTAATTTGTTTTGTTATTAGTCTACGTTTTTAATACTTCAAATGTATGTCCGTATACTTAAAAAAATTTGGCACACGAACAAAAACACAACCATATTTTGCATGGAAATCGCGAGACGGAGTTCTTTTGTAGCCCATAATTGGGTCCATGATTAGCCATAAGTTGCTACAGTAACCAACATGTGCTAATGATAGATTAATTAGGCTTAATAAATTGTCTTCGCGGTTTCATATAATTGTCTTCCCTGACAACTAAAGCAAGTGTATATTCAGAGATTGCTGTTCTGGATGCATATGTATGTATGTGATGTGCACATAATCAGCTCAAAGCACTGAAAACATTTCTGACTGCAACCGACTCTTCCAGTTGCTTCTGGACTGATAGTGAGCACACTCGATATCCAATTCTTGAAACCCTGTCAAACCATGTGGGTTATCTTACATAGGCCTCCTGAACAAGTGAAACACCCTTCAAAAAATCAAAACCATAAGCCTCTGTGAATCTGGCTAGTTGCCCCCAAAAAATTCTTGTACAGGCTTCAAATCCAATCTGTGAGTGTACACTGAGCTATTTAAACTCCAGATCAATTGTCCCATTTACTCTGCTTGTTTTAACTTCAGTCTTGACACCCAAGCCATCCAAGATTCCATATATTTCTTGATTCTCAGGTTGCCTCTCCCTAAATTTGATGAAGAATCTCGTTAAGTTCACCAGGGCGATGTCCAGGGACTGAGCCTTCTCGTCTCTTTCCTTTATTGATAGGCCTTCACCCTATGAACATCTTCCCATCTCCCGTCAGAAGATACACATTGCACCAGCAGGGCATAGTGAAACTATTGCTTTGGTTCCAACTCAATTCAACCCCAGGACTATCCGCTCCCGAGTTCCCACTCCCCTCGGAACGGCACAACCCAAGTAAACCAACCCAATGCATGTGCCTTCAACTCCTCTGGCATACCTCGTTAAGAGACCCCAGCTTGTTCCAGAAGCCCAACACTTCCATTACCAAGATTGGCCATGCACCAAAATGCTGCAAATGTTGGCTTGATGTTGTACATGGTGCTCATCTGCTCAAAATATGCCTTCCCGTCATCCAGAGAGCTAGACGGGTACACGCGCCAGAGGGACAACCAATGAAAGTGACTTCGTCTGGGTAGGCAGCCCATGTGTGATCGTCTAGATTCATTCCTTTGAAAAAGGGTAGGTGTAAGATCAATAAGGAACTAGAAAATAACATGGAACAAAAATAAGCAGCAGGATATTGCTATTCTTGGATCCAATCTCAGAAATCAGAACCCACCTTGTCCCAATCATGTTCATGAAACAATCGAATTCCCATCACCAGGTTCTCCATACACACAATGGCCGATGATATTGCATTCCAGCAAACAATATTCTAAAGCTCAGCCGATATCAAACACTTTCCTCGCAGCTCCGCATTCCGACACTTTCCATTACATATCGACCAATGCAGCGAGAAAGCAGGTTACACTCCTCAAACGGCGCCAGGAAAGCACAAGTACCTCCTTCCCAGCCCCCAACATGCCCAGCCTTGCGCACGCAGTGGCTGCCCCAACCATTGCGACAGGCTGTGCCCTGACCCCAAAATCTCCGCCCATCCACCGCACCACCTTCCAGAGCTTGCTCGGGGCGCTTCACCTTCACATACCCGTTTGATCAGATGTTTCCTGACCACCACATTCCTCAGAAGCAATTCCGTCGACAGGTGTCGTGCGGCGTTCAATGCCGTCGACGGCGCCAGCGTAGGCCGTTTCCATCATGCGTGTTGTAGGAGGCGATGTCCCTGAAAGGGCATTTCGTCCGAACAGGTTGGCGGGCGAGGGGAGGAGGGTGGCGGCGGCGTAGAAATGGAGGAAGGGGCGTTTGGCAGGCGTGGAAGGCGGGGGCGAGGAAGAGGAGGGCCGCGGCGTGAGCAGCCTGCGCGTGGAGGGCGAGTGCGGGAAGGAAGATGGAGACGGGGGAGGAGGAGGTTGGAGAGGGAGCGTGGGGAAGGAGAAGCAGGGCAGGAAGGCGGGGGTGGTGGGATCGGAGCGAGGGCGGCGAAGAGGCGAGAGCGAGGGGCGGAGAAGGGGAGGCGCGGGGCAGAGGGCGCGGAGGGCGTTGTCGAGGGAGAAGAGCGGAGGGGTGGAGGAGGTGGCTGGAGGAGGAGGCGGAGGAGGTGGGCAGGGCGTGGGCAGGGCGCGAGGCGGAGGTGGCGGTGGCGGTGGCGGCGCGAGAGGAGGATGCGGCGGGGTGCGGTGGCCGAGGAGGAGGCCGCGGCGGGAGGGAGGAAGGCGTGGGCGCAGAGGACGGCGTGGTGGGGTGCGGAGCCGCGGAGGAAGGCTTGGAGCTCGCCGGGGCCGGCCGGTGCCATCACTGCGGACTTGCCGGCGCCATCCTCGGGGTTAGCGCCAGATGTGGAACTCTTACACAGTGTTATTAATGGGCATATACGACATGGTAGGCCTGAGGAGGCATGTAAATACATCGAAGAGATGATCCAAAAAGGGATGAAGGCTCCACAGATAGACTACAATAAGTTCGCTGCAGATTTCTCCAAGGCTGGAAACCAGACATATTGTATGAATTGGCTCAGAAGGTGTGAAGTTTACAGGTTAAATTTGATGCGTCTAATGTGTTCCACCAGTGGGCAGAGAGAATGAAAAAACGTGTGAAGAGGAATGTCCCTAATCAGACTGAGAGCAGGACGTTCTAAGATTACCATTTGCCAGCAGAAATGCGATCTCTTTGATGGTGGCTGAAATTTGAGGTGTTGCTCCTGCTTTTTAGGAGAAAGGTGCTAGTTGTTTTCTGTGTTGTATAGTAATGGTCCATGAAATATGTAGTGTGTTTTCAGTGTGTGAACAAAATGATTCAGTTAATTATGATGTAGCCTATGGTAGTTTTATTTTAATTCAGTCATGTGTTACCGCTAAATCTTCATTCAGGAGTGCCTCTTCCATCTCTCTCTTGTTCCGTTAGTATATCTCAATAACTCATTATGCTGGATTATGCATCGTACCATGGCTTAGTCTGTCAGCCATATCGTTGAATTCAAGTATGTTGAGGTGCTTATGATTAAGCAATGCTGATGTGTACTCCCTCTATCCCAAATAAACCAACTAGATTGGGATGGGACATAACTAGTACAACGAATCTGGATAGAGACATGTCTAGATTTGTTGTACTAGATTATATTCCATCCCAACCTAGGTTAGTTTATTTTGGGACGGACGGAGTAGGTTCTAAGGATGAAGATAGCCGGAACTTACGAGCCGCAACTCTGTGGTTCCATCCAGCAATTTATATTGCCTTTAGTTTGTAGTTAGCAAATCTCAATTGCGTCCAAATATTTTGTGTTCTTAATTCTGAAAGAAAGCTGTATATTAAGATTTATTTTGTTTCCAAAATTGACCAATTTCCCTGCTTTGGGATCCTAATTCATTGGTAATTCTGCAGAGTAGAGCAAGTGCAGGACCAAGTTTTTGTGGTCAATGGCACTATTCCCGTATGAGGCATCTTGCTTTTTTTTCTCTTTTTGACTAGCAGCAGACTATCTATATTGTAGAAATAGAAATGGCATTGTTCTGCAGTTGTTAGTTTTGGTTTTGACTGCAATTTGAGATGTGGTCGTAGCAAAGTTGCTAAGGTTTATTTTGCCTATGCTATCTCGCAGCAGCAGCTATGAGCCTATGCAGATTTATTCCATGTGGTCCATGTTTGTTGATCTCTATTCTAGTTTAAAGGTGATTTGAGCTCTGTTGCATTTACTAATATGATCATTCCTCTTACTCCTGTGAGCTGAATCTTGTGATCTTGTCTACTTCATTGTATTCACTTGTCAGAAATTCCTATCAAAATACTGTTAGAGATGGTTATTCTTTAGTATATGTCTATATACAAAGCGAATCACCCCACAACAAACCTAGTCTGGTTAGATGAGAGCTATTGCACCAGTCTTCACTGTCAATTGTTAAGATGTCACATGTTTGGTCCTGTTTATAGCTCATGCCTTTCTTGAGATTCTTAAAAACAATAAATGTTTGTTCCATACCACACTTCAACTTCTAAGTACTTTTGCATCATTACTCACTTGTTTGAGAGGTAGGCATGTTCTGTGTCTTATTCAAAAGGCTACTTGTTTTAGTGTTATGTAGTATGACTAAGTTTCTTGTTTGGTATCTTTATGTTCAATAGATCAATTATCTGGCTGTTTGTTCGCTTCGTTGCTATGCCATTGCATAAACAAAGGACCCAACATTGCCATATGTTTACAATTGGGGATAGATTTGTCAATTTTACTAAAAATGTTGTGTGTATTACAGTTTGCTGATCTGTTCACATGTGATCAAAGATTTAGCTCTGTTTCTGTGGTTCTTTAACGTGGAGTTGTCTTGTTGTGCCTTTCAACATTAGATGTGCACTGGTTTCGTCCTTTACTAAATGCTATTACAAATATGATTTGCGTGTCTAATTGTAGATATTTCACTGCTTATGAAAACTGCAAGCTCAGTACGTTGTAATTATTTGCCACATTTGTTTTATAAATCTGTTCCGTTGTATTATTGTGTTCCTTATCTGGCTTTATATTAGTCTCAGACTTTTCTACTGTCCCACAGCACATGGGAGACCTTTCTGTCTATCATGTGGTGCTTGATTCTAACTTGGCACTTGGTTGGTAAGAGTCAAGGTAATGTACAGTATTCAGTTAGCTATCTCCTCTTAGTACTGTTACACCAAACATGAGCAATGCTCTTTGATTCTATTGTACTTTTCTGTTTGGTGAATTTAATTTATTCTGATTCCTACTGTCCTGATTTAAATTTAAACCTGACAGATATAACATGCTCACATTTCAACTTTTGTGATGCATGTGTTAGTATTTTTTTTAGCTTTTACTCTTTGATTAATCTTTCAAGGACATTTGGTATGCAGGATAGAAAGAAAATAAAATAGTAATAATGCCATGAATCTAGCCTTTATATTTATTCAGCTTAAAACTGAATGCTCTTGTCCTAATATTTCTTGAATTAAATTTACGTATGTGTTTTTTCAAGGAAAACTGCATCAGGTTGAAATTGACTTATTTGGTATAATGGGCATTATTTTAGTTCTTTGATGGTCCCTTGTACAGACAGTATATACGTTTGTTTTAAAGAAAATAAACACACCTGGTAACTGAAATATAATCTGGATTAATGTAATGGATTTCTCACATTAATTTATATCAAGATAATGGGACAGCATCCATTCAGGATATCGGATTGCTCTGGTTTCTCAAATCTAACTGAGATTTTACGAAAGACGCATGAATTGAATCCTGCTTGTCTCATGACTGATGCAACCTGTTTCTTTCAAGTGTCATGTGTGGGTGCCTTTTCAATCTGATCATATCTTGGGCTTCTCCAACTGCCGGTGGTAAAATTATCTTTTAGATTGGATGAACAAGATTAGGTACTTTATTTTCTCAATTTTATCTTAGTTCTGTTAGTGTGTTAGCTTAGTCTTCTGTAAATGCTGGGTTTATACCATCTTGACACCAATACTTGGTCATGACAAGCAAATTAAGAAAAAAGAAAAAAGAAAAAATAGTCTTTTTCTTTTGTTGCAATCTTCACTTATTTGAACCTTCATTCATATTTGAGGCATCCATGTCACTGGCAAGTCGAAACTGTATCAGACTGCAGATTCATGGTTTTTACTATGCTATCTATAAATATACTAAAAGTTTACAAATGTTGAACATATTCCCCTCAACACATATTGCACATTCCTGTGACCTTCCAATGTAGAAGCATTTAAGTTCATTTGTTCAGTGAACATTAATTACAAGCTGCTGGTGCTGCTCCTGGCCACTCATACTATGCAAGTTTGATGCGTTTCTTCTCCGTTGATCCTGCAGAAACAGAGGAAGAGAAGGTATCATGACTGCGGACTATTATGCTCCTATAAGCCATTGGGCAGAAGTCAGTCAAGACTAACCTGAAGCAGCTGCAACCGAAACTGTCGTTGGCCCTGCTGAATCATGCGGACCATCCGCATGATAGCATAGAACGGCAACAAGATTCCAGCAGCCCGAAGTAAGAACATCTGCAATGCAACATTCCCCAGTTAGTTAATTTCAATTGATCAGTTTACTCCTCTGTTGAGATAGTGAACTCACTGTGACAAGGCTGAATGCACAGTGATCCGCCGCTTCAATTGTCACCACTGCAATGAGATGCCACACCAGCAGCATAATGGTGAACTGCACAAGAATCACAGATGATATCAGAATCCAGGAGACACCCTGAACGGCCTGCCAGACAATGGACAATTTCGCTTCAGCTGTCTCATACCGTTATCGTCAATGATCGGCACCATGAGGAGCAGTCTCCATTACCCATCTGCGCCTCGGATCCTGCATACTGCTCCTGATCCTCCTGAGAGAGTTCCTCAGGGAGCATCTCCTCGTCTCTGCAAGAGAAGGCTCTGCATCAGGCAGTGGACCGAGTTGGCACATGTGTCCCCCATCTAATCCGATCTGGTGGTTGCAACTGCTGAAACTTTGCAGCAAGATGCAACCCCGGGTGATGATGTGAGTGTGACTAAGGTGGCCACGTTAGCTGGAATGCTGGATGGCCGGGAAGGTGGATTTGTGCATTGACACCGTGTGATTTGGACGCACGCTCTTGACAGGACGCCTCACCGATGCATCCACAGCTCATACCTCACGGTTTGATTTGGCTGTCTATCTGGTCATTTTTGGCATGATGCCCTATTGTACATTTTTGTTCAGATAATGGCATTTCACACAGCCTAACGCAATTGGTCAGTGTAGTTCTGTGTGGAAATGTTGCCAGCTGAAGCTTCTTTTTTTTTTCTCTCTTTTTATATTTTGTTATGATGGTTCTGTGTGAAAACTGAGCTGCAGCTTTATTTCTGTAATCTCATTGGAGAACCACTAATCAGGCCAATCTAATATGCCAAGATGCATTACTGCATTTCTTGTCTTGTATTATTAATAGATCTTAACATCTTAAGAGCTGTCACCGTGTCATTGTGGTCCCTAGTTTGGAAGGTATACTTGCCTTGTTGGTTGGGTCCTGTGGCTTATCTAGGACATCTTGGGGGATCTACCTGAGTGGCCATCTTAACATTAATATATGGCTACACAGATCATCTCATCAACCACTGGTTGTTAGTATGCTAATCCTGTCTCTCATTGCATGATTGGTTGGTTCCTTGGTTGAAAACAGAGTGTTACCTACTGATTTAAGACTCCGTTTAAGGGCATGTACAGTGCTACATTACTGGTGTTGACGGTTCACAGTTGCATGATACTACTAGCCAGCTAGGCTTAGATTAGAAACACCTTATCCTAAGAGCATTATCTTAATGGTCTTTTCCTATCAGAAATTGACAATGCAAGAGATGGAGGAGCTACCTGACAGTGATTGCCGTTTCAACAACCTGCACTTTCTTGGGAGGGATGGTGTAATCTGACTCAAAATTCTGTCAAGAAAAGCATCTTGTATTATTAAAAAAACAGGATTATGCATGAAAAATCTTTCAGAATGTCTTATTTAGGCAGCTAGTGTAATAGTTTATAAAAGGTTGGCAGAAGGTTACATTTTGCACAAGAAAAGTGCACTTTGCTTATGATTAGAAGCATTAGCTAACTTTCTTTAACCCCAAAGAAATCTGTTACTTTATCCTCTGAACATAATGTTGCACGGCGACACATAATTACAAATCATAAATAACAAAAACAAAAAAAAAAGGAGCTAGCTGTTTGGCACCTTTCCTGCACAAATTTCACCTTTCTAGCTAACCCCAATAAAAGTGGCTAGCTGTTTCACATTATACACGAATAGGTCATATGGTACACTAGTTTGGAAGGTATACTTGCCTTGTTGGTTGGGTCCTGTGGCTTATCTAGGACATCTTGGGGGATCTACCTGAGTGGCCATCTTAACATTAATAAATGGCTACACAGATCATCTCATCAACCACTGGTGGTTAGTATGCTAATCCTGTCTCTCATTGCATGATTGGTTGGTTCCTTGTTGAAAACATAGTGTTACCTACTGATTTAAGACTCCGTTTAAGGGCATGTACAGTGCTACATTACTAGTGTTGACAGTTGTATGATACTGGCCAGCTAGGCTTAGATTAGAAACACCTTATCCTAAGAGCATTATCTTAATGATCTTTTCCTATCAGAAATTGACAATGCAAGAGATGGAGGAGCTACCTGACAGTGACTGCCGTTTCAACAACCTGCACTTTCTTGGGAGGGATGGTGTAATCTGACTCAAAATTCTGTCAAGAAAAGCATCTTGTATTATTAAAAAAACAGGATTATGCATGAAAAATCTTTCAGAATGTCTTATTTAGGCAGCTAGTGTAATAGTTTATAAAAGGTTGGCAGAAGGTTACATTTTGCACAAGAAAAGTGCACTTTGCTTATGATTAGAAGCATTAGCTAACTTTCTTTAACCCCAAAGAAATCTGTTACTTTATCCTCTGAACATAATGTTGCACGGCGACACATAATTACAAATCATAAATAACAAAAACAAAAAAAAAAGGAGCTAGCTGTTTGGCACCTTTCCTGCACAAATTTCACCTTTCTAGCTAACCCCAATAAAAGTGGCTAGCTGTTTCACATTATACACGAATAGGTCATATGGTACAACTAATGATCAAACACAAACTTTCACAGAGAAGAGCCTACCTGGAGGCAAATCTCACAGAGTGTGCTCCCCTTCTCATCACACCACCTCTGCACACATCCCCTGTGAGCATACTGCACATGCACATAATTAACAAACACAAACCATAAACACATCATTTTAGCCACTAACAAACTACTAGTAAATTAATCATCACAAGAACCATATCATGCATGTAACAACCACAAGAAATGCAGGGAAGGATCATGGATGGATTGATCACTTGATCAGCTTGTAACTTTGTACCTACCTTGAGAGAGCCAGAGCATCCACAGGGGGACTCAATTGCAGCACACCACTCATCCTCTTCCTCATGGCAAATCCTGCACTGCCTCAGCAGCGACGACGAAGACGAAGACGAAGAAGAAAACGAAGGAGAAGAGGGTTCAGAAGAGGAAGAGGAAGAAGAAAGCTCATGCTGTTCCATCACTCCCTCTCCTCCTCAATACCTTGCTTTCTTGGCTGCTCAATTTAGATATGCTGCTGCTGATGCTTGCTTTCTCTCTCGCCCTCTCTTTTCTCCATGGCTGATGCCAATGGTGGTGGTGGTGGTTTATATAGGGCAGAGAATAACACCAAATGCAAGCAGTCACCTCATGGAAAGAGGAAAATCCAAGTGACTGTGTCATGGGGCCCACCAGCTACTAGTCTATTACTACTACCAACCATTTGTTAAAGAAAAAGATAAAAAACTTTCATTTTGTTCCTAACTACTGTCACCTTTTGTCATCTGGTATTCTCATCTGCCATTTATCATGAGCCTAACTAATGCACGTTCGCTTGCTCGTTAGGCGCGTAATCTTTGGCTTTCAGGATAAATATTTGTATTGATATATATTTCCAGCTGGTGGATAACTATTGTCTTTAATTTCTCTTTTTGTTTACTTGAGATCAGGGGCGGAGCTAGAGTGAGATGGAGGGGTGCCACTTGTTTAATTTACTCTGCTTTTTATCAAGTTTACACTAATGTGGATGTCTAAATTTGTATTGACAGGATGCATACATGGTGAAAATAGGTCAAGTACAACTACAAATTTTTCTTGACCAAATTGTTATTGGACATCCCCTTAATACTCTAGCTCCCCTTTTAAGACGCCTCAATACCTAACTAATATAAGGAAGAAGTCAAGGAAAGAAAACAATGAAAGGGCCAGTAACGGTCGCAATAATCACTAGAATGCCACGTCATGACATGATGAAACGGCACAGAGAAGATAATCCACTCATCCTTTTGAGCACAAGCTTTCCCCTTTTGCAAATGCTTTTGTTTTCCTTTTTCCTTTCCCACTTACATGGAATCGCAAATATTCTTTTAGGACTTTTCCTAATGTGTTCTTTCCCTTAGTGTCTATAAACCGACAAAAAGTGTAATATATATACTCCCGTAGTCCTAAATATACTTTTATCGTCAATTTTTCCCCCAAAATATAGTTATTTCTTCACAGATTTATTATGACAACAAAAATATATATTTGTCAACAATTTTGTGAAGTGCGATGCAAAATACTCTATTTTTCGAGGGGACAGGCAGGGAGCTCCTGCAATTCACTATAGAAGAAGAGAGTTGATCCAGTTTATAAGGGAAACCGGACCCAAAAACCTTACAACAGCACGGTTAATTAAAGGAAAACCGGCAAAAACCCCGACATTGACAAACTGAACCTAAGTACAGCCATCCAACAAGAGATAAACTCCTAAAACGAAGCCTTCAAGAAGGTTACGCCGACAGAACGGCGACATCGTCTGATCCTAACGAATCTAGGTTTTCACCCGGAGAAAACTCTTGAAGTGGAGTTGATCGAGGGCTCCAATAGCAACGCCTTCAAGAAGGTGAACGGCGCCCGAGGGCGTCGCCGTTGCTAGCACC
>CM020180.1:30153247-30175088 GCA_009805545.1 Oryza longistaminata | reverse complement strand
AGATCATCAAAGAACCATATCATGCCATGTCACACAACCACCCAAGAAAATGCCCAGGGAAGGACTCAAGGATGGATGATCACTTGAATCAGCTTGCTAACTTTGTTTACTACCTTGAGAGAGCTCGGAGCACTCCAAGGGGACTCAATTGAAGCCACACCACTCATCCTCCTCCTCATGGCAAATCCTGCACTGCCTCAGGACAGCGAGGAACGATTCGACGGAAGACGAAGAAGGAAAACGAAGGAGAAGGAGGCTTAGAAGAGGAAGAGGAAGAAGAAAGCTCACTGCTGTTCCATCACTTTCTCCCTCTCAATTCCTTCCAAGTTCCCAATACTTTGACTTTCTTGGCTGCTCAATAAGATTGTCTCTGCTGCTGCTTGCTTTCATCATCACCCTTCCCTCTTTTCTTCCATCGATTGGCTACCAATGTGGTTGGTTTATATAGGGCAGAGCAATAACCACCAAATGCAAGCGTCACCTCCAATGGAAAGAGGAAAATCCAAGTGACTGTGTTTAATGGGGCCACCAGCTACTAGTCTGATTACTACGTACAACCATTTTTGTAAAGAAAAAGATTAAAAAAACTTTCACTTTAGTGTTCCTAACTACTGTCATAACCTTTGACATCTGGTATTTCCACTGCGCCTTTATCATGAGCAACTAATGGCACGTTCGCCTTGCTCGTTCACGCGCGCGTAATCTTTGGCTTTCAGGATACAATATTTTGTATATATTAGTATATATTTCACAGCTGGGTGGAATACACTATTTTATCTTCTAATTTCTTTTTTTGTTTACTCTGAAGAGCCTCAATACCTAACTAATAAAAGGAGAGTCAATGAAAGAAGAACAATGAAAGACGCCAGATAACGGTCGTCAATAATTCACAAGAATGCCACGTCATGACATGAATGAAACTGGCAGAGATTAAGATAATTCCACTCCATCCTTGAGACACAAGCATTCCCCCTTTTTGGCAATATGCTTTTGTTGTCTCTTTTTCTTCTCTTTCCCACATACATGGAATGCAAGATATTACTTTTAGAGACTTTTCTCTAATGTGTGCTTGCCTCAGTGGTCTCCTAGACCGACAAAAAGTTGTGAATATATTTATACTCCCGTAGTCCTAAATATAATAGCTTTCTATCGCTTAAATTTATTTCCCAAGTGTTTTCCCACAATGTTATTCTTATATTATGACAGCAAAAAGTATTGCTATGTCGTCACAATTTTGTGAAGTGAGTTGCAAAATAACTCTACCATGAATAATGCAATTTACGCTGTAATTTGTTCATATCTTTTAAGGTAATTTGGGTTAATTGATTTTTCAGGTGGTCTTTGTTAAATTGCGATTCCCCTAAATTCTAGTGGAATTGTTGTAAATGGATCATCTGGGTCATCGCTCAGAAAATAAGAAGTGGTCATGGGACATACAAATTTGGAGGAGATTGGGTAGGAATTTGCATAGCTGTAATACTTTCATTCGTTCTGTTCTTGTAATGAGACGGCTCTCATTTATTTGCAAAGCAGCCTATGAGCGATGGAAAAAAACTAGTTCTGTTGTTTTAAACCACGAGCGAGTTCACAGAGAACCGATGAAAACCGCTTGCATATTCGTTTAGTTTCCAAGCATGATTCACTCCGCTCAAATCTAGAAAAGGCGCCTAGGTAAACCGGTCTGTTCATAAAAATATGTCAAGAAACTTTTGGCTGAAATTGTTCAAATTTCTAACTGATTTCGCCAGTTTTCCCAGATGGATATAATCTTTCTCAAACAATGTGAAGCACATGCCCATATGGGATATGACGAAAGCACTCAGATGAGAGCTTCCCTTTATTTTACCCGCAACAGATAAAAGAGACAAAAGAGGGCAAATTCCAGAACAAACCTATGCATGTATTCACACCTACTTTTACATTGTACAGTTTGTTTCACGCACACCCAAACTTGCACAACCGGTTATTAAGATAAGTCTCTTCTTCTGAAATTTAACTTTTAAAAAACAAGAAGAAGAAGACACGGGCCGGACATGGGCTGCGAAGACTCAGCTCTAAATCGGTCGCTGAGCTGTCTGGCCTAGCAGGCCAGACGGTCTCTCTGAATATGGTCAGCTTTGGACGGAAGTTGCTAGGTTTGTGGCCAAGTTGATCGCAGGGAATGACTTTCTAGCCTTTCCATAGGGACACTTTCTATTTTCCGGTGAAATTGAACCATTCTTATCATAGTTCTTTATCTTCTTTCTTTTTAAGCTCGGTGCGCAAATCTTCTGAATGTGCACATTAAAAGTTCACTAGTAAAACAAGTACAATCATATAAGGGGGTGACCCAACAACTTCTCTATTCGCTCAAATCGATGGTCTTTTTTTATTTTTTTTGGACGAATGTACTCTGAGGTTCTAACAAGCCGAATTGAAGCTGTCCTGACTATACTAACTCACGTGCTAGATCGGTACTATTAATAGAGATTTTAACCTATATAACTGAATAAAGCAAAAACTCTCTATATTTCATAAGACAGCCACCTCGATTTCGCGATTTAATGACAACCAAGTTGTAGCTTCGATACTCTCACTCATGCAATTAAGCTTGGTCAGATATATATATGTTAAACACATTTCTTTATCTATTTACCCTAATTAGTCTTTTTCTCATTAACTATACTTTATTTGATTTGTGCTTACTTAATTTTACTCTTTTCCCACTCATTACGATCTCATCTTCCATTTTGCTAATATAGTAATGATTTATATTTTGTAAATACAAACACTTGCATTTTATGTTTGGCCTGATGTTTTTGTTTTAGTGATTCTAAACTGACGGTGCCTGCAGAAACTTTGTAAATAATCCGGCTCTTAGGTTCCTATCCAAATAAAGGCCGAATAACTCTTTTTCTCAATCAATTACAAAAAAGGGAAAATTGGTAATAGCACATATCCCAATATCACTCTACAGTTTGAGATGCCCTCCTATTTGAGGAAAGATTTGTTGCAATCCCCAACAAATCAGTACCTAATTCGATATTGGGGTGTTGATTTAGGCAACTTCTCCTCTATACAGAGCGTGAATATCCTGGAGCATCTTTGAGGCGAAATTAGCCAAGTCCCGTTCATCGATGATGATGTGTATCAACAGGTCTCTTTTTTAGATTGTATGGCCTTAATTTCTTATTAAACTGTATTGAAACCTAACTATGTTGGGTCATCTGACCCAAATGGCAAACAGATGAAATCTACATGCAGTTCTAATCTAGCTTCATTGATTACTTGCTGTGTGGCTCAGCAAATGTTTATGTATGCCTCATTACGTCCGGAAAAGAAAAAACACGCGATATGTTATTCAAGTTCACATGATATCAGGTTCGAATTTATTAAACTAGTAATAACAACCATGAAAAACACACTGAAAATACATCCATATAACACAACGAAATGATCGTATCATTAATACAGAACAAACAACATATACTCTTGCTCCTGCCTAGTGGGACTCGGTTTGATTTCGCCGAGAGATCTCTTCGGGACAGGGCCAGCCCAGGGCAATAGGCCGGTTGTGCGACCGCCTAGGGGCCAGGCGGAGGGGGCCCCATCACTTACCACCGCCCTCTCTCTCTTCCCAGCCCAGCCACAGCCCAACAGAAGTTCAATCGCGTGCGATATGCAATCACCGATCAGCGGCAGAGGCGCGTGCGCGACTTTGCGCGTTACGCTCGTCTGCCCGCGACTGCGACTCGCGAGACCGGAGAGGCGGAGACCGACGGCCGAGCCGCATCGCTTCGTCATCCCTAAAATCCGAATTAGCACTCGCCGATGAATCGGAATCACACATGATTGTGGAGAGAATGTGCCTAATCAAACCAAGGTGAATTAGGAGGTGGAGCAATATTATGCAACAAATTTCTTATGGGGAGGCATCTCAAACCTCACAGAGTGATATTTGCGGTGTGTTTTTGCAATTTCCCTTAAAAAATACAAGCATATAGCTGCACATATGGCTCGCCGAGCCAGGCAAGCCAGACTATCTTTTAGGTAAGCGTATTGGGTGTTGGTGTGAGGGATGTGGGACGAGGATGGGATGTAAGGACGATACCCACTTTTAAGAGGTGTTTGGTTGAGGGCGAGCGAGTGTGATGGTTGCGTCCTAGAGAGGAATATTCCCTCCCAGATCCGGACAAACCCATTCCGGAAATCGGCCGGCGAGCTCGTCCCACTTGGACGAGCGCACGGCGTCTGCCTCGGCGAGCGCGCTGGCGCTCGGTCGGCACGCCGCCCTCCTCCGTGACAGCCGGCGCTCCGCCAACGAACCGCCTGACACCACCTCCGCGACCACCGGCACTCCTCCACGACCCTGCCTCAACACCGGTCGTCGCCGCGAGCGAACGACCGCGGCGGGCGGGGGGGATCGGCGATGGCGACGGCGGATCCAGTGGTGGGGAGGGCGGTGGCGGCGATCCGGCGATGGGGAGGACTGCGGCGGCGGATTCGGCGACGGGGAGGAGCGGCGGGCGCGTGCGGGAGGAGGTGAGGGGCGGCGGCGGATTCCGGCGATGGTGGTGGCGGCGGATTCGGCGATGGGACTGCGGCGGTTCGCGAGGAGGAGCTTCGCGGGGGAGATGCGGCGGCGGCGATGAGGAGACGGTCGAGGGCGCGGCGGCGGCATACGAGGAGGAGGTCGAGGGGGCCGGCGGGCGATGGCGATGATGCGGCGTGCGGATTCGGCGATGGGGAGGAGCTCGCGGCGGCGTGCAAGGAGGAGGACGAGGAGCTCGCGGGGAGGAGCGCGGCGGCGTGCGAGCAGGAGGACGAGGGGGCGCGGCGCGGATCCGGCGATGGGAGGAGCGGGCGCGGCTCTTCCTCTTGCTCTTGCTCACCACCGGCTTTTCCTCTTGCTCTTGCTCGCCGCCGGCTCATCCTCTTGCTCTCCTCCGGCGATGAGGAGGACAGTGGCGGCAAATCCGGCGATCGGTTGACGGTGATTGCAAACGGTGTCCATCCCTTCCTTTTCTCATCCTTCAACCAAACAAAAAATTGGGATCGCTCCATCTTACAAACCAAACATGTGAATGGAATCATCCCAACCAAAATTCAGGATGTGTTCCATCCCATCCCACTTAGTCCCGAAACCAAACACTACCTTAGTAGCTCGTCAAGATTCAAGATTAAAAAAAAAAAAAAAAAAAACCAAACCGATCCGTCTCGTTACCATAACAAATCTGATCGAGCCGTGTCTTACAAAAGAATCGTACGTTATCCCCTTCTACAGTCATTCCTACAGTAAAAATAATGCATTCCCAACTCACTTTCCAAGTGCAAGTGCGTGTACCATTAGTTGGGAATAGATCGATGCATTTTTGTAGCTTTGCATGACTCACCCCTTTCACTCATCACACTCATGTATTTTCACTTTGCAAGCTGCCAAGCTATTCAGGGGACCAAAACGGCCGGTTTGATCGACGAGTCGATAGCTCCACCGATGGATGTATCTAATCCATTTGGTTTGGAATTTGGATAAGATCATGAGACCCGGCCGACCACCTTCTTCTCTGGAGTACTTGCATATCCTATACATCAGGGTTTACAATCTCGATTGGCTAACGGACTTTATCATTTTAAATCCTGTCCAAGGCTTCGATTATCGTTTTAATTAATTCGAATGGTTTTTTGATAAATTTCAAATAAACAGTTCGCGATGCACGTTTGGAGCCACGGTTTGAGATGCTCAAAATTTATTGAACTGCTCTGCACCTGGATAACTGGATACTAGAATTGGGTAGATGGGTAGACACTAGACAGAGAGACGAACACAAAAGGGATCATATTCATACGAATACCCAATGTTTTTCTTTAAAGTAGCTATCCATCTATGCAAAAGAATAACAATAATTACTCAATTGGTTAGTACATTTAATGGGCGTTGGGTTCAATCCCCATTCTTCCTCTGTCTTTTTTTTCTTCTGATTATTACTTTTCTTCTGATTATTACTTTTCAATATATACATCCTCTTTTTCATATATAACATAAATATGTATATTAAAATATTGTAATATAAATCTTGAATACCCACACTTTCAAAATCTTACGTTCGCCCTTGTGGGTAGATATTTCTACTTCGCCATCACGCTGCGAGCACAAAGGAGAGAGGTCTCTGTCTGTCTTTGTCTTGTCATGCGTACATTCTTGCTAATTGCTATCCATTCCGGCGGCCTGCAGGATATCGGCAGCTGCTTGTGCAAAAGAAAACCGGCGACTCTTGTGCTGCACCAGCAGCAGCAGCAGCAGCACGCAGTTTTGCTGATCTGCCAAAACCAAATTACCAGCGTGACCCTCTTCTCCTTATCCAACCAAAACCTTCTTCTATACAATCTTATTTTCATTTCTAGATGGATGTGAATGTGCAACCACTGATGGATCGATCAACGTCAAAACACATATAGTCCGTTTATTTGGGATGAAAGGAAACATATTAATATAATTCAAACCAAATTATTGCTAAGGAAAAAAAAATTAAACCACTCCGTACTATTATAGTAATAGGACTCATTTAGCCCTGTTATTTTTCCCTCACGGCTTATATATCACTTCATGCTTCATAAGCTTCTATATATTTTTTTAGCAAAACTATATATCTAAGCTTCTTATAATACTTTTAAAACTTATATTTTTCGTTTGTACCCTTGAATATTATTAGAATTAGATCATCCATAATCTACTTATAACAAAAATGAACTGGGCCAACAGTTAGTTGTGCGAACTGCGAAGAAATTGATCCTCATGTCCCTAGCACCAAACTACCTACCCTGTAGAAACTTCCTGCCAACATGGAAATCGCCCCCTAGCAAATCATAAATTTCAACTCAAACTTATCCAGAAGATATTCCGCAACTGAGGGGCAAAACCGTCAAGCCGCAATGTTCGAAAGCATCACCTGACCTAGCTAGCTTACTCCTGCCGCCATCCATCTTCTATATAGAAAGCTCTCTTTGGCTTGCTCATCAGCACTAGCACAATTCAGTGTCAGTAGTAGTAAGCCATCAGATTGAAACCCCAAAGATCAGCGAAGAGACCAAGAACCAATCCGGCAGCCATGGAGAACGTCACCGGAGGAGGAGGAGGAGGATCGCCGCGGCGGGTGGTGGTGGCGGTGGACGAGAGCGAGGAGAGCATGCACGCGCTGTCGTGGTGCCTCTCCAACGTGGTCTCCGCCGCCGCCAAGTCCCCCGCGGCCGCGCCGCCGCCGGCCGTGGTCCTGGTCCACGCCCGGCCGGCGCGGCCGCTCTACTACCCGGTGATCGACGGCGGCGGCTACGTGCTGACCCAGGAGGGGATGGACAGCATGGACCGCTACATGGCCACCGCCGCCGACACCGTCGTCGCCAAGGCCCGCGACATCTGCACCGCCTTCCCCAATGTAACTTAGCTTTCTCTCAACTCTAAAATTTGACATTCTCGTTTTCTGTTAGCACGTTTTTTAGACGGTTAAATTATACGTTTCTGACAAAAAAAACTGACAAAAAAAAAAACTTCTGTCTAGAAGTTATTTTTAGAAAATCTAATTATTCGTCTTTTAATTTTATAATAATTAACCATGTGCTAACGAGTTTTCTTAATGTCTATGTTAATAATATCCATTCAATTGCCTTAAACCAACGGGGCCTTACAAGCGGAGGATTTTTTTTTTTTCTAAAGTCAATTACACGGAAGACGTACACGCACGAATCACACTTATGGTAGTACGATTGACTGATCATCTCGTCTCCTCTGATGTGCAGGTGAAGGTGGAGACGCGGGTGGAGAAAGGGGACCCGAGGGATGTGATCTGCGGGGCGGTGGAGAAGGCCGGCGCGGACATGGTGGTGATGGGGAGCCATGGTTACGGTTTCCTGCAGAGGACGCTGCTGGGGAGCGTCAGCAACCACTGCGTCCAGCACTGCAAGTGCCCCGTCGTCGTCGTCAAGAGGCCCGGCACCAACGCCAAGGCCTCTTGATGCGCCAACTCCGCGGTCCAGGATGCAATCTGTGGAATGTTGTGATAATATGGGTGTCTGTATATAGTGGCCTTGGTGCAGAGTTTGTGTATGTGTAGTAGTACATGTTTTCCTTGTAGTAACAAGTAACAACATATTGCACTCTCTAATGTATATATGCAAATGCTAGGCTTGCTTCAGTTACTGTGCAACATCAGAACGAACATTACTATCTAAAATTGACTCGGTTATTCTAGTTCCCCAAATCGCTCACGTTGAAAAAGAAAAGATTGGGCTCCATTTCCTAACAATGCCCATAGGAACAAAGAAATTCACAAGGAACCCAGCTACATTCCTAGACCCAAATATGACACCATTCCTATTTTAGCCCCAAGAATATGAAATGTACAGTACAATCCTACAAGCTACAAGCGAGCGTCTTCACATAAGAAGATATACAGTACAATCCTACAAGCTACAAGTTTATACACCAGCAGAAGCTTTGGGATCCATCTAGTTGAATCTGTTCTTAAAGGCTAATCAGCAACCAGAGTGAATGACAAATCACATCCAAGGTAACTACACGGGTGGATTGGGGATGATAATTCAAATAAGCATGTAAATCCACGAATACCATACACTCAGAAAGACAAAAAGATAACACATTCTGATGAATCACGAGCTGTAAGCAGTCAAGAAGCACTTCCAGTCATCCAGGCATCACAACAAAATATTGAGATGTGCTAATGCAAACAAGACAACCTTAAAAATGGATAACCAATTCTTATAGAAGATAATATTTCAGGTGCAATCCAACAGCATGGAACTGGGCGCACAGAGCCAACTACGCATGATAAAATTTAAGTACCATAGTGATCTCCTTTGTCCTTACAGAACAGTGAAAAATAGGTTCAAAACTGTAGATCCTAGAGATACAAGAAACATTCATAACCAAAGGCTCCTCCACCTTACTCCTCGGACTCAGCCTCGCCACTCTTCTTGTTGTGCTTCCTCGAGTACCTCTGGTTCCTGAGGAACTTTGGGTCCATCTATAAAAGCAATTTACAAAGAGCCCAGGTAAGAACGCGGAAACAAGGCAACAGGATTCAATTTGAACCTAACAGCGAGGACATTTGAATTGATTTCAAAAAACAAAATTAATCCTAAGAACAAAATAGGATGCAAGTATAAGCGACAAAATAGTATTCCTACTGTTTAGCCAAAAATTCAAAATCAGTTCGACTTGTGACTAAATTGTTTATACTGTCCAGAAAAGTATATTGACATACACAGATAATAATCATCTAACGGCAGGGCTAAAACCAAGCAAAACATCCAATTCCACAAGGCTAAGTGACACAGGAGTAGAAAACTTAAGCAATGAAATTGATACAGTTTATCGCAGGAAACTCAGATAGGCACCTAACAAATACTCCTACCTGTATAATATGAGAGATTTGATAATTTAATACTCTTTTCAATGGGTTTCGATTATTTGACATCCTGGCCCACTTTCATTCACTCAGATGGTCCCACATGTCATCCTCACAAATGTCAATTAAAGCAATTGGACAACGAAAAAAGTGTTAAATTATCAAATTTTTCGTATAAGATAGTAATATCAATGCCACTCGTACGGTTTCATACAACCACACTACAACTGCACATAATGCCTAACTCGATAGCAAGGAGATTTTAATAACAGTCTAGCCAACACTGTCATTCGAACATGGAAAACCTAGAACTGTCATTCGAACATTTCCACAAGCAACAGTGGCGACGCAATGCTCTCGATCGAGCGTGTACGTAGGGTGAAAACGGTTCGAAAAGTTTTCGTTTCAACTAGTGTTTTTGGAACGAAAAGTGTTGGTTGGATTTTTTTTTTAAAAGCTTTGAAAACAAGAATGATTTAGAATTTCTTTTCTCGAAAACGAAAATGAAATGATAAGGTAAGACTACTCTTTTCGTCGAAAGCCGGAATTGGTTGGATACTTTCCGGAAATAAATTAGGGTTTTTATCTAAAAACATAAATGAATTTAGATATTTTTTTCTCAAAAAGGGAAATGAATGTGATAAGGCTAATATTCGTCGGAAACCGGAATTGGTTGCAAACTTTCAGGAAACAAATTCGGATTATTTTTCTCGCAAATAGAAATGAATTATTTTTCGTATATAGCTGATTAATTAACTTGAGCCTTCTCTACCACATCTATTTAGATTTGTACACAATATTGAGGTGGTTAGTTAAATATTTTTTTTCTACCAATGCTTTAGATATGCTTTCCTTTTGTCTAATGACTATTTTTTATTAGACCATGCCATACTATTTATGATTATAGACTAATATAGTTATTTCTTATTGTAATTTTCTTGAAAAAGTAAAGTGTGCCACTAGATATATATTATTAATTGATAAAAAAATGGAAATGGTAATTTATTGCTTTAGAAAAAATAGTGAGATACATCTCTTCGCTGAAGAAAGAAGAAAGAAGCTCAGTTACAGTTATTTTCATATTCCGATGAATATCCGTTCCAGTATTCGCTCCATATATGCATTCGACAACATTATCTAGGGTATTTATTTTGATTCCGAATCCGAAAAGATATAAAATGGAGATGGCAGAGTCGGTGTTCGTCCATTTCCAAACCGTTTTTCTCCTGTGTACATGTAGGAAGAGGCTCCTCTGACGTCAGTTCTCTGATGTGGGTCTATAATCTATGGGACTCACATATCAACCTCAGTTAAAGGACAGTCTAGTTCCATACGTGCAGCTAGCGCAGCGGTGCAGCGCAATCAGGTTGCGAGATACTCCCTCCGTCCCCCAAAAAAAGGCAAACCCTGGGTTTCCGTGTCCAACTTTGACTGTCCGTCTTATATGAAATTTTTTTATAATTTGTATTTTCATTGTTGTTAGATGATAAAACATGATTAATATTTTATACGTGACTTGTCTTTTTAATTTTTTTCATAATTTTTTTAAATAAGACGGACGGTTAAACGTTGGACACGGAAACCAGGGTTTGTCTTTTTTTTTTGGGACGGAGGGAGTAGCGGCTAAGCTGGGAATGATAACACGCTCGCGCGGGAGAGGCGGGCGTTCTTGGCAGGTAGTGGTGGTTGGCAACAATCGGCAGGCGAGTCAAGGTGAGCTCAACGGCCATCGGCATCCCCTGGCCTTCACTCCCCTCCCCCCGCAAGCACAAGGAACTGCCTAGTGTGTATCTATGCGCCTTCCACTCCTCTCGTTGATGCATGACACCATGACTCATCATGTCAATTAACAATCGCTGCCACACGATTGGTCGTCTTTTATATAACTCTCTCTTGTTTCAAAATATAGCTATCATTAAAAAATATATAGTTGTATTTTTTTTTCAAATTTGAACTGTATTTTAAGACGGAGGGAGCACATTTATAAATATTTGATGTTTACGGTAGGGTTTGATCAAAGTTTTAAAATTTAAACCATCAAAAGTTTCTCCGGACAAACCATCAAAATTAAGTTTCTCAAATGTAGTAGTTTAAAAACAAATGAAATTGTATATATAAATTTACCTTGAAAAAGTACTATCGTGATACTATAAACCTATTGAATCTTATAAACTGATTCTAATATGAAAATTGATAGACGTGATTTTTTAGAGTAAAAAAACTCTCAAGATCATGTGAAAAAAAAAATGTTTGGACAACAAAAACTATAATAGGATATCTCTCTGTGTAAACATGAGTGTTTAAATTCTATTAACAGGCGCAAATTAAGAAAATATATAGATCGCAATACGAAAATTCTCAAATGTATATGGAAAAAAAGGATTTTTTATAAATTTATTCTAGTATAAAATTAAACAATCGGAGTTTAAAATGTTTTATAAATCTTGTCTAGAATGCCAAATGCTTTGCATATCTATCAGATGATATATTATCTTGAGTTGGGGCCTCATCCATTACCCAAAAGTTTATTATAAACGCCGTAAAGGCTTATTGGCGATTAAAAAAATAATTTGTTGTAAAATTTTTATATGTATTCTTACTATTTAATAGCCAATACTGAAAAAAAAAGTGGTGAAAACATATTAAAATTAACTTCAAATTAAGTTAAGTTTCAAACTTAAATTTTACTTTGACTTATTATTTTTTTATCCTTTTAAGACCACCAACGGGGCTCTTGATTTTTTTTATTACCCATATATACGTGCAGGGACGTTTGAGATTAGGGAGCGTAAGCAGTGCGGCGACGAGTACTACCACTACAGCCACCACGAGCAGACGACGGAGCAGCAATACGGTGGGTACTATGGCAGCGAGGAGGGCGAATACCCAACTACGACCAGTACGCTTCCTGCTTCAGACTACTGCTACGGCGCCGGCGCCGGCAGCCAAGGCCTTCGCTACAGCCTGCTGCAGATGCTCATGCTCTTCTCCGCTTCTATGGTGCTTCTACTGCTTGTAATATAAGGGATATAATACTCCGATATAGTTCATCGTTTTATATGTATACTCTTTACTATTTTTTGGGAATACGTAAAAGGATTACGCACTTTTGTATTAAGAGGAATAAAATTTATACAAACGGCAAGCAAGAGAGACGGGGAAGAAAAGGGGAAAAATGGAAAATATGAACTTAAGCCTACTCTCGCTATTACAATGTGACGACTGAATGACCAAACACCCTAACTAGGGAGCGTTGGCGATAGGGGACGGGCAAGACGCCAAAGGGTGGCCTCTTGCGCCATGGCCGTGACAACCTCAGACCAGAACCGAGAACGGTTGTTGAACACACGACTGTTCATTTCCTTCCAAATGGACCAAGCACCAAGAGTCACAATCGTATCGAACCCATGACGACGCTCCCTTGAAACTTTGAGCCGGCAAGAGCAGTGCCACTCATGGAAGGAATCAGCGCCAGAGGGGAAACACTGAGGGAGGCCGAGGCTCGAAAGGACAATCCACCATAGCTGGAGGGATTCAGGGCACCTAATCAGAATGTGATCGATTGTCTCTTCCAGTTGGTCGCAGAAGACAATAGGTTGGGTGCGGCAGCCCACGCTTGTCCAATCGGTCAGTCGTCCAGCAGCGTCGGTGAGCGACCAGCCACAGGAAGTAGCGATATTAAATCCAATAAGGCAATCCAGCGAAAGAGAAAAAGAACAGGAAGAAAAACAAAAACATCACCGGGAAGCCGCCGCCGACGTCGCCGTTGGATCCGCCGCGGGAAGCCACCGCCACCAGATCCGCCCGCAGGAAGCCACTGACGCTGACGTCGCTGCCGTTGCTCACGGTGGGGGAGGGCGCTGTCGCCGGCAGAAACAAAGAGGCCGAGAGGGAGGGACGGCCGTCGAGGAGAGGGAGAGGGGAAGGGACGGCCGTCATTGTCGTCTCTGCTGCCGTACCTCTCTACGGCCGCGCCGTGTTGGCAAGACGGAAGGGAGAGGGAGAGGCGCCGCCAGTAGGGAAAAGAGAGGGAAGGGGATGGGGAGAAGCTTTTTGTTGCATGGGGGTTTTGATTGATTCGGAACCGATCTGAGTCGTTTATCAAAATGAACGGCTCAGATTGATCGAGCGTTGGGCCGACCTCCATTGTCGGATTGCAGCATTGCTGGGCCGCACGCGGGCCAGCAGTCCAACACAAAACATGGTTAGATTTTCGGTTACGGCCCACACGGCAAGTTTGAGGAGGAGTAGGGGGATATCAATTAGACTTTAGTTGCTTCCTAGGCTGAACGCTTGCTCGCGGCCAGAGGAAAGCGGACCGGCTCGGTTGCGGGTTGAAAAAGAAAATGGGCTAAAAATGGCCCTTATAAAAAGGAGGATTTTTATTTAAATAAATATTGAAATGATGTCTGTATTATCAAAATTAGCAATTAAGATCTGGAAATTCTAAGAAAATTTCAAAAAGTGTAAGCAATATGGAGAATTTAATAAAAATTAAATCCAACCATATAATTTTATTTCTCACACTTATTTTACTTGTAAATTAACTTAATTATATACCTACCTACTTAGAAAATACCCAAATATTCTAGAAAATATGTATTTCAATTAATTAGATAATGTAAATCTTTCTCAATCTTTCCTCAATTTTCTCGTCTTTTCTTCCCGTTGCAACACACGGGCACTTTTTCTAGAATGTATGTCATAGTTTCTAAAAGAATATTTTAACAAAAAATTGGTAAACTTTTAAACTTTTTGCTGCAATTTTAGTGCAGTCATCTGTCCGCCACTAGCTTGATGCCTGCTGCAAGACAACGATCAATTTTTTTTTTTTAATGAACCGGCGAACCGCCAATTTTATTGAATAGAGAAGGAGTAAAACTGTACATACGCAAAGCGCAAAAAGAAAACTTTACAGGTTCAAGGCCTTTGCCCGAACATGTTAGAAGGTAAGCCACCTGCCGAGATGTTTTGCGCCCGCCAAGACCCATGTTTTGGCCTCCTCCTTAATTTTGGCTATCAGACTAGCCACCGGGAGCTCTTGGTGCTAGAAGACTCTGTGGTTCCTTTCGTTCCAAATCTCCCAAGCGACTAATAGCATTATAGTCCACAAGGCCTTCTTTGGCACTTCATTGGTACATGCGGTGGCCTCCCACCACTCGACTAGCGTCGAGGCTTGTTGCCACGATGTTGGTCTTATCTGTTCATATGCCGTCCAGTCTGCGAGTGCTGCCCAGATTCTCTTCACGTATCTACACTCCACCAGGAGGTGGAGGGCCGTTTCCTGGTTCCTTCGACAAAGGGGGCAGACGGAGCCATTCGGCCACCCACAGGTTGCCAATCTATCGGAGGTCCATACTCTATTTTGGATGACGAGCCAAGCAAATGTTTTACATATTAAGGAGCTTGCCCAGCGAATGAATTAAGGAGCTTACATATTTTAGCGTTGTTGGTGATTGTTAATTTTTTTAGATATTTCTTTTTGTCTTATAAAAAAATTAAGGAGCTTGCCCGGCGAATGAATTGGAGCTTACATATTTTAGCGTTGTTGACGAACGTTAATACTGATTTCGATACTCAGTATCATAATAAATAAATGTGAAAACTTTCGATGGCCTATAACAAAATTCAAAGATCAACTTTCGATGATATGAATCCAATTTTGCTTATAAACTATATCAGTGATGGGATCCTATGGCCCCTAGGTATCCCTCACCAGATCCGCTTGTACGCCGATGGTGTGGTCGCATTCCTTAGGCCGGTTGCTGGGGAACTAGCTGCAGCACAAGGGATCCTGGCTCTCTTTGGAGAGGCATATGGTCTTCATACCAACTTCACCAGTGTTCCGCAATCCCGATCAACTACTCGAAGGAAGAGGTCGCAGTCATCGATGACTCCCTCACTTGCCCGGTTGTGGAGTTCCCATGCAAGTATTTGGGTTTGCCTCTCTCCATCAAAAAGCTGCTTATTGCAATATGATACACAACTCTCCTATAGTACAATGCAAAAGAAAAGGAGTTGACCTTGTTAATCATATTTACCACATCTTTTTCCTCACAAAAAAAATGGAACATATTTATCCACCGATATAAGCATATTTATTAAGTACCACATAAAAATAATACAAATACAAATCATTCTCAAAAACAATTTTAAAATGTGAATATCATTTACAGCCAGACCGGCCCAACCTAGCTAGGAGAGCAGCTTTTTGCATGGCCCAGTTCTGGCCCATGTTTAGATTCTTGAAATAATCTATTGGCAGCGGTTGGCTGGAGAATTTGCATAGACAGATCTGCCTCCTTTCGTGCAAGACATCAAATTGTTAATTAGCTTGATGGAATTGGCAAAGATTTGGGCAAGAAAAGTTGCGATCCAGGCAAGGTGTTGGATTCGACTTGTATAACTTGAACCGCACTTCTTTCATATTCCTTCGTTAACAGTTGGTTACTAGCCCTAATTAATTAAGTAGCAATTGCCCAAACTAAACTTTACGACAAATCTCCAGCTAGACACAAACTGTTCTTTTGAATGAAGCGGTCCATAATTACTGCAGCTAGCTAGATAGCATTGCTCAAAGCTAGACGGCAGTGATTTCTTTTGTATGAAGTTTTGCAAAATGAAAGAGTGGACAATTGGGCATCCTTGGGAATGTTGGTAGGACTAGGAATGCAGCTGGTAAATCTTGATAGAAAACAAGCATGTTTTGTGAAGGAAAGAAAGAAAGAAAGCATGCTCTGACGAAAAACAATCAAGCAGAGAAAACCATATATATATAACAAGATATAGAGCTAGCCTCATCGCCGAAATGCAGCGGCACTAGCCTAAATTACATCTCTGCTCAACTACAACGATCACCTTCTCCCGAATTAACTCAGCAATATGGCAGTATTGCTCCATCCCTCTCCAAGAAGTGTCTGCTTGGCCTTTGCAATTGCAGTGTGTCTTTTGCTCCCATGCTGCTTTGGTAGTGAGTGTCTCAATAATTCTAGTTCTTCTTGGTTTTCTGCATGTATGATAATCTTCATGCATGCTGCTAGCTAGCTGCAGGTGCCATTGCATAACTATATTAGGATACTACATTCTCATGTCAGCAACAAACTCTGAAGCTAGCCAGCTTTCTCTAACATTAACACGATCGTTACTAATTTCATCGTCGCATATGCAGGCAAAGCTGCCGCGGAAATGTTCGAGAAGGCTTGCCATTGCTTCGACGATCACAACGTAAGCACATATATATAGCTATAAACAGAATCAAGTTAATTAATTAACTGTTAACTGTTTATAATCAAGTGTGTTTCTTCATGCATGCATGTCGCAATTGATCATTGAACCGAATTAATTAATTTTGAATTTGCAGGTGTACAGCGAGTGCAAGGAGGAGCTTCGGCTGGGGGTGGAGGGGGCGTTCCATGTGGGGAAGGAGAGCGTGGACGAGTACTGCGGGGGGCCGTGCCTGATGGAGACGAAGATGGCGCTGCAGTGCGTGGAGGAGGTCGCCCACGACGGCTTCAGGTTCTACAGCGGCGCCTCGCTGCCCGCGGTCAAGGCCGCGCTCGACACCGGCTGCAGCTACACTCCTGAGAGAGGTAAATTAATTAAATAATTTAGTCCAACAAATTATATATTTTCCTTTCCTCAAAATATTTTTTTAAAAAAAAACTCTCAAGATCATGTGAAAAAAAAAATGTTTGGACAACAAAAACTATAATAGGATATCTCTCTGTGTAAACATGAGTGTTTAAATTCTATTGACAGGCGCAAATTAAGAAAATATATAGATCGCCGCACGAAATTTCTCAAATGTATAAGGAAAAAAAGGATTTTTATAAATTTATTCTAGTATAAAATTAAACATTCGGAGTACATTTAAAATGTTTTATAAATCTTGTCTAGAATGCCAAATGCTTGCATATCTATCAGACAATATATTTTCTTGAGTTGGGGCCTCATCGATTACCCAAAAGTTTATTATAAACGCCGTAACGGCTTATTGGCGATTAAAAAATAATTTATTGTAAAATTTTTATATGTATTCTTTCTTACTATTTAAAAGCCAATACTGGAAATAAAGTGTTGAAAACATAATAAAATTAACTTCAAATTAAGTTAATTTTTATCCTTTTAAGACCACCAATGGGGCTCTTGAATTTTTTTTACCCATATATACGTGCAGGGACGTTTGAGATTCGGGAGCGTAAGCAGTGCGGCGACGAGTACTACCACTACAGCCACAACGAGCAAACGACGGAGCAGCAATACGGTGGGTACTATGGCAGCGAGGAGGGCGAATACCCAACTACGACCAGTACGCTTCCTGCTTCAGACTACTGCTACGGTGCCGGCTCCAGCAGCCTAGGCCTTCGCCACAGCCTGCTGCAGATGCTCATGCTCTTCTCCGCTTCTATGGTGCTTCTACTGCTTGTAATATGAGGGATACAGTGTTCATCGTTTTATATGTATACTCTGTACTCTTTTTTTGGAATACGCGAAAGAATTACGCACTTTTGTATTAAGAGGAATAAAATTTATACAAACGGCAAACAAAGAAGAGAGAGGGGGGAGGGGGCAGAAAAGAGGAAAAAAAGGAAAACAAGGACTTAATTAAGCCTACTCTCGCTATTACAATGTGACGACCGAACGACCAAACACACTAACTAGGGACCATTGGCGACAGTGAATGAGCAAGACGCCAAAGGGCGGCCTCTTGAGCCATGGCTGTGACAACCTCAGGCGAGGACTGGGAACGGTTGTTGAGCACATGATTGTTCCTTTCCTTCCAAATGGATCAAGCGCCAAGAGTCACAATCGTATCGAATTCACGAGAACGCTCCCTTGGAACTTTGAGCCGGCAAGAGCAGTGCCACTCATGGAAGGAATCAGCGCCAGAGGGGAAACACTGAGGCAGGCCGAGGCTCGAAAGGACAGTCCACCTTAGCTGGAGGGACTCAGGGCATCCAATCAGAATGTGATCGATTGTCTCTTCCAGTTGGTCGCAGAAGACACAATAGGTTGGGTGCGGTAGCCCACGCTTCTCCAATCGATCAGCCGTCCAGCAGCGTAGGTGAGTGACCAGCCGCAGGAAGTAGCGATACAAAATCCAATCGGACAATCCAGCGAAAGAGAAAAAGAACATGAAGAAAAATAAAAACATCACCGGGAAGCCGCCGCCGCCGCTGCCGTTGGATCTGCCGCGGGAAGCCACCGCCACCCGATCCGCCCGCAGGAAGACGTCGACGCTGCCGTCGATGCCGCTGCTCGCGGTGGGGGAGGGCATTGTCGCCGATAGAAACAAAGAGGCCAAGAGGGAGGGACGGCCATCGAGGAAAGGAAGAGGGGGAGGGACGGCCGTCACCATCGTCTCTGCGCCGTACCTCGCTATGGTCGCACCATGTCGGCGAGACGGGAGGGAGAGGGAGAGGCGCTGCCGGTGGGGAGAAGGGAGGGGAGGGGAAGGGGAGGGGCGCCGCCAATGAGGGGTGGGAATGATCTAGGGTTAGGTTCTTTTTTTTTGGCACCGAGGTTTTGATTGATTGGGAACCGATCTGAGTCATCCATCAAAACGAACGGCTCAGATTGATCGAGCGTTGGGCCGGCCTCCATCGTCGGATCACAGCACTGCTGGGCCGCGCGCGGGCTAGTGATCCAATACAAAACGTGGTTAGATTTTCGGTTACGACCCACACGGCAAGTGAGAGGAAGAGTAGGGGGAGATCAATTAGACTTTGGTTGCTTCCTGGGCTGAACGCTTGCTTGCGGCGTGAGGAAAGCGGGCCGGCTCGGTTGCGGGATGAAAAAAAAGGGGGCTAAAAATGGCCGATAGAGAAAGGAGGATTTTTATTTAAATAAATACTAAAGATGATATTTGTATTATCAAAATTAGCAATTAAGATCTAGAAATTCCAAGAAAATTTTGAAAAGTGTAATTAATATGGAGAATTTAATAAAAATTAAATGCAACCATATCATTTTATTTCTCACACTTACTTTACTTGTAAATTAATTTAATTATATACCTACCTACTTAGAAAATACCCAAATATTCCAGAAAATATGTATTTCAATTAATTACATAATAATGTAAATCTTTCTCAATTTCTCGTCTTTTCTTCCCGTTGCAACATACGGGTACTTTTTCTAGAATATATGCCATAGTTTCTAAAAGAATATTTTAACAAAATTTTGGTAAACTTTTTGCTGCAACTTTAGTGCAGCTGATTTATCGGCTGTCCGCCGCTAGCTTTGATGCCTGCTGCGAGACAACGATCAATCAAGGAGCTTGCCCGGCGCGCGAATGAATTAAGGAGCTTATATATTTTAGCGTTGTTGACGATCGTTAATACCGATTTTGATACTCAATATCATAATAAATAAATGTGAATAACAAAATTCAAAGATCAACTTTTGATGATATGAAACTAATTTTGCTTATAAACTATATCAGTGAGGGGATCCTACGGCCCCAAGGTATCCCTCACCGGATCTGCTTGTAAGCCGATGATGTGGTCGTATCCTCTGGCCGGTTGCTGGGGAACTAGCTACAACACAAGAGATCCTGGCTCTCTTTGGAGAGGCCTCTGGTCTTCATACCAACTTCACCAAATTTTCGCAATCCCGATCAGCTGCCCGGAGGTGTAGGATCGAAACACAACAACTAAGCCAACCAGAAGGGGGGGGGTGAATGGTTGGTATGCCCAAAAACCAAAACTTTTAGCTGAAATAAAAGTTACCCTCAAATTTGACGGATCGCGGTCTGACCGAAGTAGTTGCACCGGTCTAACCACTTCTGGAACACGTTGGTCTGACCGAGATCGAACTCCGGTCGAACTGTTGAGATCGCCTGCCGCTCCGTGCCGCCGCCGGTCTGACCGCCTTGCGCCTGCCGGTCTGACCGCCGCGATGCCGCCGGTCTGACCGCCGGTGCGCCGCCGGTTAGACCGCTGAAACCCGGTGAAACACAAATCGAAAAACTCTTAAAGTGGATGACGACTTTATTGATTCTCTCTGTGTTTACAAAGTGCACTAACAACACTCCTTACAAAAATTTCAACTAAACTCGAAACCCTAACTCAACTATCAACTCAATTGCTCTCAAAAGCGATACTGGGAAGCCTCATGCTCCCTCTCTATTTATACCCAAGGTAGATAGCCTAAAGCCACGAATCAAACTCATACTAGAAGCCTAATCCCCCTAGGAAACCCTCTAGTATAAGAAACAAACTTTACATAACCAATCATACCAAATTTGGACTCCTTCCAAATTCGACTCCACATCCCATATGCACACAATACCTCCATCGTATGCCATATGGAATCTTCACCAATCACGTGTATTGATCTCTAGCCTTAGTATCCCGCATGATCTCTGACCACCACGGACGTCGTCTTATCCCCAAGTCGACTCTCGTCCATCACCGCAAATACTCTCCCGCGCATCTCGAGTCACCTACACATAAAACAAACAAAGAAACCATATTCCGAGACCAAGCTATCCCTAACTTGACTCATTAGTAGCAAACAACAGTATTACATACGCATAGTATCCATCTAGAAGCCATATTCATGAAACAATCTAGGATATCCAAACAAATAACCCGAAACCGAAACCGACACAGAGTCGGCGCGTCAGACCGCGGCTGCGCCGGTCTGACCGGCATACACAGCCCGGTCTGACCGGTCCAACAGACAGCAGTACCTGTAGATCACCTGAAAATTCCAATCATCTCCAAAACCACTTCGCAAATAAATTCCAAATACAAAACCAATAATCTCCAATGCCAATTGTTCATCACAGAATAATAATCAAAAACACCATTGATTTTACAGGAGGAAGAGGGCACCAGTCCTCGGTGACTCCCTCCCCTGTCCGGTTGAGGAGTTCCCATGCAAATATTTGGGTTTGCCTCTCTCCATCAGAAAGCTGCACCGCGAGGACCTCCAGCTCCGGTCAACAAGATTGCGCAGCGGCTACCACTGTGGAGATCGGATTGGCTCCAGCAAGTTAGCGCCCTAGCACTTGTCAAAGCAGTGCTGAGTGCGATCCCGGTTTACCTGCTCATCGCCATTGCGCCCCCCTCCCCCGAAATGGGTGCTGAAAGCCATTGACAAGATTCGACACAGCTTTACTCTGGTGCGGTACCTTTGTTTTCTTTTTTTTTCTTTATCTGCCTTACGATGCACTTGTACTGACGAAAAATTAGCGCGAAATCAAAAGAGAAACACGATGAGGATCGGAAAGTTACCAATTTTTTTAAGCAGTTAAGATATAGTACGTAATAGGGTACCAAATTAAGTTCTACAATTCTGTACCCTAATTCTCTTTTTTTTTTTTTTTGGCTATTTTGATACATTTTGCGAGAAAACAACGTATATATGCAGCACTTTATTTTTTAAATTTTTGCGGACGGAAACAATTAAAATTTTGGCCCCAAAAATTTCCCCTG
>CM020180.1:30130475-30153222 GCA_009805545.1 Oryza longistaminata | reverse complement strand
ATGAATCGTCCTGCATCAAAACAGCACCGATGCCCTTCTCTGAAGCATCTGTTTCTACCACGAATTGCTTATGAAAATCGGCATGGCAAAGACAGGAGCAGAGATCAAGCATTCTTCAAGTAACAAAAGCCTCTTCTGTAACAGATGTCCAGACAAACAACTGACCTTTACGCAGCAATTCAGTTAAGGGTTTGCAAATCACTCCAAAATGTCGAACAAACTTGCGGTAATAACCAGCTAAACCAAGAAAACCGCGAAGTTCTTGACAGAGTGGGAACCAGCCAATTGCGCACGGCAGTAATCTTCTCATCATCCGTAGCGACACCATTTGCACTAATTATGTGTCCCAAATAGGCCAATTTAGATTGAGCAAAAGAGCATTTAGAGCGCTTAACCTTCAGCTGATGATCAGTCAGAATCTGAAAGACTGTCGCAAATGAGACACATGATCTTCCAAAGAGGTGCTATATACACAGATATCATCAACAAAAACCAGAACATGCTTGCGCAAAAGCTTAGCTAAGACATCATTCATGACCCCTTGAAACGTTGCTGGAGCACTAGTGAGGCCAAAGGAAGAACCCAAAACTCAAAGTTTCCATTATGCGTCTTAAAGGCTGTCTTGTGTTCATCAGCAGGGTTCATGCGATTTGATGATAACCCGAACGTAAATCCAACTTAGAGAACCAAGAAGCCCCTGCCAATTCATCAATAATTCATCAATGACTGGAAGTGGATACTTATTCTTGACTGTGATAGCATTAAGGTGACGATAGTCCACACAAAACCTCCACGATCCATCCTTCTTTTTAACCAATAAAACTGGAGAGGAAAAAGACTCGAACTGGTTTGATGAGACCCTTATCCAACATCTCCTGAACTTGTCGTTCAATCTCATCCTTTTGAATGGGAGTATATCGGTAAGGACGCACATTCACAGGTTGTGCTCCAGGAATTAAAGGAATTGTGTGATCACAAGTTCTTCTCTGGTGGCAACCCTTGAGGTTCAAGAAAAATTCTTCATACTCCTGCAACAAGTTTTGAATGCTGACAGGAATTTCAGATATAGTGGAATCTGATTCACTGACAACAATTGAATTAACCCCTCCACAGAACCTTGATTATGCAGAAGCTGCACTTCTTGACAGGACAAAGCTTCTGCCTGAGGAACCGAAGGAACCACACCAGAAAGAGTGATGAAATGACCATCATGATGGAAACTTAAACTCTTGTTCAGCCAATCAATATCAATATCCATAGGACTATTTTGCTCCAACCAATCCATACCCAAGATAACATCATAGTTACTAAGTGGCAACACTTTCAATGATGAACAAAACTGGTGCCCCTGAATCGTCCAATGAACTGAAGGTAACTCAGTTTGACATTGCAAAATATTACCATTGGCCACCTTAACTTGTAAAGCAACAGGTAACTGTAGCAAATCTGACAACTGAGCAACAACAGCTGTACTGATAAAACTGCAAGAACTTCCCGAATCCACCAACATGAGCAATTCAAACCCTTGAATAACGCCATGCAATCTCATTGTCTGAGCAGTCACCGTGCCCTGAATAGCACTAAGAGAAATGGCCATAAGTGTACCTGTATCAGATGTGTCAGACAGAGAAGTCGCACCAGCATCCTCATCATCCTGATGCAATAAGGCAAAAACTTCCTGAACAGCTGTCAATTGCACTGCTCCTGAACATTTGTGTGTCGGGGACCATTTCTCTGCACAAAGATAACACAGTCCTTGAGCGTGTCGATACGCCTTGAGTGCGCGAATCTTATCAGGTACTCCACCATTCTTGACTTGGTCTGGTATTTGTCTAGCTCCAGATTGAGGCAACTCAGTCAATTTTGGTGGTGGAAGTGGCAGAGGATAAGCTCCCTTCACACGAACAGCCTGATCACCCGCCTTGCGAAAATCCTTAGATTTCTGCGTCTCCGCCCATTCTTCCTGTAAACAAGCAACAGCGAGAGAAGTTTCGAGGTCGCGAGGACGTTGCAAAAGTACTGCATGACGAATTTCAGGCCGCAATCCTTCCGTAAACCGATGAACAATGCTAAGGGAATTGTAGTTAGGATCATAAACCAGAAGCTGATTCACTAAATCGTCAAATCTCTCATAAAACTCCTCTACGGACCTAGTTTGCTTAATCTGCTCAATTTGATGAATCAGCGACTGATGCTGATCACGATCAAATTTTCTGTCGACCGCAGCACAAAAAGCAGACCAATCCTGGAAAAGCATGTGAGAACGAGAGGATCGTAGCCATGAAGCAGCTCTCCCAGTGAAGTAAATCGTGGCTACTCGAACCCACAACATCGGATGAGTTCCATAAACCCCAAAATAATGCTCACACCTCATGCGCCAACTCTGTGGATCCGAACCATCAAACTGAGGGAAATCCAACTTAGGCAGCCTGTGATTATAACTACGGTCCTCAAATCCCCCGATTTCATCCCACCCCGCAAAATTTCCAGACTCAAAAGCATTGCGAGAATGAAACTGCGAATGAAACGTACCCTTGACCGGAGGTGGCACGAGAGTAGTGACCACTCCCGGTGCCCTCCCCCGGTTTTGTGGTGCAACGCGGTGGCTATCCAAGCCAATTTCGCCAGCCGAAGTAGAAGCGAGAGATACCGGCGGCGTAGGAAGTAGAGGTGATCGCTTGTCCTCCTCTGGAGACACTCGTGGTGGTGGTGACTTGCACGCCGTCGAAGTGTTCGACGAATTGCCCAGCTCGCCATGAGTTTTCTCCAGAACTTCCACATGAGCCCTCAACTCCTCCATCTCCACTTGCAAATCCTTGACAGCCGCATCGACTTGAGGACGCCAACTCGCCATGGATTGATCCAACTTGAGCACCACAGCTTGCGTCTCATCCTGCTTCACCGCGACTGCTCCAATGGCGTTCTGAATATTCGCCAACATCTTCTCGAATTCCCCCGCTTGCTTCTCCATGGCGTTGACTTGTGACTGCAAACGAGTTTGGAACCGAGGTTTCTCCAGGATTGCAACAGCTCTGATACCAAATGTCACGAACAAGATCTGTAGGAAAGAAGAACAGAGAGAAGCAGATAGAAACAGAGAGAAGAACAGAGAGAAGAACAGGAAGACTTGGAGAGAGGGAAAGGATTCTTATTGAGAGGGAGATATTTTGTTCAGTACATAATTGTCATCCCTTCCCTTCTCACACACACATCTATTTATAGAGATTAACTCATGACCACTACTGAGTCCAATCTCCTCCACTAACACGTGGGTTTACACGGCGCATTCGCTTGGGCCGAGTTTCACTTGACGGCCCATTCAGTTTAACTGACTGCTCGGCGCCAGACTGCCCTCGACCGCCGCGCGCCACGCTGCGATGGCTCTCGGTCTGAGAGTAAGAGAGATAGAGAGAGAGAGTGAAAGAGAGAAGACTATGAGAGGAGAGGAAGGGAAGGACTAGAAGATAAAAGGATAGGTGTGAAAAATTTTAAACTGGTGGAGAGGGAAGGAAGAGGGACCATTTTTACATGCGGACCACTTAAGCGTCCGCATGCAAAAATCATGTGTTTTTTAAACTTTAAATTGATTTTTATGACATTAAACTAACTCATATCAAAAAGTTGTCAAAAACAAACTTGTAGAATTCATTGAGATCTACCAATTTTATTTTGGTTATTTCTCCATCCAAGTTTGATTGGACTATACAAAAATTGAGTTTTAAAATATAACAAATTAAAATAATTTTTCGGGTAGTAAATGATTTTAAATGGAAAAGTCATCAATAGCAAAGTTGTATAACTCATCAAGATCTACAACTTTTGTTTTGGTCATTTTTATATTTGACTTTGTTTAAATAGTTTGAATTTGAATTTTCAAAATATGACAACTTCAAACAACATTTTCAAATACTAAATGACTTCAACTGAAAAAGTCATCAATAACAAAGTTGTATAACTCATCAAGACCTATAACTTCTATTTTGGTCATTTTTTCATCCGACAAAGTGATTTGCAAGATTGTTTACAAAATGTACCTCTCTTATATAGTTTTATAAGAATATATAAGAGATGTACATTTTGTGAACAATCTTGCAAATCACTTTATCGGATGAAGAAATAACTAAAATAGAAGTTATAGATCTTTGTTGTCGAAACGACAACTGCATACGTCGAAAGACGTGGTTACTCAGTGGTTGGAAAAGAAGTAAAGTGTATTAAATTGAGAATTTTTCTTGGGATCCCCCTATTACATGGCCCTAGGAGACTATTTATAGCCTCATTACATGTTCTTACTACTAGGGTTTAGGTTACACAGGGGAATTTACACGGTTGCCCTTACGAAAGGGACATTTATATGGGCATACAGTGTAATTGAGGTATATGGGCTCCTAATGGGCCGCCAGGTGATCGCTGGCCCAACGGCCACTGGGCTTGAGAAGCTAGGATGGCCTCATCGGCCTTAGCGAGGCGAAGTCGTCTCCCTTCGGCATACACGCTTCGCCTTACATCCTTCGCCCAAGAGGCCTTTGGCTTTGCGAGGTACCCGCGCGATTCTCCGCCCTTCGCCGTCCTTGCTCTATAGTCTTCGCCATGGGGGCTTCGCCCCGACTAATCTTGACGTCTCAGGCTTGAATCCTCGCTGGTCTCATGGTTTCGGCAGGTTTGGTCGAAGGGCCTCATGTCTGCCAACAATCTTGATGAGTTATACAACTTTGTTATTAATGACTTTTTCAGATTAAATCATTTACTGCTCCAAAATATTATTTGAAGTTTTGAAATTCAAATTTTTAATTGATAAAACAAAGTCACAAAAAAAATAGCCAAAATAATACCAGTAAGAACACAATAACATGATAGAGCATTATTTTAGAAACATTTAGGAAAAAAAATATCCAATTTGGAGTTCATATGAGTGAGATACACTAGTTTCAAATTTTTCAAATTTTATTTTCGCATTGCTAACAGACAGAGCTGACACCTCAACAATCTCATTAGGAATTTGACGCGATAAAGCATCAGCAGCTCCATTTTCCAAACCCTTTTTGTAACTGATGCGATAACGCAATCCAAGTAACTTTGTTAAAGCCTTTTGTTGCCAAGAAGTTGATAAACGCTGGTTGTCCAAATAGGCAAGGCTACGATGATCAGTGCGAATGATAAATTCATCATGTTGCAAATATGAGCGCCAGTGATCCACAGCTAAAATGATTGCTAAACTTTCTTTCTCATAAGTGGATAAACCCTGAGTACGCGGCCCCAAAGCTTTACTAAGAAATGCAACAGGATGATCGTCCTGCATCAAAACAGCACCGATGCCCTTCTCTGAAGCATCTGTTTCTACCACGAATTGCTTATGAAAATCAGGCATGGCAAGAACAGGAGCAGAGATCAAGGCATTCTTCAATGTAACAAAAGCCTCTTCTGTAACAGATGTCCAGACAAACAACTGACTTTTACGCAGCAGTTCAGTTAAGGGTTTGCAAATCACTCCAAAATGTCGAACAAACTTGCGGTAATAACCAGCTAAACCAAGAAAACCGCGAAGTTCTTTGACAGATGTGGGAACCAGCCAATTGCGCACGGCAGTAATCTTCTCATCATCCGTAGCGACACCATTTGCACTAATTATGTGTCCCAAATAGGCCAATTTAGATTGAGCAAAAGAGCATTTAGAGCGCTTAACCTTCAGCTGATGATCAGTCAGAATCTGAAAGACCTGTCGCAAATGAGACACATGATCTTCCAAAGAGGTGCTATACACTAAGATGTCATCAACAAAAACCAGAACATGCTTGCGCAAAAGCTTAGCTAAGACATCATTCATGACCCCTTGAAACGTTGCTGAAGCACTAGTGAGGCCAAAAGGAAGAACCCGAAACTCAAAGTGTCCATTATGCGTCTTAAAGGCTGTCTTGTGTTCATCAGCAGGGTTCATGCGGATTTGATGATAACCCGAACGTAAATCCAACTTAGAGAACCAAGAAGCCCCTGCCAATTCATCCAATAATTCATCAATGACTGGAAGTGGATACTTATTCTTGACTGTGAGAGAAAGGCTCGGAGTTCGCCAAGGTTGACGGCGAGGCGCCCACACCCCGCTCCGCTGTGCTTGGCAAGGCATCAATGGTGGTTCTGTGTTCATCAGGCAAGGATACACTGAATTGCAGGACAGTTTGTGGTGTTCTTGATTTGGATCAAAAAAGTCAGGCATCGAGATCCAAAAAAGCAAGGTGAGCAGATGTTTTTTCGTATGTGTTTTTGCCGATGATCGCTGATTCAAACTTATTGCCCCCTTCTTTGATCTGTGTTTTTTGTTTAATGTATTAATGCTCCAAAAAAACCAGGGTGTGAGGGGTTAGATCTGTTGGTTGAGAATGCATTTTTTTCTTTTTACACGAAGGCTGTCTGGATGTTGGTTGATACTGGGACAAGGTCTTTTTTATGATGGTGGTTTTGTATCTCAGATAGAACTAATTGTTCTATGCATGCTTGACAGTTGACACAGGGGGATTCACCTTAGATTAAGGTTTAGGTTCAGGATAGGACATATTTAGGTCATTTTGTAGTACTGTGCAAGCAAGATATTCAGAGTTCAGATATGAATTGAGTTCAGAAGCTGCTAGCATCTTTAGAGATTTGTATCTTCAGCCAGAATTATTGGGACAGAGATATTTCCATATATGCTACAGTAAAAACATAAGCATCTTATATGCTATAAATAACCAGAGAGCAAAGTTCATTTTCACGGTTTCACCAATCCATAAGTAATAACCACTCAATTCCAATTTAATTAGCATCCGTGCAATTTACTTTCATGAACACAAACGCAACGTTGTTCTGATCCCTTTTTTGTAAGATTGGAGTGTAGTTGTTTGCTCTGAATTTGGCCTTTTTGGAAGAAGCTGTCCTTGGTCAAGGCTACTGATCTTTTTTTTAGCATGTGTGCACCATAGAACTAAATCCAATTGTCATAAATTATGCATATAAGTTTTTTTTGTTCTGTTAGCACTAAATTTGGCTAACCTCCAATTGTCTCGGTTGTTTTAAAATTGAAAGTTTGAAATAGGAAACTGATTCCATGCACTAAGTTCATATAAAATGTGATTCAATTTGTTAGTACCTCATCTGAAACCAGATAGTCTGTGGTTTTGCTCTGAATTCTTTGGCCTTTGTGCAGCAGAGAAGCTGTCCCGATTCATTTTCAGCATGTGTGCAGTAGAGTACTAGTTTCTTATAGAGGCATATGCATTTTTTTTGGTATTAATAAATGTTTTATCCATGATATTACCACAGGCTCACATTGACGCGGAAACAAGTGAGGTTCTATCTACGCAGAAAGTAGATTAGTTTTGTTTGCTATTAAAATTCCTAGTTTTGTTAGTTCAGTTAGAAATACTTTAACTGCTGCTGTTCTTGCTGTTCGCATGGCTGTGCTGCAGCAATGGAGGGTGGACGAAGCTTGTGGGGAGGTGGTCATGGTGGAAGGGGACGAGGCTAGGGTTTGGGAATGGGACCGGAGGAAGGTCATGGAAGATGCTGCTGGGGTGGTGGTGGCTCACTGGGAGGTAGTAGCTGGCTGGGCTCTTCATCATCATCAGCTTGCTGTACTGGTCTCCTACCTTGTGAAAGATCCTGCAGATCACCCATTCCTCCTGCATGATAGTAGTATCAAAAACAACCAATGTCTACATGTCAGTTCAGTTTATGATGAAGTGTTCATAAGATCAAATTAATAGTATTCATTTCTACGGATTGTGATCTTGTTGGACAGAAATATAGCATAGAGTATATTAAGCTATATATTTATATATTTAGCTCTGAACTTCTGCAGAGATTTCTTCTTCAGTCCTATAGTATTCATTCCTGTGTTTCTTCTTCCTTTTCTTTTGGCCCTATAGATGTGCATAGCATGCATCAGCATGAGGCATGGATTACTAGCTGTATATTGATGCAATGCTGCAACGAATAGTTTATCTATTTGACACATTTTTGACGATCTGCACGAGAAAGATTGGAGACGAGGTATGTCAATGGTTGGAGATATGTAAAGTACAGCCACCCTGAAGGGAACAAAACACAGGAGGGAGGGAATCACACTAGCTTGGATCTTGTGTCAGTGCAAAGGAGATTTTGAGCAGAAATAAACTACTCCTCCTACTAGTAGTCTAGTACTCCACACACTGCTGAGACTGTACTACCACCACTGCAGGATGTACCAATGTATAGCAAGCAGCACATATTACAGTATTTTACACCATTGAATGCACAAAAGTGCATAGAGCATAGTAGTAGCATACTACCACAGCATCAATCTGTGCATGCATATGTCATCTTATGTGTTCTTGCACGCACGCATGCATGCCACATTGAATGCACCAAATCACCAATATCTACTCTGAACTCTGAAGAAGAACTAGTTGCAGCAGCTATCTTCTTCAGAAGTTCAGAACAGTGACATGAAACTGAATTTTTCCCTTCAGCAAGACAAAGATGCAATGGCAATGGCAATGGCAATGCAGGTGGGTGTATGTACCTTGGTGGAGCGGCGAGCGGCGGCGAAGTCGCCGTCGAGGCGGTACTCATGGAGGACCCACTTGGTCTTCTCGCCGCGCGGGGCGCGGCCCTTGTAGAAGACGAGCGTCTTCTTCATGCCGATGAGCGCGCCGCCGCCGCCGCCGCCGGCGGCGACCACCTCCCTGTCCTTGCCGGTGGCCTTCCAGTAGCCGGCGCCGGTGGCGCGGTTGGTGCGCAGCCCCGTCGGGTACTTGCGGTCGCGGAGGCTGAAGAAGTACCACTCCTTCTCCCCCATCCTCGCCGCCTCCGGCAGCTCCCACGGCTCGCACCGGTTCAGGTCCACCTCCGCGATGTCCACGCCGCCGCAGCACGCGCCGTTGAACACCTTGGCAGCGAGGTAGAAGGTGACGAGCTCCTCGTCGGTGGGGTGGAACCTGAACCCCGGCGGCAGCCCGTGCTCGCCGGCCGCCGCCGCCGCCGCCATCTCCTCCCCGAGCATCTCCCACAGCGCGTCCCCCATGGCCGAGTGATGATGCATCTCTGAATCTGATGTCTCTCTCTCACACACTCACTGACCAAGAACCCTAGCTCACTCGATCGTGCACTGCAAGATGCAAGCTAAGATGAAGCGATTAAACCTAGCTGGTTGTAGTGATGTGTGTTCTTGGCTATGGTGTGGTGTGGTGTTGAGGAAGAAGCCAATGGCGGTCTATATAGCGGAGCACTGAAACCGTAGAAAAGGCCTCTCGTGTTTAGGCCGGCCAAGCAACTACACGGTACACAGTGCAACAGTACACACACTCTTTCTTTCTTTTTCAACCTATCCGGCTATCCCTCTGTCTACTGTATCTTTCTCTCTTTGTACGTTTCTACTGAGGGCCCGTTTAGTTAACAAAAAATTTTACACCTACATATCACATCGGATATACGGACATATATTTAAAGTATTAAACGTAATCTAATAACAAAATAAATTATAAATTCCGCTAGGAAATTGCGAGATGAATTTATTAAACACAATTAATCCGTCATTAGCAAATGTTTACTGTAGTACCATATTGTCAAATCATGGTGCAATTAGACTTTAAAGATTCGTTTCGCAACTTCCTGGTGAACTGTGTAATTGGTTTTTTTTGTCTACATTTAATATTCCATGTGTCCACGCATTCGATGTGACAACGCGAAAAATTTTGCTTGGAAACTAAACAATCCCTGAAGATAAAGATAAAGTTATTAGGGTATGAAAAAAATATTGATAGTTTTAATTATTACAAACTCAAAAATAGATTTACCAGTATATGATATTTTTTGTACAAAATATATCATTTAATAGTTTAAAGAACATGCTAACGAAAATCAAGATAAAATTTGTATATCAGAAAAAAAAAACCTGAAAATGGTGAGATTAAAGGATGGTGACAGGCAAGATGTCACCTTGAAACTTGAATGGCCCGAAAGAGGCCGGAAACCTGATGGAGCTTAAGGAGAACCTGAATTCAAGCTTGCAAAGATGTGCACAGTACAGTGCACTGCTACTATTCACAAGCTGATGCATGTAAAGCCCCAGCTAAAGCTTGCAGACTGCAAGGAAAAAAAAAGCACTATACAGTATATATACACACAAGAACATGTACACATCAATTAATTAAGTTGGTTTTTCCCCCACTATCTAGTTAAGTATACATTGGAATGTAGATAGTGTTTTCAGAGAAATTATGCAGAGGAAGGATTTTGGAACAGATCGAGCTACCAGAAACCATTTTCTCCCTGCATGCATGCATGCTCGATTGCCGGCTGGTTCCTGCTTTTCTCAAATGCAGCACTTCGTGGCTTCGTGCGATTGTCAGCAATGTCCCGACACAGCTGCATAAACAATCAAACACTTGCACAGTGCGTGCGTGTAAGTACGACGTCCGTTTTTCTTTTATCACCACATGCAATTCTTTTAGTACTCTCGTGCATCTACCATTGTCAATCCCAGCGATCAATCAACCCTAGCAAAAAAACACACATAGGGTTAAGTTTTTACTGTGTTTTTTATATGAAGAATAGAAAGTTTATTTGTTCTTACTCCAAGCAGAAACGAACAGTAGTACTACTGTGGAAGAAAGAAGAGAGATCTAGAGCCTGTTTGGGAGAGCTTTAGATTCTGAGAAGCAGCTGTTTGTTAGCCAGTTTCTGAGAATCTGGAAAAGCTCTGAAACTCAGCTTCTCCAGCTTCTGGCTTCTTAGTTTATTTTCCAGAATCTATAACTACAGATTCTGTAACTACAGATTCTCAGAAGCTGTGGACTGTTTGGACAGCTTTTAGCAGAAGTAGCTTTTGAGAAAAGCTGCAGCTGAAATAAGCTCCCCAAACAGTACCCTAGTGAGGGAGTGTGTGGCGTCTTTTGCACTTGTCTGGTTGTGCATTTATTTTGACTACCAGAGGAAGGTAGCAGGGCTGCAATGGCAGCATTGGGGTTTGGAATGGAGTTTGCACGAGTTGGGCAGTGAAATTCACTCGTCGTCGTACCTGGACCCCAGAGCCCCAGTACTTGTTTTTCCACTTTGATCAGCTACCTTAACTTGCCACAATTGCCCTTGCAGGGTTGTCATTTCTACTACCCATGCCTCGGCCCTAAAATACAATGGCTTTTGAAGATCATACTAAATTAAATCGATTGAGATGAGAAATTAATAGATAGATAAATTAAATAAGAAATGCTTGTTGATCAACTTGTTACTCTACCCCGACAAGAACTACACCCACCGTAGTTCCCTCGCCTCATGTCAGTTTCGTCGAGGTGGTAGGAGGTGGACGGGGGACAACCCGTCTGTTACCATGGCCATGAACCAAAGGCTGGAGCCCAGAGCGGGGAGAAGCCAATACCAATGTCGAGAGTAGAGTGGAAATTGAGGAAGCAATGAAGTAACAGGATATTTGCACCATTTTACAGTCCATTAAGAGGAGAAATCTAGGTGTCAGTCGTCGCCTATTAGTGACAGCACGCCACCGCCAGGTGACAGCGAATCGACACAATGTGAAGATAGACGACCATCACCTCTTTGAGGCCCCTCAATGGCGGCAGCCTCCAGGCCACTCGACGGTTACGTTTTTAACTATGTTGATAGCCAAATCCTCATCACTACCCTGCCTCCCCGCCGACGCCCTAGTTCGATGACCGACGCCTACTGCTTCAACCCGAGCACCTGCGCCATGCTACCATCGTCTTCTCCAAGCGAAGCCAATGGGCTAGGGATGTGCCACCGTCGCCACACATCCAAGTAGTGCTATGTATGTTGTTGTTTCTTCATACTAATTGTTGTTCCCGATGGTTAATTATGGATATGATGTGTTTGTTGTTCAATTGATCATGCACTTGAGTTTGGCTAACTGTCTTACTGTTGGTTTGCAGGTGTTGTTTTCTTGCTATTAGCTTGTGGATACTATCGGGCGTGGGGACATATCAGGTGCCAACACCCGTTACAAGGGGACAGGAAAACCAGCACCATGTGCGGGGATGGGGATGGGGATGGGGATGGTCGATTTCTTCTGGTGTGACCTATGCGGATGGGTACAGATGAAAGCAAGAGATGAGAGAGGTGACGTAACTATATTAGCAATTGATCAAACGGGTACAATACAAAGAAATATGTCTAGATTTATATATAAAATTTGATTTATTTTAGAACAGAACGAGAGTTTCATACGGTTCAAAAGTTGCACTAGTATCACTAAATATATGCATGTGTAACACAACGGTAAATAGGAGGTGAGCATCAACTGCTATGCTAGCCAGTGGCAGTCTACTGCAAAGGTGGCGTCCCGAGGAGGAGAGAAGGAGAAAAGGTTGGGTGAAGCAGAGAAGAAATGGTGATCGATCAGGTCGATGTGATCACAATTCTTTGGCTCCATCGATCCAAGCTACTGCTACTCCAGCTATCCATCGATGGAAACGATAATCCCGAGAAGATAACGGCGACAACGCACGTCGATTAGGGCTAGGGTTTGTTGAGAAAAACAAATGGTATCCTCCTCCTAGCTAGGGTAAATAATTTGCTTAGGCTGCACCAATGATTGCCATATGAATGCTTGATCACAAACTCATCAGCTATACCTACTGCTCCTCTACGAGGAAACTCGGCTTTTGGCTGAGTTTAGATCCAAACTTCAGTCATTTTCCATCACATCAATCTGTCATACACATAACTTTTCAGTTACATCATCTTCAATTTCAACCAAAATCTAAACTTTGGATCCAACTAAACACAGCCTTTGTTGAGATAAAAGGGGGGGGGGGGGGGGGGAAACTTAGCTTCTGGTTTAATGACTGGCCATCTACTACTCCATGTTAATCAAAACAATCTCTATGATTTGTGTTTAATTTGATAGTAGTACTCTTGATTGGAATATACCCCATATGTTCCAAAATAAAACAACCTAAAATATGACGTGATATTCTATCTAGATTCGTTCCACTTTCTTCGTTACCTGTATCCCAACTTTTCTCGTCCCGCTCTCTTCGTGTTAGGGCATCCACAATATAACGTGATACCCTAAATAAACCAACCTAAAATATCATGCTAAATATGACGTGATATTCTGTCGTGATATTCTATCTAGGGTATCACGTCATGCTGCGGATGCTCTAACACGAAGAGAGCGGAGCGAGAAAAATTGGGCCTGTTCCAAACTTTTTCTTTCAAACTTCCAACTTTTCCATCACATCAAAACTTTCCCTACACACACAAACTTCCAACTTTTCCGTCACATCGTTCCAATTAACCGAACTTTCAATTTTCACACCCTTGGAATACAATTAATTAAGTAGTCTCGACATTGTTTGACAGTTTTATGGGCAACGTTTGTAGCACTGCAGCTATAGAACACGAAGAAATCCGTGGGACAGATCACAGATGGGTGATCGAGCAAAGGCAAACGCAGATAACGCGCGTACGTAGGTGCAGTGAAAATCTGGCTGGCAGCACTGTTGCATGCCACTGTACATGCTCACACTCCTCTCCTCCTATACATTTCGAGCCTCATCCACGGCCGCGCGGCGAGACAACGAGTTTGTTGCGCCAGCGCGGCCGCGACGAGGTGCGCAGCGCAGGGCTTCATTAATGGGCGCAGGAGCCAAAGCTAGCCCCAGGGTGAAGCCGAAGCCGAAGCTGAAGCTGCTGGTGCTAGCCGGCCATGGCAGACAGCTTCAGAAATCAGAATCTCACAGAGGGAGAGAGAGAGATGGAGAGGGAGAGGGAGGCACGGCCACGTGCGAGAGCGGCGGGACGGAGGTGACGAGTCGGGGCGGGGGGGTGGCGCTCGTGCGCATCCACACGCGATCGTCCAATCTACTCTACCGGATGAGCAGCATGCAGCAGCAGCAGCAGCTTTCTTCTCACCTGCGCCCATGCCACGCATGCGTACCATACCTGTGTCCATTTCGCATCCAAATTTTCCATGAAAATTGCTATGCATGCTATCCGTCGCAAAGTATAAAAGCCTACGCTATCCGATCAAAAAAAAAACTCAATTCTTGGGTTTCGGTGTCTAACGTTTGACCGTACGTCTTATTTGAAAAAAATATGAAAAAATTTAAAAATATAAGTCATGAGTAAAGTATTATTCATGTTTTATCATCTAACAATAATAAAATTACTAATCATAAAAAAATTTCATATAAGACGGACGGTCAAACGTTGGACACGGAAACCTAAGAATTTGGTTGTTTTGGGACAGAGGGAGTAGCTAATATTGGATGGGATACATTCTAGTATGAACAGACTCTCTGTCCAGATTCATAGTAATAGAATGTGTCCCATTCAGTACTAGACTCACGTACGATTGAATTTGATGAACGGCCGTAAACGGTGGCGGTGCATATGAACATGCTTTGTTTTGATTGATCTGTGGTTACATGTCTCTAGTTATAAATGAGTTGTACAGCTGGTATACTGGTTCCAAACCTCTTACATATATATCGGTTTTCTAAACCAGCACCAATATAACATAACTAATGAGGATAGGCGTTGTTGTGTCGGATTTAAAACCAGCACCTATAATACTTTTATTCTAATTTTATTCTGTCAAAATACTCATTAAAAAACATTTCATAGGTGTTGGTTTTAGGTGAACCGGCACCAACAAAACCGATGTCTGTGACTCTGTGTGGTGTTCTGTACTCTCTTTCTCTCTCTCTCTAGCTATAGGACGGCAAGGAAAAAAAATTCAGGTGTGCCATTATTATATGCATCGATGAAACTGAAGCTACAGTTGTGTCCCATTCGTCGTGGTACGTGGGAGTACGCTGCACCTGCACGGGCGCCTGGCCCCGGCCGCCCAACGCAGTCCATCTGAAGCAAGTCACCGACGATCGATATAGGAGTATTTGCTTCTCTCGAATCTCGATCGATGGCCATCGGACAAATGTCACGAATTGAAGCTTCAATCTTTCTTTTCTCCATGCACGCACACGTACCACTCTCGACTATTGCCATCGTGAGATCTATCGAAACTCGATAGAAATACAAAGAGAGGGATCGACATATATATCTTGGGAATTAAGAATCTTGACGACTATTCTGAACTTCCAAAAGATCGATTCTCTTAGCTTCTCTTATATATTGATGCTATTGCGTCCAAGATTTAACCTTCCATAATAAACTGTTAATAATATTATATTTCTCCCAGATTGCTGCATGGAATTGCGAGCGAATTGGAACAGCTAGTGCAGCCTGCAAATTGCAAAGGATGGGCGAACAACTCCAATCAATGCACACGAGAGGCAACAAGCGAAGAACAGCCAGATGCTGCATGCTGCAGAAGTGCAGAGCTACCAGTAGCTTTATTTGCTTTGCACCTGCACTCACGTTCTGGCGCATTTAAAGGGCAACGTCGTCGCAAGCAGAGGCTTTGGAATCGGCGACAGCAGCAGATGCAGATCGAGAGCTTGGTGGTGCCCGGCCATGGCGGCCAGGTAGGATGCATGGATGCTGGATGTGCAAGGGGAGGAGATCGAGGGAGACCTGGTGGTGGTTGTCCTGCTTGGCTGATCTCTGCAGGTTTCAGAGACTGCAAGTTTCTGCTTGCATGCATGCATTCATCAGGCAAAACATGCATTCATCTTCTTTTTCCTCTCTTTTTAGTTTCCTGCTAATTGCCATTTGTTCCACACCATTTGTTCTGCACTGCAGGCGCTTCTAGAAGATGAAAATGTTCAGCTTCTCTGAGCCCAACACATTGTACATTGTAGGAAGAGTGTACTACTATATTTTATTTCAAGCTTGAATTTTGTGACTGCTATTTCATGGGAATACTTGTAATAATGAATAGTTGAGTGCATGGCTTATGCAGAGGACGGAATTGATATATTCCTTTATCTAAAGTACATTGTAGGAAGAGTGGCTATACAAAGGAAAATATGCAGTGATACATAGCATTCTGATTTCTGAAGCTAAGGTTAATGTAGCAAATATCAAAAGGTTAATAATATATATATGCACTTCAGATTCTTTACCTGATGGGCATTCTGAAGCTATCCCTTTTCCATGAGTTTTAATTTGGCTGACCACACTAGTACTATACTGTTGCAGAATCTCTCTGTTGTGGGCATTCTGATGATAATGGGCTTGGACACTAAAATGTGAAGCCCAAACAGTAACCGGGCCTGGCCTATTTTTGATTGGAAAAGGTACACCGAAGGTCCCTCAACTTGTCATCAAGTTTCAAGATCATCCCCCAACTGCAAAACCAGGTACCGGTCGTCCCTCAACTAACAAAACTGTTCGTTTTAGGTCCTTGGATGGTTTTAACCCCGGTTTTGTCCGACGTAGCGGCTGAGTCATCGTGGGACCCATGTGGGCCCCACATGTAAGGCTAACAACATCATCTTCCTACCATGGCCGCGCTGCCATTTCCCAACCGTCGCGTCGTATGGGCCCGTACACATTACGGGCCGTGGTGGCCTCCAGTAATTAAAGCCCATTTGCGCAGCAATCTCGGCCCATCGAAGCGCTCTCGCGACTCGCGTTGGCGCCTTGGCGCGTCGGCGGCTTGGCGCGTCGGCGGCGTTGCCGCTCCCGCCACTTTCTCCCGTGCATGGCGTTCCCGCGCATAATGCGCATTACCTTCCCTTGCCTTCCGCAACCGCCCGGCACCGGGATCTCAGACAGATGAGACGAGGATGCAACGCAACGCAGCATTGCTGAGCTGACAATGTTCATCTGCCTTAACACTTTATGGCTTCTTTCATGGGACGCACACGCACGTCCTATCTCTAGCACAACTGGAAAATTAAAGCCGTATAAATTGGTGAAGATGAGCATATCCGAAAAATTGGATCGATATATCTTGATTTCAACATAATCATCATAGACGTCTCGCTGACGACGGATATGTCGTATACCATTGAAAAAATAATTAGTTATAATACAAGCAGGGGCGGATCCACAGTATGTGGAGTAGGGTCCTAGGACCCCACTCAAATTTAATATTTAGTGTATTACTAATGTGTAATTAAGTAAAAAATTTTGAGCACACTATCAATTCTAATAAGATGCCCCCACTCGATTTTTGGGCTAGGTCCGCCCCTGAATACAAGCATCCAAGGTTAAGTCTCTGACTTAAATCTGACTTAATTAGTTGAGCTACGCTCACTTTGCTCAATTGCTTATTTCATGAAACTGAATGGCCCTTTTACATCTCGATCGTCTAAAATCATACAACTTGTGAAACTAGTTACTACGATTAGATCAACCCGTACACAATGACCATGAGACCGTCCATGAATGCTTCTAGCATGATGATCATGAACTACCTCGTAGAAAATTCATATTTTTCAGATAATTGAAAAAAAAAAACAACGAGTTCACTACACTGCAGTTATCCTGTCCAACTGGATGGTGAGGCGAATATTTTCAACTCTTGCTTTCTCACTATCCTATAATTGCAATTTTTCTTTTTAAAAAATTTTAAAAAAACTGTAGACATCGCTTACGAAAGGACCCACTTGTCAGTGTCTCCGTCACTGAACGTATTTTTTTTCATTTCTGTAAATTTTTTATTTTTTTAATTTTAAAAATAGATCCTTCTAAAAAATTATTTCCAAAATATGAATCTTTCGATCATGCCAGCTCGCTTGGCGCGGCGAAAACACACCACACATAGTGGCCGTGATGGTTTTGTTCTACCACGCTAGTGAGAGTGGCGTGGTCAAATAACGATGTCATGCTAGTCAGATCGACGTGACCAAATAACACTATTACAACATAACAATGTTGTTTTGTAGGCTGGTCGGTTCATATCTTGGAAATAAATTTTGAAACGGTCAAAAGGTTCATATCTTGGAATAAATTTTGAAAATGTTTATTTTTAAAATTAAAACATTAAAAAGTTCAAAAAATAGAAAAAAATCACGGAAATAGCAGGGCCCGGCAGGAGAGCACGTCGTTCACTCACGGATATGATCCGCTGGTCGGTTTCATCATGTTGTCACCGGAAGAACGGGACTACCACGTCGTCGTACGTTGCCGAAACCCGAAAGTGTCCACCAAATGCGTTGATTCAACGGTAGACGGCCGGAGTGCGGGTTCGGTGCAGACGCATCTACGCTTGTTCCCCACCATTCACGAATCACGACTCGCTCGCTCATTGGTAACGGTCGCGGTGGCCAGAAGTAGCTACGCTAGCTAGCAACTTACTCCCTCCGTTAAAAAAATAAAATAAAATAAACCCTAGGATTCAAACCCACGATTTATCTTTTTTTTTTTTACAAAGGGAGTAGCAAGCAAAGAGGGGTCTTTGTATTATCACAAACTGATAACCAGGAGGCACGTGGTATTATTAGCAACTTCAGTAAAAACATCTTAGGATTGATTTATTTTTACCAATGTACGACTAAATTGAGACAGCAAAACAGAAATGAACTAGGTTACAAGAACCACGTACGTACAGTCTACCAAACCAACCGGTGGCTCCGGCTCCGGCGGCGTCCGCGAGGACGGGCGGCGAGCGGCGTCGGGGCATCGAACAGGACGCGCACGACGAGATCGACCGTACGATGGCGGCGCGTACCACTTGCCCTTGGACCTTGGTAGATGCTGACCGGCGCTCGCCACGAGGATGGCCGGTCTGGGTGGGAGGAGAGCCTTCGGCGGCATCCACCTCGTCGCCGGCCATGGCACCATGGCCGCGCCGCCATTTCGCAACCGTCGCAGGCCTCGCATCGTATGGGGCCGTACACACATGACGGGCCTGGTGGTGGTGGCCTCCAGTAATTAAAGCCCATTTGTGTGGCAATCTCGGCCCATCGAAGCGCTCTCGCGACTCGCGTTGGCGGCGTTGCCGCTCCCGCCACGTTCTCCCCTGCATGGCGTTCCCGCGCATTACCTTCCCTTTGCCTTCCGCAACCGCCGGATCTCAACAGATATGTGATGAGGATGCAACGCAGCAATGCTGAGCTGACCATGTTCATCTGCTTGAACACTTTCTGGTTTCTGCATGCCCTTGGATAAACCTTCTGTACAAGATGCACGTTGTGCAATTATGCTCATCCCCTGAATCCGAAAGGCCTGGCCCTTATGCAACTCGAACGCAATGACCATGAGACCATGAATGCTTTAGGATGATGATGATACGAACAACGTCGAAGAAAATTCATATTTTTCAGATAATTAAAAAAACACCAGGGGATTCACTACAATGCAGTTATCCAACTGTATCTTGAGGCGAATATTTTCAGCTCCTGCTCTCTTACTATTCTATAATTACAAATAAAAAAATAAAACTGTAGACACAGGCTATAAAAGGTATACTTATCCCATACAATATATTTAGATTTATTCTTAGGATTTAATTTTTTTATGGAACAAAGAGAGCGTCCTTCCCCCACGACGCAACATCCCAGCCGCTCTCCGCGTCCATCTCCTCCCTCCTGGAGGCAACTTCCCCACCGTGGAGCTCTCCTCCGGAAGCCGGTGGTGTTATAGCCCCTCCTCGGAGAACAAAGCCACCGCGCGCATCACCACCCGTGTGTTTGGCAGCCTGAGACTGGTCACAGGGGAATCAATCACTGAGCTAGTTTTCGGTAGGTATCGCCGAGGGAGGCAGCCGGATCACGAGCTAGGTTGTGTTTAGTTTGCACCAAAATTGAAAGTTTGGTTAAAATTAGAACGATGTGACGAAAAAGTTAAAAATTTGTGTGTGTAGAAAAGTTTCGATGTGATGGAAAAGTTGGAAGTTTGAAGAATTATTTTGAAACTAAACATGGCCTTAGGCTGTGTTTTAGACACAGGGGCGGCCAGTTTTGGCATGTCACATCGAATATGCTGACACACATTTGAAGTATCAAATGTAGACTAATAACAAAATAAATTACAGATTCCACCTGTAAACTACGAGATAATTTATTAAGTCTAATTAATCCGTCATTAGCAAATACTTAATGTAGCACCACATTGTCAAATCATGGACTAATTAGGCTTAAAAAATTCATCTCGCAAATTAGTCGCAATCTAAACAATTATTTATTTTTTAACATATACTCTCTCCGTCCCATAAAAAACAAATCTAGGACTGTATATGACATATTCTAGTATGATGAATCCAAAAAAAGGCAAACCCTGGGTTTCCGTGTCCAACTTTGACTGTCCGTTTTATATGAAATTTTTTTATAATTCGTATTTTCATTATTGTTAGATGATAAAACATGATTAATATTTTATACATGACTTGTCTTTTTAATTTTTTTCATATTTTTTTCAAATAAGACGAACGGTCAAACGTTGGACACGGAAATCAGGGTTTGCCTTTTTTTTTGGGACGGAAAGAGTAGATTCGTAGTACTAGAATGTGTCACATCCGGTACTATATTGATTTTTTATGGAACGAATGAAGTATTAGATGTTGAAACGTTCGATGGTACAGGTGTAGTAAAGTTTTGTTAGGGATGTAACAGGCCCTTAATTCGGGGCACAAATTGGCGGCCACTTGCAGGCGTTCATCAATGGGCGAACCAATCTGCACGCACTGGCAGTGACCGTTGTTGAGTCATCTGAATTGACAGCGCGGAGTGGAGTGGAGTGCGGGTTCGGTCCACACGCTTGTACCCTCGTGTTCCCTACTCGCGGTCCACACGCTCACTCATCGGTACTGTTAGCGGCGGCTTGCAAATCGATCATTTCCTTGGGCTGACTTCAGTCCTTTTCCATCACATCAACCTGTCATACACACATAACTTTTCAGTCACATCATCTTTAATTTTAACAAAAATCCAAACTTTGCGCTGAACTAAATACAGCCTTGGTTTCGTACTGGTAGGAGTCGCTTTGATTTTTAACTAAGTCCGTGTTTAGTTCCTCCTCCAAAATATTTTTAGTGTTTACGGACGTATATTTAAAATATTAAACATAGACTAATAATAAAATAAATTACATATTCCGTATGTAAACTGCGAGACAAATTTATTAAGACTAATTAATCCATCATTAGCAAGTGTTTACTGTAACACCACATTGTTAAATCATGGCGTAATTAGGCTCAAAAGATTCATCTCGCAATTTTACATGCAAACTGTGCAATTGGGCTGTGTTTAGTTCTACGTCAAAATTGGAAGTTTAAAGAAATTGGAGCGATGTGACGGAAAAGTTGGAAGTTTGAAGAAAAACGGTCATCATATTTTGCCTTACTGGTGTTTAAACGTTCGATGCGATATTATGCAGATGTTCAAACGTTCGATGCGGTAGGGTGTAAAGTTTTATCAAGGATGTAACAGGCCCTTAATTCGGGGCACAAAATGGCGGCCACTTGCAGGCGTTCATCAATGGGCAAACCAACCTTACTTGATGACCGTTTTTCTTACTTGATGCATATATGCAATTTCACTTAAATACATCCATAAAATAACTCACAAATATAATATATGTCTCCACGTATTATCGTATATAAATACTACTTCCGTTTTTTAATAGATGACGCCGTTGACTTTTTCTCACATGTTTGACCATTCGTCTTATTTAAAAAAATTACGTAATTATAATTTATTTTGTTATGAGTTATTTTATCACTTATAGTACTTTAAGTGTGATTTATATCTTATATATTTGCATAAAATTTTTAAATAAGACGAATGGTCAAACATGTGAGAAAAAATCAATGGCGTCATATATTAAAAAACGGAGGTAGTATCAGCTGATGCATTATTGCGATATGCTACATGCCGATGAGAGCTTGAGATTCTGATTATAGCGGGTCAAAATCTAAAAAAGTTAAAGTTTTTCAACTTGTTGTTTATTTTCTAAATTATATAACTACATACTTGCAGATAAAAATAGTTGTTTAAATGATGCTAGAGAGAAGCTGTAGCTGTTAAAAACTCTACTAACAAACCTTTAGCTTCTTCCACGCAAGCACACATGCATAAACCATTATGCATTTTTGGTCGTGATTGACGCAACGTGTTGTGGCCTCGTCTTTTCGCTTATACTTATACTTATAAGTTAAAATTTGAATTTCCACCTTAAATTTTAGAATTTTTTCATCGTAGTTTATTTTTCAGCCTTCGTTTTCAGATTGCTAAGAATATATATGCAAAAAAAAATATTCACAAATTATTTCTTATTTGTAAATATGTTGTTTGCTAAATAATTCAAACGATGGCTCGGTTGATCTGCTTGCGCTACAATATAATTGCCTTCTACGAGTATAGTTCTATGCAAGAACGCACGCCGCTCACGCGATTGATCTGGTGTTTGGTGAGGCAGAATGCCGTGCACGTGCGTACATGGCCACTACCATCCAGGCCTAAACTATACAATACTCGTTAACAACTACTCATGTTATCACTTAGCTATTTGTTAATCCAGATCTCTACTTACTCGATCAGACATTATTAATCTCTAGAGTGACGCTGGTTAGGTACTAGCTTGGTAGTGTGCAGCGTGTGTATGAATAGCATACTCCAGTTTGCTCTGCTAATTGCCCTGACCTAAGGTCTGTTTTTTGACGCATGATTATTTCCCAAAATGTTGCATAAACTGAACTAGTTTCTGTGAATATCATGTAAAATTATTATGAAGTTCTTCGATGGTGTGAAACCTGTAGGCTATAATCAGAAAGTCAATGCTAGTAAACTGGAAAAAAAACTTATCAAAACTAACTTTTAAATTAAGTTTTAAAATTTAAATTTTGGTTACGGCTGATAAGCTAACAAGTAGACGATATAGTTTCATGACCGTTAAAGTAGAGATCTGGATT
>CM020180.1:30096166-30130450 GCA_009805545.1 Oryza longistaminata | reverse complement strand
ATCAATTACTTTAAAATTTTTGAATAAGACGAATGGTACAAACACGTACTGAAAAGTCACGGTCGTCAAAACATTTGAAATGGAGGGAGATGGCTGTGTTAGATCCAAAAGTTTGGATCCAAACTCAGTACTTTTCCATCAACATCAACCTGTCATCACACACACACAACTTTTCCGTCACATCATCTCCAATTTCAACCAAAATCCAAACTTTGGATCCAAATAAACACAGCCTATATGTATATCACGAGTTCACGACAGTATAGTATTTATTACTCTCTCCGTTTTGAAATGTTTGACGCCGTTGACTTTTAAGCACATGTTTGACCGTTCATCTTATTTAAAAAATTAAGTAATTATTAATTCTTTTCAATCATTTAATTCATTGTTAAATATATTTTATGTATGATATAATTTTATATATTTTACAAAAGTTTTGAATAAGCGAACGGTCAAACATGTGTTTAAAAAGTCAACGGTGTCAAACATTTTCAAAACGGAGGAGTATTAGTCAAGCAATGTGGCAAGGGGCAATTAGTTTACTCAGAAACTGCACCTTTCACTCACGAGCTCGTTGGCGCACATGCATTATCATCAGCATTGACGCATGCATTGTCCCTGACTTCAAGAAGAAAACAGGCCAAATCGAATCTGCCTTCTGAACTGAACAGCGAGGTGTCTGTCTACTTTGGTCCATTCAATCAGTAAACGGGCATCCTGATCCTCCCTTTATTCCCTTTAGACAAAATCTGCCATCAAGAGGACAAAGAGCTTAGGCACAATAGCACCGAACACCAGCTTGCACCCTTCTGCCTCATCATTTCCTTAGTACAACACATTCAGCTAGAGAGTTGCTAATCCAGACGACGATGAAGCCATGAGACAGCTTCTGTGTCTACTGCTACAATACAACGGCATGCAGGATGCAGTAGCAATGCAAAAGTACAATCGTCGAGTCTCAACAAGCCCACGGGGCAGCCAGGCAACCTCGCGGTTCCGGTCCAAGCAAAGTCCAAAAAGAAACACGACTTCAACACAACGACCTCAAGAACTCTGCCTCACCACCCTACGCATCCACTTCGGCCGAAAACGATACTTCATTTGGCATCTTGTTCTCAAGGTGACAATTAGTTCACAGGAACTAGTAAGCCCCTCTTGAATCGCAGGGTAGAAAAAACAGAGGAATAGAAAAAACACAGGATTCTGACTGGAAACTGAAGTGTAAAACAGAGGATTGCAAAACACAGGAAAAAACAGGAATGGTCGTTTGATTGGAGCGCAGGAAAAACGCAGGAATCGGATGAAGAGATAAAACTCAAAGGAATTTTCCAAGAGGTGTGGAGCTCTCGCTAAATTTCTCTAAAAATCCACATGCCATGTGCCATGTCCATCAGGAATTTCATAGGATTTGAAAAGCTTCAATCATTTGAATCAAATGGCTAAATAGGAAAATTTCCTATAGGATTTGAATCCTATGAAATTCCTATATATAAATCTTTTGATTCAAAGAGGCCCTAATTAGTTAATACTACTTACGTGTAGACTGTTGTTAGTTCCTGAAAAAAAAGTTGAAGTGTGAGGAAAGTGAAAGTTTAGAAAAAAAAGTTAGAAGTTTATGTGTGTGAGAAAAATTTAGATGTGATGTGATGAAAGTTAGCCCCCTTTGAATTGGAGGGAAAATGGAGGAAAAACAAAGGAATTGAAATCCTACACTATTCATGCCTTTGATTCGTAGGAATGAGAAAAGGAAAAACGTAGAAAACTTTCTATTCCTACAATTCTAGAGCAAAACGTAGGAAATTTAACATTTACTCTAACCTCTTGGAAAACTTCCCAGAGTCTATCTCTCTCATCTAATTCCTGTATTTTTCCTACGGTCTAATCAAACGGTCATTCCTATATTTTTCCTGTGTTTTGCAATACTCTGTTTTTACACTTGCATTCATACCAAAATCCTGTGTTTTTTCCTATTTCCTCCGTTTTTTCAATCCTACGATTTCAAATGGCCCTTAGAAGTTTTGGATAGTTTAGGGTGAACTAGACACGGCCCGTGATGTAGTAACTATCAGTAACTACCAGATAACAATGACATATCGCATAGTGGATACTAGTACGAAAGTTTCGCCGCATCAATCTCGAGAGAATCAGTGAAACCGACAGAGCACAAGTCGGAAGGACGAATGCTGCCGTGAATCCTTTTTTCGTGAAGAAATGTTTGCCTCTCTATCGTCGTCGTTGCGGCGCTTGCCCTTTAATTTGGACGAACGAACTCGCTCTGAAGCTTCTTTCACTCGTTGAGCAAAAAAGCGCAGTGCAGGTGCAGGCACAGAGCCGCACGCGCGCGTGCTCGCTTGGACGACTTCAATATCGACGGACGAAGGAACGAATCTGGGAGCACGTGTCCGAAAATGGGCCGGAGGCGAAGTCATCGGATTCTTCCGCGGCTGGCAGCATCGCTGGCTGGTTTGCCGAGCTACCAATTCGAGGATTTCCCTCTGATTTGGCCCATATTGGCCGCGCAGTGGCCTATTTTTGCTTCCAAGTAAGTTCACTATAGGTACCCTAAAATTTGCGTCGGGTCTAAAATTAGTCTCTGAAACGCAATACCGGATATGACGCATCTCTCAACTCCTAAAACTAGTATAAATAAGGTCTCAAAACGGTTTCAACTGATATGACGCCTACGAGGCGTTGACAAAGTTAGATAAAACCATGGACCCATATATCAGCGAGTGATCCGTTAAAAACAATAAATTGCAGTGGGACCCATGTACATGCTGGAGTGATCTCTGCAGGAAGTGGCCGGAGAGAGGTGGTGGGAGTGCACCGTGCGTCTTGCTTCTCGTTTGCTATGGTGAGCTTGCCGTTGTCTGTGGCCGCCGTGACGCCAAGAGCAAGAAGATGGACGAGCTGTTGATGCGCGCACGCACGTCGAGCCAGTGGAGGTGAGCCGGTCCACGCACGACCTGCCAAGGGGTCTTCATGGTGAAGAACATCAAGGCCGAGCAACAAAAATAGCACATCGGGTAAATTAAAACCTGCCCCCGAATGGCGCCTCCACAGCGATTCGGGGCGGCGTGGCCGTTTCCCGTGCTATCCACGTCGCCCCGATGCCCAATGTGTTGCTAGATTTCGCGAGCGCTTGAGGCTCCACGTTGACTCTGGCCGTTTTGCATAAAAACCCTTAATGTTAGTGATAATTTTATGCTAGTCCTCAACCGTATATTTATAAGTTTATATTTTTACCTAAAAGACCTTTAAAATCTAGAATATCTTATGCTAAGAAGACAAAATTCGGAAAATAGGACCGCGCTCTAAAAAAACGTAAATTGAAGGGTCATTTTGAAAAAACGAACATCCTCAACCTCCCCCAAACCCTAGCTGCCAGCCCACCACTGTTGCCTGCCCTTCCCCTCTCCTCACGGCGGCGGGCCCTCGCTCGCTTTTCCCCACAGGCGACAACCTCCCCCACGTGCCCTCCACTTCACTCCGCCATGGTGGAGACTCGCCGGAGCACCGCCGAGGCTGCCTCCAAGCGCTCCTCCCCATCCCCTTCCTCCTCCGCCGTCACTCTCCCACGGATCTAAAATGATTCCTCCTCGCCCCGATTTGACCTCTGGTTCAACCGATATGAATCAAGCAGCGGTGACCGCGCCCGCGAAGAGCGCCAGTTCGGGCGAGGACACATCGGCGTTCAAGAGAGGTGGGTTTTTTTGGTCTTTTCGGCGCGTGTGTTGGTGGGATGGGTTTGGAATCGAGCTGTTAGATTTTGATGCTTTGTTGCAGATCAAGAAGGGGATAAGCCGGCGGTCACTGCGACGGAGAGCTCGCGCTGGAAGGAGCAACAACATCAGCGGTAGCCGGTAGGCGGCGCCATGGGCGAAGCTGGTTTCCCAGTCCTCATGGGTCTTAGTTTCCCAGTGCGTGCCTTAGTCTCCAGCGGTCAAGACAAGATGAGCCCGTGCTAGCGTGGCCCCGTGTGGTGGAGCGAAGGAGCCTGCATGGGTGGCCGCTAGCCGTTCCTGCTAGAAGAAGTCAAGAAACCAGATCTGGTCCATAGTGAGGCCAATCTGGCAATCGGTGGTCTTCCATTCTTTCCCCTTCTGCTACTGCCTTTAGCAGCTGAGAGAGTACACCAGAGCTGATGAAGCAATAAGCAGTACACTAGAGCTGATGAAGCAATAACAATGGCTTAGTGTTAAGTAGCTGGAGAAGATCCAGCTTCTACACAGGTAATTAATGCATATGTGATATGCCCATGGCTCTGCTGCAATCATCTCAGTGTATAATCTGTTTATCCATCGTTCCATTGAATCACTCGATGCTGCTGATGTTCATAAACTGCTACATATAGTTGAATCAGGCAATATATTGCTCTCTTTGATATATTGCTGTAAGTAGAATAATAATAATAATGTTAAGTTTTCCATTATTCATTTTATGAATTGCATTTCGTTTACATTAATAAAGATTGGCACATATGCTATCACAAAAATACTTATAAAGCTTGTGATGTTGATTAAATGCTTACTGCTTGGGTTTTGATTTTCATTACTTGGTTATTACTGAATCATTTTCTTATCAACTCACTGGTTAGGAAGAACCACAGTAGGTGCCAATCTTCGACAAAGCGTGGCTAAATCTTCCATTGCTACCAGGTTGAAAATGTGTGATCAGAAGGACAACACAAAAGATGGATCAATTTTCCTTCCACTTCTACCATGGCAAAGAAGTTCTGAAGACTAAGATTTTCTCTCTGATTCCACCAGCAACTATGACAGAGCATACCTTGCTTCCACTTTTTTCTTGGTAAGGTTGCAGTGTTACCTTCCCCAAACTTTTTTATTGCTCAAGATTTTTACCGTTAAAAAGTTACAAACAAGAAATTTGGTTCCATTTGATACATATAACGTGCATGTATTATACAGGAGGTTTCATTTGCTGACAACTGCTTTTCTGGCTAGAATATTTCTGTGACTACCTGAATAGCTAACAAACTTCTCCAAGTGTTTGTCCCTGTGATTCATAAATCTGTATGGTCCTTGTGATTCCTGATTGAGTTTTTAAGGAAAATACTAACACTAGGTGGGCAATATTGTGCAAATAGTTCTATAATGTGCTACGCCCAATCTGGTTTTAGAAAATTGCTCTTTGTATGTTCTGTAGATGAAAACTTCAAGAATCTGCAACTAGGTAAATTTAATTCATATAATCACATTGCAACCACAACAGGCTTGGATCTTTTGATGAGCACTCACAAGTTTAGGGTTGGCTCATGTTGAAATGCTTGGTATGGTATCGTATGGGAATTTGTTTCAAAATTATCAGAACAAAAGGATAATAGATGTTGCCTAAATATTGTGGTTTTCATGAAACAACTAAAAGCAACATGGTTTTCTTGCAGAGTGGAAGTGTATACCTTGCAGGCTGCAATGCTACAATGTTTTCAGGACCCAAGATTTGAATGGCAATATGAATGAGGTCTATTCACGAAATTTGTCTGTATGCATCTATCAGCTTTCTGATCATGAAATTTGTCATACAACATTGAAAATACACGTTTATCTATGCTTAGAAGCTTTGCTGGTTATTTCTGTGTATAACTGCAGTATGATGTTCTCTATATTTGTGATGCAATTGTGCAAAATGCTGATTACAGAAGTTGTCTTGCAAGAATTTTAAAGGACATGTTTATGTGCAAATGGTTTTGGTTTTAAAAAAAACGTTGGTAACCAGTATGTAATGCTCCATGTACTTAAATATGCTGTCATTTAACCAGCTACTATTTTGCCATGTCCTCGCTATGAAAATAATGATTATGCCCTATGGCTAAATCTAATGGTTTGTTGTTCGGTGAGATCTCACTATGGATCTTTAATTTTATTCGCCCACATTGGTAACTTTATTGGACCCCTGATAGGGCGCGTAACGCCCGCAAAATGTCTAGTTTCAGAAATCTTACCGGCCGTGCTCCGCGGAGGGGAGGGGTTTCAGGGGCTAGCCGGCGGCGAGGGGGCTGGACACCTTCGGGCTCGGGGCTCCAGCCTCCGCCGCTCTTGTCGCGGGAGCTTTGGCATGGACGACGGCGTGTGTGTGACGTGGCGTCCGCGTCGGCCGTCCGGCGTTTTGGGGGAACGGCCACTGGCGGCGGCCGCCGGCTGCTGACTTGTTGGGCAATTTTGCTTGGCCTGCGGCTCTCAATTTGGGCTGACTAGGGATGTGGGCTGCTAAAAGCAGAGTCCGTCCGCCGTCCTCTCCCGTCGTAGTTCCCGCATATAAAGAAACTGCATTAATAAAAAAAGAAGTTTAGAAAAATAGCACCCACCCAAAAATCAGTGTTCTCACGTGAAAAGCAATCAGAAAAACCCTTTAGGCTGTTTCGCTAAAACAAGTTGCCAGATCACGGAAAACGGAACGGTCCATTAGCACGTGATTAATTAAGTATTTGCTATTTTTTTTCAAAAATGGATTATTTTTTTTAAGCAACTTTCGTATAGAAACTTTTTGCAAAAAATACACAGTTTAGCAGTTTGAAAAGCGTACGCGCGGAAAACGGGTGAGAGGGGTTAGGAAAAGGGGCATCTGAACATAGCCAATTCATCGTATACAATGAATAATATTGATGTTCAAATCCACTTAGCATTCTTTATATAAAACACCCAGAGCTTGTTCAGATTGTAGCCAAAATAAACCTTACAAAGTTTTGACAATGTCAAAATTTTGGCAAGATGAATTTTGACAGGATTTTGGAGTTGTGTGTAGCCACCACAGTAGTCTTTCGTCTCTTCTTTATTTTAGTCTTTTTTTCTCCCCTTTCTTGGCATAAGTCGGTCTGACCGATTGCGTCGTGTAACAAACATTCTATTCTTCTAATATATTGACGTGCAGTCCTTTTACGCGTTCGAGAAAAAAAATTAACAGGATTTCTTATGTATTAACCAAATTTAGCAACAAACTAAACGTAGATATTTTTTGACAACTTTAGAAAAAATAGTATAGTTGAAAATGGCATCAAGCGAACAAGCTCCGAATTTCCGGGGTTCACGCCCATTTGCCACAAAGACATGTGTTTCTGCGAAATTTGCTCCAATTAAAAAGTCGAAAAATGGGCAGCGCCCCTGTGCTGACCTTTCCCAAGTCCTCCTGCCGCCGCAGCGCCGCGGAGGAAGAAAGTAGAAACTGCTTCCCCCTCCTCTTCCCCTCTTCTCGCGGGAATCTCCCCGTCTCCGCCGCGAAACCATGGAAGCTGCCGCCGGCGCCGGCGCCGGATTGGCGGAGGCAGCGAACGGCGGGATCGAGAGCTCGGCCGCCGACCCCTCCACCTCCGGCACCGCCTCGCGGCTCTCCGTCCACCGGATCGCCGGCGGCGGGAAAGGTATACTCGTCCAACCCCCCCGGACTTCATCCTCTCGGTCTAGAATTCGGTAGCCTGTTGCTTGAGTCGTGTGGTTGGATGCACGAATCGGATTTTAGCCTTGGTGGGGGAATGGGATACGTCAGGTTGTTCAGCTCCCTTACGAAGTCTAGACTCTAGACCATTTCTGTGTTTTTCAGTACTAGCAGCTGGATTGATCAGGGTGGTTCTTTAGTTTCTGGGTCTCTTATGATGTTGTAAACTAGAAGAAGCCTGTCTAGGCAAGATGTGTTGTGATATCAGAGCTCAATTTTTATCATTACATGGGAATACTGAAGGGCCCGCTGTTTTGGACATTTTGGTTGGAAATTTAGTTTACTTTGAGTAACTCAATCAGGTTTACAACTAGGAATATCTGTGATGCTACCCAATCGGACTAAAAAATATAGGCCACAACTAATACTCTAATGTTATAATGATTACACATTTTGATAATTTGATGCTCCAATATGTTAGTTTTAGATAGCTGGTTGAAGAGCTTGGGTTTGCATCCGATGGATGGGACTGCAAATTCAGTTACTCTGATACTTCATTGATGATAGCCAAATTAAGTTACTATGATACTTATTGATGATAACCAGTTAACTATGCCTCTTGTATATCTTCTGCGTGTAATTAATGCTTAACTTGAAGGGAATTATGCACAATGTAATATGATTCTATGGTTTCGCTACCTTTTATATCTTTTAGATGAAAGATCATTTGCATGCTCCAGCTTTACAAGAAAGCCCGCGAAGGGATACCTTTTATATCTTGCTAGTCATCAACTTTGCCTTATTCATGCTTCATGATGTAATTCCTATCTTACAGCTGCTGATATCATCTTATGGAAGCGTGGACGTGTTACAATTGGTGTTATATTTGGCGCTACAATGGCATGGTGGCTGTTTGAGAAGTCTGGACTGTCCTTCTTGACAGTTTGCTCTGATGTACTGCTCATTTTGATTGTTGTGCAGTTCATACGGATTAAACTAGCTGGATTGCTAAATAAGTAAGCTATCTACATCCGTCCTTTGATGGATCCTTCCTTTCATGTTATTTAAAAATTGGATCGGGGGTGCGTATCAGTGTTTTTATCTCCTGTTAATTATTTGTAGGCAACCTAGGCCACTACCTGAGTTAGTTTTATCAGAGGAAATGGTTAGCAATGCTGCAGCTTCATTCCGTGTTAAAGTCAACAACATGCTGATGATCGCACATGACATTACTCTTGGCAAGGACTTTCGACTCTTTTTCCAGGTTAGCTAATTAATTTGCAGTATTTCTCTCTGTTGATTATATGAAATTCATGTGGATTTTGAGAAGGAAAATTCTTGACAGGTTGTGTTGCTCCTATGGCTGTTATCTGTTATTGGCAATTTCTGCTCGTCTATTACTCTTGCTTACTTCGGTATGTTCTGTATGCATAATGTATTTTGAACTCACTTAGAGCCTTAAGACTTTACAAGCATACAGCATCAGCTGCTCACATATCTATCTGAAGTTCATGCTAATTTTGCAATGCATCGTGTCAGGAACCATTGCTTTGGTCACAATACCTGCATTATACAGTAAGAACCAGGAGCAAGTTGATAGGTATGCTGGGATGGTCCACAGGAACATATCAAGGCATTACAAGATCGTCGACGAAAATGTGATGAGCAGGCTACCAAGAAGCTTTATCAGAGATAAAGAGGATTGATTTGCTTAGAAGCTGTGGTAGTAGTCATGCCACTATATCCACACCCAAGTGTGTGTGTTTTCTACACTTGTATTTCTATGCCGTAGATCGTGCAAATTAGGAATTTAGGGCAAAAGCTGGAGTATGCTGTAGATGCCACTGCAATGTGCTACTATTCTAACTCTTGAGCAATAAGGTTTGAAACAAAAATATATTTTGCTTGTCCTAGTGCTTTTTGTCCATTTCTTCAACAAACTGGATACAAAATTGTCCAAAGGTACCCAGTGTTTGTCATGAAATGAAATGAAAAGCTTGATGTCAATTGCCATACGCTGGTAACTTGTTCATACTTCGTGTCCAAAGGTACCCAGTGTTTGTCATGAAATGAAATGAAAAGCTTGATGTCAATTGCCATACGCTGGTAACTTGTTCATACTTCGGTACTTACTTCCTATATTCCACTGGTATGACATATTAACATATGAGCTTGTACAGCGATGTGAATATTGAATTTGGATATACATGGCTTGTTTGGATTGCTGCCATTTTGAGCCTTAACAAGGAAAAGAAATGGCAAGTCAAAATTTTGGCATTGCCCAAAATTCGGCAAAAAGTGTAGTGTTTGGGTTGTGGCCAAAATTATGATAATGTTACTTGTGATGTATTGTTTGTCCTTTCCAAAATATTGGCAACACTATTTTTTGGCAACAAACCAAATGCATGCCCATTCCGTTGCCCTTGCTTTTTTTTTTTTGGGTGTGGTTTGTTTGGGCTGTAAACCAAACAGACCCACAGTAACGTAATACCAGCTTATATCATGCCATCAAATCTGAATTGACGCAACGCTTATATCATGCCATCAAATCTGAATTGACACAACGAATGAGAATGAACATTCTATGGCCGTGACTACTCAGGCACCTTGATTGAATCATTTAGCTCGTGCACATGAACGAGATGTTGGAATGTCTTCCACAGCTAACAGTTCAAAACGCTCCAGGTTAGATGTAACATTCTAAGTCTAACGATAAGACATGGTTATTGGTTTTCGAGTACAAGTATATTAATTAGCATAATTCAGAGATGAAACCTTTATTTTGGAAAAATATGCCATTCAGGGCATATACATTCACCACTAAGCAACTCATACTGTCATACAGATACAGGTTTTATCATGGCCAACCGGCTCTAGTGCTCATATTAACGACGGCAACTAAGGCACGGTCGGCACCAGACTCACACCAGGAAGTAAGCTCCATCACAGTTCACAATTCATTTCTCAAATTGTGACAGCAATTCCTTGGCAGTCTCACGCCAGATATCATAGAGCTCATCAGAAAACAGAACAAAGTGTACCTGCAGGAAAAATTCATACCAACAGTGAATCAAATGTTTAATCAATAGAGGTAATAACAACTACGGTGAAAAACTACGAAGATGAAAATCCAAAACATCTTTAATATTGGAATTGATTACAAATTCAAAACCACAACAACTTCATACTGAAAAGTGATAACTTAGAAAACAGGAGCACTGCTAACCTCTTTAATATCATTAGAAAATTGTTGTGCAGTAGAAACAGCAATCTTCGATGCTTCCTTTGGAGGATAACTGCATTGAGTTAAGTCATGAAGATATTGACAAATAAAATGATGCATAGGACTTAAATACACAATGACTAGGTAAGTCAAAGGAAAATGCCAATAGCACATACCGATAAACACCACAAGAAATTGCAGGGAATGCAATGTATTGAATACCATTCTGTTTAGCGAGCTTCAAGCTATTTCTGCAGTTAGCACATCAATCGGAACAATTATTTCACTGATTTTGCAGGCAACCACATTTTTTCTTGTAATACTATACAATTTAGAAAGGATGACTAACGTGTAGGCATTCTTTAAGGAGACCTCAGGTTGCTTGTCCATATCATATATGGGCCCAACAGTGTGTATCACGTGGGAAACAGGAAGCTTGAATGCTCTGTTCACATTCAACATACAGGTAATGATATAGAGATGTGTGGTGTTCAGAAGATGGCATTCTGATGCTATCAGACTGATTAAGGGAAAGGCACTAACGGAGTAATCCTAGCTTCTCCAGTGGGGCAGCGAACTCCAGGTTTGACCTCTGGAACTTTACGGCATGCCTCTACGAGTTCAGGTCCAGCAGCTCGATGTATAGCTGCAATGAGAATTTTAAGTTTGTATGAGATAGTCAATCGGTGATGAGATAAATGATAGCTCACTAGTAGCTGTATTCAATCACCTCCATCTACACCTCCACCTCCTAGCATTCGCTCATTAGCAGCATTAACCTGAGAAATATGAATAATTGTCATCTTCTTCATCGTCATACTTAAATAGCCGGAGTTAGAGATTATTGCTTTAACAATTTTGCAAATATTTTCTAGAAAAATTGAAGATTAGAGAAAGTCAAACACAAGACAGCATCCTGCATACTGTCGCACTGTAGCACAAATGACACACCATGGATCCGAGTAACATAAGAACCAGAGATGATGCTGATGCAAAGTCCTGTGGATATGACATTGAATTGTGTCTGGTAACTAAATTAGCCATTACTCGCGACCCAGAATTCGTTTCTTGAATTGTCACACAGACTTCCTAGATAAAAAGGCAAAAGCACACAACCCTGAGTGGTCGTGATTCTCGTAAAACACGCGCGGATTTGATATCCCGGGCGAGTTTCAGCTCACCAGAACAGTCTCCTAGCATGGCTCGAACCTAGCCACGAATGTGTGGCCACGCGCACTAATCCCACCAAATCCACACGAGCAGCATCAGATTCGAACCACTCCTTCGCCGCGAACACAAGCATCGGCAAGGATCGAGGAAGGGAACGAATTAACAAGGAAGGAAGGAAGGAGGGACGTACGATGGCGTCGGTGGCGCCGTCGACGGACCAGAGGGTGATGTCGCCCTTGTGCAGCTTGAGCGCGCCCGCGCCCGCATCCGCCGACAGACGGAACGCCTCGCCGCCGCCGAGCCCCGGCGCCGCCGCCATGGCGAACGATGCCCTCGTCGCGCCGCTGCTCGGTGGCCGCCGCCGCCGCTTGGGGAGGAGTGGGAGAGGGAGTGGGAGCCGCGACGGCGTGAGGAAAATTCTAGCGGCCGCACGCGACATTTCGTCGGGTCGTGGCGCAGTCATTGGACAATGGTACTTGGACAATGGTACAAAGATTATACTCTTACAGTAACCAGTGTTTTTCAGGGGGGGCAAAAGTATTACCAGCATGACCCAAGAACATTGCACTATCGTTTTCCGCTCACCTGAGATATAGGACAGATGAAATGTGGAGGTTCACTGTTTTGGATCGACAGAAGCCGTTCAATACGGCCTATCTGTTCTGAGAGTTGCAGTTCTAGATTAGCGTTACGCTCCTTGGCTGACTTAAGCTCCACAGTGACGACATCGCGCTGCATCGTAAGTTTTTCGACCTGGCTAGAACTCGATTTTTTGAATGCCTGCACAAACCAAACACCCGTCATTCATATAATTCAGATAGATACCTTTGATTTATGGGTGTATTTAATAGCTTGCAACATCCCATACTTATAGGGAAAAAAATGTCAAAAAGTATTATCATATGACAAGGGAGTGTTGGTTTCAATGAAGATTCTGCTTGGGTGGCTGGGAGTAAAATTGGTACTAAATACAGTGGCATTGGTCTGTTCCAAGATTGCCAATAGCAAGCTTAGCAGCAGTAGCAAGAGTAAATGGATGTTGAATGTTGTCTTGCATCCTATAGTCTATGCAATCTAACTTTTGACAACAAGAAATGATTGGATGATGATCTTTCCTGTCAATTACAAAAGTACATATATCTTGACTAACAGTCGGTACCAATATCTCTCAATGATCGTAGAAAATTTCAAGAGCAGATACAATTATACAAATGAATTGTCAATCATACTCCCACTTGTGGAACTAGTTTTGGTATCTAAGGAATCTCTCAAGTTATGAGGAGCAGTATCGGTATTACCCAGATATGTGACCCTTTTGACTCAGTTTTACTATACTAGAATTGACCACACATGCAAGACATATTCCTTTCTGTCTGAAAAAGCAACAGGTTATCATGGAAGACTTGTTAAAAGAAAGAAAGTAAATGGGTCAATACCTCCCACAAGTCCTTATCCCTGTCATCACGGTCCTTAGCCATTTTAATTTGTTCTAAACATCTAAACCGGACAAAATGTTACTTCAGATAATCAAAATAAGATCACTAAAGATAACAGAGGACTAGGAATGTACCTCTTTATTCCATCATAAATTGTTGTTTTTTGGGGACCATATTTCAAACCGTCTAGGTAAGTTGTCATAGCATCTTCATAATTGTGCATCAAGAACTGAACTTCACCTTTACAAAGATATCCCTTCCAAAAAGTAGGATCTAACTCAATGCTTTTATCTGCATCTTCAAGCCCTTCAGCCAATGCATTTAGCTCGATGCGGCATTTAGCTCTGTCGCTAAAATTCTGGGTGATCAATCATAAAAGGGCATAAAAAATGAATGCCAAAACTTAAAAAGGAGTAGCTCGAGACATATCTTTCACCAAAGAACAAAATATCTTTCGACTCACAACCAGTAGCGGTATCAATACTTACTCTGGGATTCAATGGATTCTTTTTTATGGCTTTAGTAAACTGGATTGCTGCTTCCTTGTACTTTTTCTTACTGAGAAGTTCTTTGCCTGCAATATGTGTACATACTCAGCAGTGGCATTTGTACATCTCAATGAGATGGCAATTATGATTTTACTAGTACTAGTTAGGAGCTGGTTATATCATGCTTAAAGAAAGCATGTAAACAAATAGTCCTACAAGACAAGCCCCATCCAGATATTCAGCTTACTTTGAGTTACTCCACTTCCACTGTAACAACCAGAACACTTGTTGCAAAGTACAAGTTCTAGAGGAAGTACACGGCCTTAACCTTTATCCCCAGGATGCCACAGATGCCATATGATGAGGTGGAGGAAAGAAGGGAGTAGAGAAAGGAGGAGCCTGTGAGCCACCCTTATGCAAGAGGTAACATGTACACAAACTTCCAGAGAAAAAAAAGATAAAGAGTAAATCGAGAGCAAATGAATAAAATAAAATTAGCATTGGGAACCAGTATGTTAGAGCTAGTGTATTGTATATGTTGCCTCACAATTGATGAGTAGATGATGTGGAAAAAGTTAGAGGTAACAATCACTTCTACTATTAAACTTGCTCTAAGGCCGTAACCCAGCCAACATGACATCCCTATCCACATTATCTGGTTGCTAAAAGGTGGTTTTAATGCTTACTATTACAAATATCACTAAAACATGGTGTTTTTAACAAAGCACTAGAGGTATGTTGTTTTCTGTAATTTACTCGTAATAATTATGTTTGTCCTTGCAAATATCAAGTTAAATCACAGAATTAACTTCCTAGAACTTTAGAACACTTGACACTTAACAAAGGACAAGCGATCCTACATGCATGGCTACATGAGTAGAAGGTATCTGATCCAATTGCGGATGTCAACTGAACTAACACCAACATCACCAAACGATCAGTACAAAGCAATCAATCGCTGTGCACAGTTCAGATGGATCAGATTGTTGTTGGTGGTGGTGCTGAGAACTTAAACTGAAAAGGATTTTTCAGTTTGGTATGTCATGGGATTGAATTGGGTTAAGACTGTATATATTCTTTCGTGATCTATTTATTTTTCATGAGCTGAAGTCTGAAGATTCCCAAACCCTCTCTTCTTTCCCCCAAGGTCCAAGCAGCCTCTAAAAACATTCCAAACAAGGAATCAAACATTTTTTTTTTACCCATTTGCACTCCTCATTTCCCCATAATCCAAAACCTCACATTAAACTGTACTCCTGTCTCCTGATCAACGATTATGCTTCTTCCTCAAGAGGGGAAAAGAGAGAGAGAGTCCAAACCTTTTTCTCGGTGGTGCTTGGCAGCTTCCTTCTCCAGCTCCTCCATCTCCTCCATGGCGCTCTCCGCCTCGTCCAGGATAGCCTCTGTCCCCTTATGATAATGCTCATCCAGCGACTGCTTCAGTGCCCTGATCGCCGCCTTGCAATCCGAAGCGCAGTCGGCGAGATTGAGCAGCGCTGTCCCCTTCAACAACAGCGCCAGCGCCACCAGCGATTTCTTGGCGCGGAGCTCCCTTCCCCTCTCCACCGCCTCGTCGCATCGCCTCACGCACTCCTCGTACTGCAGCGAACAAGGTAAATGCTAAGTAGTAGCAAATTGGGGATGGATTGGATTGAATTGGGAGAGACGAGGATGGCTGACCTGGTCCATGTGGAAGTAGGATTTGGCGCACTTGATCGGGAGGGAGATGTCGCCGGGGTCGAGGGCGGCGGCGCGGGCGTAGTGCTCGACGGCGCGCTTGTAGCGGCCCTCGTCGAAGTCGTCGTCGCCGGCCTCCTTCTCGCGCTGCGCCTTCTCCTTCTTCCTCCTCATCTGCTCGTTCGCCTCCGTCGCACCACGCCGGTGGGAGTGGGCGGGAGCCATGGTGGAGTAGATGTGTTGCGCGCCGGCGGGGAGTCGGCGGCGGCGGGCGGCGGGGTCCGGCGGTGAGGGGTGGGGCCCACAGCAACGGTCGACTCTGAGGACGATCAGACGGCGGAGGGAAGAGGAGGCGGGGAGTCAACCAGTCAAAGCACTGAAAAAGCCGCGACCGACGTGGAAAAAAGAATAGAGCTCAGTGTTAACTGCGAATATCGGACACCTTGTATCGAGGCTCTAAGAGTCGGTATATATAGACTATATGAATTTAATCATAGATATAGAGATGGAAACTAATCTTATCTTACCATAATAAACCGGATACAATACAATAGTACTATCGACATACTCTAACACTTAGCCCGTTTGACAAATACTATCCATATACTTTAACACTTAGAGCCTGTTTGACAAAGCTTTAACTTTAGGCTGTGTTTAGATCCAAAGTTTGGATCCAAACTTCAATCATTTTCCATCACATCAACCTGTCATACACACACAACTTTTCAGTCACATCATCTCCAATTTCAACCAAAATCCAAACTTTGCGCTGAACTAAACAGCGCCTTAGTTCCACCTCTAGAGAGTCAAGGCCCAACCAAGTGAAGCTGAAACTAATCTAGAGAGGTGAAGCTGAGTTTAGACAGCTTCATAATTACACTCTAAACCTAACTACTAACTATTGTAGTTAAATTTACAAGGTTGAAGTTGTACCAAACTGACCCTTTAGTCTGGTTCGATTTGACCAAAATGTTTGCATAATGCATGCTCTAAGGGTATTTTAAAGGAAGGAATATGAAAAACACGTGATTCCGGCAGGAATCCAAATGTAAAACAGTTGATTGGAAAACACGTAGAAAACATAAGAACGATAGTTTGACTAAACCACATGAATAAAATGCAGTAATGAGATGAGAGAGTTAGACTTAGGGCCTGTTCACTTTGCTGCCATTTTCAACCTTACCAAATTTTGGTAAAATTGCCAAAAAAGTGGCTACATTTAGTTTGCTACCAAATTTTGGTAACTATATAAAAAATCCTGTCATTTTGGCAACTATACCAAAATTTGGCAATGCCAAAATTTGGTAAGGTTTTTTTTGGCATCAAAGTGAACAGGCCCTTAAATATTTCTTTTTCTAAGAGGATTGGATCAACTATCCTTCAAAATACCTATAGAATTACTCATTAGATAGGAATTTAAAGATAGGATAGGTTTCGATCTTTTGTTTCAAAGGTTTTCATATATTTTTTCTCCATAGAATTATACTCATAAAAAATTCCTATATATTTTTTCAAATGGTCTATCATCATATATATTCTTTAAAATAATCATCATATTGCTATTCATTCTATAAGTCTATAAATAAAACTACACGGATTCATACTAAATTTTTTTTTGCTTGCCTGCCATGCCCATGGGGACGAGGTAGCGCTTCCCTTCCTGCCTGCGGGTACATACATAGCTAGCAAGCAGAGGGCATCCCTCATATATAGGCTTTGCGAAATCAATCAACAAGCTTGGGGAGGAGAAGAGGAGATGGAGCAGGGGGGTGAGGCCGGCACCGGTGGTGGGCTGGGCAACCTGCGCGCGCTGCTGGCCATCCTCCAGTGGTGGGGCTTCAACGTCACCGTCATCATCATCAACAAGTGGATCTTCCAGGTCCAGATTTCCTCTCTCCCTGGATCCCTCCCCTTCCTTCCTTTCTCTCCTCGATTCAAGATTCCATTCTCCCCTCTTCAATGGATATCCTGCCAAACAATTCAACTTCTACTCTATTTCTCCTAGATTTCCTCCTCTAGTCAACGGAAACATGCTGCTAGTCCCACCCATCAAATAAATATTTTTCTTTTCTTTTCAGAATGTTGTTTTAATTTGCTGCTCTACAAACACCACCTCAATTGCAATCTCCTGTTTCACACACTGCATTTCATCATTATGCCCAACACAACTGAAAATTTTAATCCTATACTAGCGATGTACCATCCTGCCGCCATATACATACTAAATTTCGTTCAATTAACTAATCCTTATGCCATCGTAGATGCATACGTACATAACATCATAGGTACATACATACATACATGATACATGATACCAAAACCTTGCCCTGCACCAACCAATTCCTTCATTTCTGTTTACTCTTCTCATAAAACTTAATACATGCACAGTTCAAAAGCAAGGAATTGTATACAATGCATGGTGTTAACTAAGTTTACATCAAGCACCACATGCGATAAGTTTCTCTCTCTTTTCTTTTCCTTCGTTGGTGCAGAAGCTGGATTTCAAATTTCCTCTGACGGTGTCTTGTGTCCACTTCATATGCTCTTCAATTGGGGCTTATATTGCAATCCATGTGCTCAAAGCAAAACCACTCATTCAAGTCGAACCAGAAGACCGTTGGAGAAGGATTTTTCCAATGTCATTTGTCTTCTGCATAAACATCGTGCTTGGAAATGTCAGCCTGCGCTACATCCCAGTCTCCTTTATGCAGACTATCAAATCTTTCACTCCTGCAACCACGGGTAGAGTCATTTTGTACCTCCTTACATCATCACTGTTCCAGATTCATTTTCGTTTTCTTAGCATTATCATATTGCTACAGCATGTAACACCCTCCCTGATGGTCTGCTTCCAATCCATGTCATGCAGTTATTCTGCAGTGGTTAGTTTGGAGCAAACATTTTGAGTGGCGCATATGGGCTTCGCTGGTCCCAATAGTTGGGGGAATACTCCTAACTTCAATAACAGAGCTTAGTTTCAACATGTTTGGTTTCTGTGCTGCCATGGTTGGCTGCCTTGCTACATCTACCAAGACCATTTTGGCAGAGTCTCTACTCCACGGATACAAATTTGACAGGTAGGTGCTCACCTTATGGCGGGTGTAATGACTGGTGCTTCACTTCTGCTGTGATCTTACAGTTATAACACTGTATGGTAAACTGGATTTTTTTTTTGTCGCAGTGTTACCAGCATAGTAAATCATGTTAGTTATGACGTTTCCTTGTGTTTTCTTCAGCATTAACACAGTGTACTACATGGCACCCTTTGCCACCATGATACTGGCTCTACCAGCAATGTTACTTGAAGGAGGCGGTGTGGTTACCTGGTTCTACACACATGACTCAATTGCTTCTGCACTAGTTATCATCATAGGCTCTGGAGTGCTTGCATTTTGTCTAAACTTCTCCATCTTCTACGTGATCCATTCAACCACTGCAGTGACCTTCAATGTTGCTGGCAACCTGAAAGTAGGAACCATTTGGCCTACGCTTTGTTCTTTTCATATATTCTGCTTGATCGTTTCTTAGAACTGATCATTGCGCTGCAGGTTGCTGTTGCTGTGTTGGTGTCATGGTTGATCTTCCGGAACCCTATCTCTCCTATGAATGCAATCGGATGCGCGATCACCCTCGTTGGCTGTACTTTTTATGGGTATGTGAGGCATTTGATCTCTCAACAGCAGGCTGTAGCTCCAGGAACAGGAAGCCCAACAACATCGCAAACAAATTCGCCGAGAAGTCGGATGGAGATGCTCCCCCTTGTAGGCGACAAGCAAGAAAAGGTTTAACAAAAGAATACACTTTGTACTATGCAATAGTCATTATGGTCTGGATTCCCTTGTAGTTCGAACTATTGTGTTCCTTCAAGTTACTGTTTTCAAATTGGCCAGAAACTGCCGCACACTAAACTTCCTTTCTGTGTAGTGCATACGGAATTTTTTCTACTACTAGGATGTCACGCGAGTCCAGCATCATTTTCTGTTGCTAGACGTGTAGTGCATTGAATGGACAGATGGAAATCTCATCTAACCAATTTGTAGTAGTTGTGTTGGGAATGTGACTAAGCTAACCAATTCGTAGTAATTGTGCTGGTAATTTGAGCTATGTCTATGCTAGCGTTAAACGATCTTCCCACATTAAGCAACAAGACATTAATACAAACTTTTTTTCTACCACAAACAGGTAACCAATACATGTGAGGGATCAATGATTTTGATCATGTATTTGGGCCTCACTTGCTCCAAAATTTTGCCTTAAAACTGCAAACTATTGGAGAACTTTAAACAAGTGACCATCCATTCTACTATGTACAATGCTTAGAAGTAACAAACAAAACAGACAATAGATAGGATTTGCAGGACCCCAGACATTTTGTATCTATGTACTCCAATCGTCTGGAACTGTTAGGAAATACTTGGCCATGAACTTCCTAAACCTCTTCTTGTACTCTTTGGGTGAGATTACTGTTGGTGAAGCATTCTTTGGCACTACCAAAGAAGTTTTCACCCATGTCTCCAGTTGCTTGTCCCATGTATACTGCCTTAGGTAATCTATGATGCCAAATACAAACTCATGCTTTTCTTTGTCCACTCCCACCAGTAACGAGTAGTCCATAACATTAATTGACTGCAAAAATTTAGTATTTCTGTCAGCTCATATTGTAAGAGAGAACATGATTGGTTATACGTGGTTGAAATGAAATATTACTACTTACAGTGAGAAAAGCTGTGTCGTTCCAGATTGCCCGCTGCAAGAGATGTTTCGTTCTTCCACCAACATATATAGGGGAAACACGCATATCATCGACAAAGTTTTGATCCAAGTAAACAGTTCCATGGTCATTCGAGTCAGAGACATGTCTGGAGAAAACAACACCTTTGAGATCATATATCCTTGATACTTTGTGTCCGAAGAGAAGATTTTCCATCACCATCAGATCAAGCTTCACTTCCTTGCCATGTCTGATTTGCTTAACCTGAAACAAATAGTGAGCCCGGTCCTTAAAAGGATGTATAACAACCAAGGAGGAAAAAAAATCATGAAATTATTCCATATCACGTCTGATGTAAATTAAGTACACCTACCTGATAGATTCCTAAAATTTTGGCAAGACAAGTTTGGCTCCCAGTGTCGAGAGAATGATACACGTGCTTAAAGTAATCGGGTGCGAATTCTATGAAGGATTCAAACTCTGTCTTCTTTATCTGCTTGATGATGAACCTGTCATCCAATGTTTTTGCAAAGAAAGCCTTACTTTTTCCACCTTGAGCATCCCACTTCATGCACCGGCTCAAGGAAGTGATATATGCAAGCTCAGATGGGCAGCATTTCTTCCGAAGGGTGTAAAACTGATTGGCATGTACACAAATAACCGAGTATTTCCCTTTGAGAGATGATTTCCCATTGACAGATACTTCAGGATGAAGTGAGGATGACAGAAGTGAGCTATCATAGCTGGAGAAGAGGTCGTCAGATGAAAAGCTTGCATCTGAGTCTGAAGATCCAATAGATGACCACGACGAAGAGGCCGAAGAAGCTTCAGATAATGAGCTGTAAGATTTCTCCATTTTAGAGCTCTCACTCCCCCTGCTGTAGGCTGCCTCACCCTCAACAATGAGAGCATCTAGTAAAAGATGGCGACGTTCCTCCGATATGGCCAGTGCGCGGGATATTATGCTGGATATTTCATCCTCTGATATGCACAACACATTGCCACCTGGACCAACTATGAACTCAGCAGATGATTGTTTGTGCAGGGGGGATAGATGAGATGGAGAATAGTTGTTGACAAGTTCGAATCTTTCCAAATACCCGGCCTGCAGTTCATGCCTGTAACTCTCTCTTAACTCGTGCAATGGACTCCAAATCCATGTTTCCCTGTTATCCCCACATTCAGGATTTATCAACTGCGTATCTGTACCTTCCAAGACTCTGAAAGAAGGCACTTTTGTGATATGTTGCTCCTCACGCCGTGAATTTTCATCAGTTAAGGTTTCGCTGCTGTACTGCATTTCCTTGATATATCCATTCTCAAAGGGCATTGCACTTTCACCAGTTGCAGCTGGTTCACCGGCAGATTCAGCAGCTTCCTTCTTGCCGACACAATTAGCCATTCTTCCAGACTTACACTCAACAATTTGATGGAAACGACGGTCCCACACGTACAGTAGAATCAGGAGATCCTGGTAGAGACAATTTACACCAAGAATCTCATTCACAGAGGAGCTAGACATCCCGCTTTCATCAACACCCTTCACCAGAGAATCCTGTTTGATGATATTCATATTGGAATTGACAGTTATCGGAGATGATTAGCATGCACACTTATCTCTAGGCTTACCAGTTACCACAAGGTAAAGAGAAGAAAAAAGACCAGAAGGTTTACCACAAACTGAGCTTTTTCTTCAATTAGCATATCTTCAAGTTGGGAAACTTCTTTGACAGGAAGAGAGTCTCCACAGTTAATTGCCACCTCAGAGAAAATCTTCATGTGCTGTATTAAGCTAGAAACTTCAGAGAAAAGCTTAACTCCTCTCGCAAGAACCTTAAAAAGTGCAACACAAGCATTAGGCCCAATCTGACCTATGAATGTTCACAAGATAAATCATGTGATGAAACCGATAAATAAAATAGTACATACATTTCTTCCCTCTTGCTCGAACCACTCACGCATATCGGGATTGTGAAACTCAAGGGTTCGTTGCGGTTTGCAGGCAGTGTAAATTTCAACTGATGAATATTGGAACTTTGCAACTTTGGAACCCAACCTGAAGTCACCATTTTTTCCAACAAAAGAAGAAAGAAATAAAGAAGGGCGAAAGGATGCTTAGTATGTACCACCTCCATATTTTAATGTATGACGTCGTTGATTTTTTATTCAACGTTTGACCATTCGTCTTATTCAAAAAATTTATACAATTATCATTTATTTTATTGTGACTCGATTCATCATCAAATGTTCTTTAAGCATGATATAAATACTTTCATATTTGCACGAAAATTTTAAATAAAACGAATGGTCAAACGTTGGTCGAAAAGTCAACGGCGTTATACATTAAAATACGGAGGGAGTATCTATTATATAGAGAGAACTTTGACACGACATGTTCAAAATAGTTCTTGAGAAATGAGAATACATACCCAAAAAATCGCAAGCAGTCCCTGTTGACCAAATGCCCACAAACTGATAGCCTTCTAGCAGCAGAGTGGCTTGAGAAACTGAGTTCAAGGAACTTGCCAAAGGAGAGATTACGCGCTTCAGTTGATATTAGCACTCTCCGAGATGATTTGGATATCCCTCTCTCATGCTCACATCTTAGACATCTAGTCCACATCCAAATTTTTCCTTCAGATTCACCAGGCAAATGATGCTGAGGCAGCAAACGCCTCACATTAATAGTTAGATTTCCATTGCGGTGGGTGTAAGAGTACATGTGAGCATCTGGAGGCTCTCCACATGAGGAACAGCTTAGGTTCTGCCACAGTTCAGTAAAAAAAAAAAGTTCACTAAAAAACATCATATCCTGATTAGTAGACATACAATTTGACCTTCTATGTCATGTGTTATCGAAATCATTCCTAAAAAAATAGATAGGTACCTGATTCTGCAAAATGTCTTGCAAATATCGTCCTAAGGAGACATCGAAATTCCCATAATAGTTTATGCGGTATAGATGGCTCTGCTCACAGACAACCTGCTTCGTAACACATTGGCTGGATAACAAGATGAGTATGCTCTGAGAATCCATTACATCATCAGCCTCATCTGTGTCTGAATTTATATTTTCGCCGGCACTGTACTGTTCCACATTTTGCTGATGTTTTTCAGTACCGAAAGGATCAGGCTGTGACATTTTTTGGTTGGTTTTGGCGAATACTTGTTCCTGGAGATCACTTAACTGATCCATATACTCACAAGAATGATCCTTTGTTAAGGTAGCAGACGCCGTTTCTTGGCTGGTTTCAGTATCTTGTTCATTCTGATGACCAGTTGTATCTTGAGAAGAAGTTACAGGTAAATAAATATTCTGATAACGGAATATATCAATGAATCTTCTGAGTGATCCGGAGACTGAGGACAGCAGGTTTTCAGATGGAGGTGCTTCACAGTGGATGGCTGTACCCTCATCTTGTGTGTACGAGTCTGGTTTATTTGTGAAAGGAACTGTAGCCTTGTGATCCCCATCATGGTATTCCAGTAATGATCCCCTGCTAGTACAAGTGACATCATAATCTGTAGGAAGTGAACGATTTGAGACAATGGAAGTCTGATGAGTGATTTGTGGTGTCCCGTCAACATTTGTATCATTCAAGAATACCCTCTGATCTTCAAAGAAGGATGTCTCAACAACCAGATGGTATGCAGCGAATATTGTGTAGTGCAAGACTTGCTTGATTTTCTTCAGTTCTTGGGTGCTTGCGCCTCTGAGCAGTATCTGCATGCGTGCGCGTATTGAGAATAATGCAGAGTAATTGATCTAGGTAATTGAATGAAATGGAGTATTTGATCGAGTGCTTACAGTGCATCCCAATGGGTTGGAAAAGCCTTCCAAGAACATCAATGTTTTAGATGGCTTCTTCAGGGCAGCAGCACTAGTAGTAGTAGTAGTGTTATGGTCCTCGAAGAACTTGTCGATGTGGAAGTAGTCGCAGTGCTTGAGGTGGTTGGGGCAATCATGGAGAAGCTGGGAGAAGGAGAGCAAGGGAGCACCGGAACAGCGAGCGATTCTCTGCAAGCGGTGGAGCTTCATGTCGAGCAGCAGAGTGACGCCGTGGTGCAGGAGGAGCTCCTGAATGTCGCGGGAGACGGTCTTCTCGACCATGACGACATTGGGGCTGCAGGTGTGGATGATGCGGGAGATGGAGGCTCGGAGAATGAGCTTGTCCTGCTCCATGGAGTCGAAGGAGGAGAAGCCGAGATGGGAGTCGAGGCCGAGGGCGCCATCACGGTTACCGCGCGATAACCGTGCTTACCGCCGGGGCACGGAAACCCCGGGCCTGGTGGTTTGGGAAACCATGCAGTGGTACTACTGCTACTTACCAGCTCTGGAAGCCTGTAACTTGGGACTGTAAGGCTGTGTTTAGTTCAGCGTAAAGTTTGGATTTTGGTTAAAATTAAAGATGATGGCTGTGTTTAGATCCAAACTTTGGATCCAAACTTCAGTCCTTTTCCATTACATCAACCTGTCATACACACACAACTTTTCAGTCACATCATCTCCAATTTCAACCAAAATCCAAACTTTGCCATCAACTAAACACAGCCGATATGACTGAAAAGTTGTGTGTGTATGACAGGTTGATGTGATGAAAAATGACTGAAGTTTGGATCCAAATTTTGGATCTAAACACAGCCTAAATTGTCATTCGGGGTTAGCTTACTTTGTGTTCACACTATCTTGGCAAAAGAAAAAAAAAAAGCGGTTCGTTTGGTATCAGTGTTCAGGTGTGCTGGAGATTATTAATCGGACTGTTTAGTGTCATGGTTTGTTTTATCGCTATGTTCTTTTGTGGCATCAATATATGATGCCAGGGCTTATATATCAATTGTTAATTTGTCCCATAGAACTATACTACCAGAGTGTGTTTAGTTCACGCCAAAATTGAAAGTTTGGTTGAAATTGGAACATGTGACGAAAAAGTTAGAAGTTTGTGTGTGTAAAAAAGTTCTGATGTGATGGAAAAGTTAGAAGTTTGAAGAAAAAGTTTAGAACTAAACTCGGCCCCTAGTCATCTTGATGTATTCATCACAATCTTAGCCAGGGGCTGATTCAACGTGGGTCCCCCTACACCCACAAGATTCATAGATACCCCCGTGAGCACCTTTTTGTTTTTTTTTTCACCATAAATGATAAACTAAAGGTCCCTAAATGATTGAGATTGAAGAAATTGTATAATTGAGCATCCCTAATTTTTTTTTCAGGATCCACCCTTGATCTTAGCAGATATGTGTACGTTTCATTTCAATACCTAGTTCGCGAAATCTTTCGAAAATGTTGACTAATTGGACGAGGATAAAGAGAAAATCACCCGACATACCCATGTCAACCACCGATATGACTCATTCACTTGATAAGGTGTACACGACTCTTCCATCTTATTCAACGTTTTCCATTCGCTCAAAGTCTAGACAGTAAGGAAGAATTCCACTTATCCAATGTTTGACGCAGTAGCTGAAAATTTTTCAAAGCAAAGCTACTCGTTTCTACTTTGGGATACGACAACTAGTCAAAAATGTTTGACATGAATAACCACCTGCTAGATTGCGCGTTTGCGCACTACAACCGGAAAATAGGAAAACCGTTCTTCTTTCAATTTAGCTCTTATTTCATAGATCTTGTTTAGACAAAAATGAGACTGACAATCTCCTTTAACATGAGAAAAAAACGAAGTTAAATTACTCCTGACCCTTCCTTAGAATTTAGAGCATGTACAATGGTGCCCAATAACGGACTCTCTTCGTTGTTATGCATATAAATTTGATGACCTGGAAGAAAGAGAGGGAAGAAAAGATAAACATCGTTGCTACGCATGACAACGGCTCAGAATCGATTCTTACCATTTATTAACGGAAAGTTTGTTGCATGAGGTTGGAGAAAAGGAAAGAAGTATAATAAAAACATATTTAGTGCAATAATGATTTAGAAATCTTATTGTTTCTACCATTGTAAAAGAATAGTCTCTAGTGATATTAATTAATATAGATAACTCATATTAGATTCTACCTTTATATATGTCCTTAGGTATCAATCCAAACAAGATCCATACATAGATCTAAAAGCATTCTCATCTCCAACGGAAAAGACGAAACATGAACATAAACGTGGAAACACTCGTAATAATTAAGCAAACTAGATTATCATCCAGAGACCAACTATCACATTCCCCTCATTTCTTTCAGGGGAACAGAGATAAAAAAAAAAGGAGCAAGACACCCTGTTGCTACAGTATTTTTTCAGGTGGTACAGGAAAATCCCTTGGGTAGTGTACGTAGAAGAAGCCAAGGGGGTTTGCCACCAACAGCCGCGACACATGAGGGGCAGATGGACAAACAAGGAGAGACTGGAACGGGACAATTCGCCGTTTTCGGGAGATGGGAGACGCAGCAGCTACATAAAACCTAAACAAACGGGATACTGTACATGATACTCGATACGTGTTGTGGTACCAGCTGTATGGTACCCGATACCCGTGATACATATTACTCGGTACCTGTGATACCTAAGACCTGATACCTGTGATACTCGTGCAAGACAATTGTTAATATGTCTATCCCGTTACACCGGGATCCCGTTTCGTAGCATCCCTCCAGCCGCTAACCGCACCGGCATGCAAACGAGGAGAGACCTGGAGATCAGAGTCTCGGAGAGGCAGGTCCGAGCACGGCACATGGGGGCTGATCACCCCGGCCGGTAGGGCGGCGGGGACGAGATCGACGACCGAACGAATCCACACCATTTGGATGGAAACCGGCCCGCCCCCGGGCATGGCGTGGACGCGGGTGTCTGGACCCAGAAGGGAAATTCCTTGACTCGCCCGGGACACCTCTGCACTGTCCATGCATGTGATCGATCGAGCAAGCTGCGATTTTATTGGTTGGTTTTGCTGGATAACCCCGATCTCCTGTCCTCAACATTTTGGTAGTTTGACTGAGCATGATCACACTTTGACCGTTATTACGCAATACCAAAACGAACTGCTATACTTTCTCCGTCTAAAAAAAACTCAACCTACAAAAAAATATGACTCCTACTAGTACAATAAATATGTACTACCCTTTTTCCAGATTCGTTTGTGTTAGGAGGAGTCACATCCGGTCACATCTCCTCTTAAATTGAGTTTTTTTTTATGGAGTGAGTAGATATTACGGTTTAGCGAAGTAATTGCTATTGAATTCTAATGATATAACTATTACATTGCATGTTTAGAGTTCTAAAATTGTTGTCAGGTAGAAATATACTCATCTCGCTTATGAAGAAAGATTGTGCTAGTGTAACAACGGCATAGGTCTGGCTAATTGTGTTGTGTAATAAAAACTATTTTTCTTCTAATATATTAATGTGTAAATTTTTTGCGTGTTCGGAAAAAAAAAGTGCAACTGTGGATCGATGATCGATCACTCCCATTACTCATCTTATCTTCTAGAACCATATCATGTGTCTCCACTGTGTCAATTATTTTCATGTTTCCTCCACGTACCTCGATGTGTTGTACTAACATTTCACGGGGTGGTCCTGATCGCTACCAGGAGTCTAGCTATTTTGAGTTATGAAGGTGAGCTAGGTGGCTGACCAATGAAAACAGAGGGAGTATTGCCTTTACTTGTAGTGGAAATATATATTAGGGTATAAATGATTGGAGTGAATGAATGGCTTTGCACAAAGAGGGGACATCTAGATAAGGTGATATATACCTTTCCTTGTACGTGTAGGGTTGCCAATATGCTGGATGCTGCCCATATAATGTCTGCATGTTTGTATGTGTTGTGATATGATTCGACAATGTTACTGTAGTCAGTACCATATCTTGCCTTGGCACTATGGGGGTAAAAGTGATTAAGCTGACACGCAACATCGGTATTCCCGGTTGAAGTTTGATCTTCATCATCTATTTATTAGATTATCAGGTAAAACTAAAAATTAAATTTAAAACTTAATTTCTAGGGTTTTTATCGTGGAATGTTTTTCTGCCTTATTTTCTAAACCACAAATTAGCATGCATAAAACTTTTACCAGTAAAATGTTAAGGTCACATTGTTTACCCTTTAGCTTACAAGCCGCAGCTAAAAATTAGATTTTAAAACCATATTTTAGATTTGATTTTAGCTTTTTTTTTTACGTGGTTTATTTTTCAGCATTTGCTCTCAAATTGATAAAAACGTGCATGCATGTAAGTTTTATTTGTAAATTATTTCTTTGTTGTTAATAAGCTATTGTGGCATGTAATCAGTATAAACAAAATGATGATTGTGCCATATCGCTTCATTCAATATTTCTACGGGTTATTAGTCATAGCCGACTCATAGGCTAACCAATCAGAGGATATTTGATCAGCAGCATGAGTACTCCTACACCCTCTATAAAAAAATAATTCTAGCTACGAATCTGGATATATATGTGTCCAGATTTATAGATGGGATTGTTTTTTTATGTCACCAATAGACTTCGTGCCAAAAATGCTTTACATATTTCTGCATTTTCTATGCCGTACCGCTGCCTAGTTCCTATGGCCTACCATCACACAATATGCACTAACCTAACCAATTGTTAAGCAATAAGAGGCGTGGCTAGTCTAATTACCATCCAAGCATGTCGGCTATATATTATTGATACTGACGATATATAGGGTGTACGGTCGTCCTCTGTTTGCACCTTTTCGCACATTGTTTTTTTCGACCGACTTTGCCCTTTTCGATGTATATCGGCACTGCTGATATAGTGAGATGGGCGGCCACTAACCACGCAAACTTTTCCAAGTGCAGCCATTTTTTTCGAAGCTTCCCAGGCCCAGCTTAATTAATTATCTACGAGGAGATGCTAATATCTACTTAAAAAAGTTTTGACAAGACTTGCAATTAGGAGCACGGATGGTCTTCCACGTAGTCTACGCGCTTTTCTCTGGAAATACTATATAGGACCACCCACTTTATAAACCTAAACCTGGTAGGATACCCATTTTCCTGTAACCGGCAACGATCGGTATGGCATGTTGCGTTGGGTAACAAAACTCTATTTCTTCTACTATCTTCATTCCAAAATAAGTGTAATTGTGGATATATGTATCTAACGATTGACCGTCCGTTTTATTTTAAAAAAATATTGAAAAGATTAAAAAAATAGTTACACATAAAGTACTATTCATGTTTCATCATTTAATGACAATAAAAATATTAATCATAAAAAAAATTCAAATAAGACGAACAGTCAAACGTTAGACATAAACCATACAAAACTACATTTATTTTGGGACATATGAAGTAATATACTGATATGCAATCATTTTGCGCGTCGCGAAAAAAATAGATACTTACTCCTCCCAAATTGATAATACTTATCATTTTAAATTAAAATTGTTAACAAAAGTTAGAAAATATGATGATAAATCATCTTAAAACATCTGTATTAGAAATATGAAGACCATGCATATATACAGATTAATCTTAAAATATATTTTAATAAAATCATTTGTTGGTTGATATGTATATATATTATAATAGAATAATAGTGATCATATATTTTTTTAAAATCGTGTCCTTATGTAAACTGAAGTATTATCAATTTAGAAAGAGCATGTAGATAGTAACTTAGTATATTTTAATGCTTCAATCATTTTGCGATTGGTGTGGTTCTAGCTAGACTTTTAGTCATCAAATAATTAAGCTTCAAATCGTCTGAAAACTGATCCTGAGTGTGACCTGATCGATCTCTTGATCACATATAGTTCCAGTTTTGTATTCTTCCTAAGCCAACTTGTATATGCTAGCTGTTTCGCTGATGTAACATGGAAAATGAATTTAATCATTAGTAATTACCAATTGAGATCGACTTGGTAACATATATATTTGCGGCGAATTGTCGTGGCTAGCCAATAATTGAGGAGAACATATTTAGCGCTCTGTATATAGTTATGGCTCGATCGAATCACTGATAAGTGACAACGATTGTGTTGTAAAGTAGCATAATAATCTAATTAGAGTTATGTTGGATTTTTATGTGGTAATTATTTGACCCAATGTGGAAATTAAGAACTTAATTGTGATGTATGTGACGGAAAATAATTAACACTGAAATTTAACTCGAGAAATTAATACTCGATCGAGGTGCGTTGAAGCTAGAACAAAGTAGAAGAATGTATTGAGATATGAGTTTTGCTACTGTCCAGCAGGCAGTCCGGTACCAAATCTTGGCCCTTGATTCTGCCTGATCGAATGGTTGGTAAGGTGCGGTACCTCCAGGTACATTTTAATCCATGTGGTGGTACTGGCAGTGGTGAGAGAGGTGGAAGGGTAATACTGTATTTTCGCATAGGTATTAGAGGTGAACCCTTGTTTCCTAATCTTGAATCCCCTCTGTCCGATGATGTAGCGGCGGTGGCTGGTGCGTGGGCGGCCGTGGTTGCGAGGTGGTGAGGTGCTCGTGGAGTCGTCGTACCAGGCAATATAGCGACGGTGGCGGCGGCAGCGGCGACATTGGCAGCCGCAGCGGCGAGGTGGTCCTGGTGTCATCAAACTAGGCGATGTGGCTGCGGGGGCATTGGCGGCCACGGCGGCGAGATGGTCGTGGAGTCGTCGGAGGCAGCGGCTGGGGCGTTGGCGGTGGGTGCTGCATAGTGGTCGTGGTGAGGTGAGTAACAGCGGATGCTGAAAGAGTTGTATGAGGCGGCTACGATGCAGCGGCGGCAGCGGCGAGATGGTCCGGAGTACCACGTAGTGACGGTTCTCCAGTTGTCCTCTAAAGCTGCAGGACTCTTCGATTGCTATTGCAGTGGAGACCAATGACATTAGAAATTGGTTCATAGGAACAGTAGTGGTAGCTATGTTCCTTCTCATGATTTTTTTCGATAATATGTACTATGATGCCATTGTTGATTTTCTGGATAGCATATTGTTGACTTACTGATTTCGGTCGATGAGTAGCGGATTGATAGTTGCAAGCCATAGCGAGCTATGGCTACTCGTCTCTTAGTGCATATGCGACAGCGCAAATCCTGCTCTGTTCAGCAAAAGCGGTTCCATGTCCTCTGGAAAACAAATTCGTTCATAAGCTCACGGCTCTGTTCTGGACAACGACAACTTAGATTGGGTCGTGTGCGCCGGTCATGCGGCGCCGGTGAAGGAGACTGGGCCGTGCACACTGGTGGTTCCGTTTCGCTGCCGCGCGGGCAAGGAAGGGAGTCGTGGCGGAGAGAGGAAAAAACGAGCGCAAGACGAGATGGGAAAGCAGCGGTGCTGAGGAAGAAGATTGGGGTCACGCGATGGGCTCGCGATCTTTCGCTTATTCCCGATCCTACCCCGTCGCGATGGACGGACCGATTTACTTCAGTACCGGGAGGTACTGGTACCCCTGGGTACCATCTGCTGGACGGTAGCAATGCTAATTAAGATATACTTTGTTACATTTACATGTACATACATGAATTAATCTGGATCAACACAAGGTAAAATAGCTAGGATTGCTTACAGAATTGGTTATGTATAAATCGTTATCTCACATGGTCATATTGAAATTAATGTACATTATGATCATCCATATGGCTCGCACATACGTGCTAGGAAACTGCTATGTTCTTAGACTTATATAAGTGAATTATGTAGCGGAAACAGATATGATAAACTACATATATCTGAAGGTGGTGTATATAAATAAAATCTGTATCCTTTAGCCTCATTACGGGCCTGTTTTTTTATATGGGTGTATCGATCAACAGTGAAACTAAAATGTAATTAAGTAGAAAAAAAATATAATTAACAGATCAAAACACATCAATAGGCCTCGCTCATATTTCTTGCTAACCATTAATTCTTTTTTTAAGGCACATTGAGCTACCTACGATTACTTTACCAATCTCGATATACGGTACAATCTTTTCAAGATGCTCATATAGGGATAAGTTGTTCATATGTACGTTCATAGGAATAAGTGTATACACATGCTTATAAGCACATACGGATTTTTTTAAAAAAAATCTACGAAATTAGGAAGTAATAAGTAAAATAGAGATCAGATATTCCCACTCCCTCCTTTTAATTGGCATTTCACAAGCAAAGCTTAACGAGTGGTGGAGGTAGCAAAGTCGTCGAACCTAGGCAACAAAGACTATTTGTCGGCCGTTAGCAATATTTTCTAAGTATTTTGGCTAATTGATAATAGAGATGCCAGCGGTGTAGGACCCGACCAGTCCGAGAGCTGGCTCCAGTAGCGGATCTAGGATTTAGGATATGGGTGGTCCGATCTAAATTTTTTCTTTCTAAACACAATAAATCTAACGATACTAATATATAAAATGCAAGTATAGAAGCATTCTTCCTTGCTGCGTGTTTTCGAAAAAAACAATGCAATATCTCCATATTTCTTCATGTTTCAACAAATTACAATATAATACTATAATTTAATATTACAATGCACAAGAGTTCAAGATTTTAAAACTAAAATTAAAAAAGGTACGTAAGTAGAATACCTAAAATTGTTGCCTTGTTGGTGCTAGTGGCTGATTGCCTCGACGACATTGTCCCTTCATCCCCATTGATGGCATGTCACTAATTTTTGTTGCATTTTTTTCCATATCAAATTCTTTTTTATGCTTACTTCCTTACAATCAGGCAATTTTTTTTTAAACAATTTATGACATTGATGATGCTCACATAAAAAAAGAAACAGCGAAAATTCATACTTCATAATTCACTTTGTGACTATGTCAAAAACTTGCATATATAAGAATCACCAGCAATGTGCAGCATTTTGCACCATTGATCCTGGAGCAACTTCAAACATAAAAAAAATGAGCAATTGCGGTTTTATTGTTTCTCACTCTTTTACTTAGCTCACATTTTTAATTTCTTTACAATGTATACTTTAATGTGAATCTCTACTCTCTAACAATAGAAGAAAAATAGTAACATAGCTTAGGGGGTGTCTTGCGTATAAAATAGATGTTTACAGCTGAAAATAAAATGACAGAATATATTTCTCTTCTAACTGATATCAAGGAAAATCCTTAACAAACTGATTTTGCAATATTGTGGCTATTATAAGTTACTAGATTTTTTAAAATCACAATATTTACATGACTTCTGCTTTTGAGCAACTGTCATTTTAATTGTCAATTGATTCTTTATTCAGGTCAAGTCTTTTGTAAATTCTCACACAAATTAGAGGACAAGCCACGCGTTTTAATTACATTAGATCAAAATCGATATAGTAAGTATCTAAAATATATATAATTAAGTAGGGCTACTTCCTGGCAACATAACTTGTACGCAGACTAGTACTTAATTACCTATAACTTCCACACCAAGTGTTCATTTGGTTGCCATTGTATACACGGTTGGAGAAAGCCATCTTTTAGATCGGTCGGCCAAATCCATAATAGGTCCCGGTTAGCAATAAAACCAGGCGCTACAGGATAAATCCCAGGTTTCAAAAGTTTAGACTGCTTTTTAATCTTTTTAGTCCGGTTGGTGTTACTAACCGGTTGGACTGAAGATCTATTTCTAAGTCCCCGGTGGTGTTACCAACGGAAAAAGATGCATACTATTTAATCAACGGTATTTAAAATCTATTTGTTAGTTCAAAGATCGTGGCGGAGAGTTAACGATGGCATCTGCCATCTGCGAAGATCGAGGAGGAGACGGCGCCTTATCTCTTTCACCTCTTCCTCCACTGACCTTATCTCTTGCATCCCATCTCTTCTTCTCTCCTGGTTCCTCTCACTAGTCCCACTCCCAATGGCGGATACACAACCCCACTATTACAAAAAATAAGAAAAATAGCGCGCAATTATTAAAAACGAAAAAAAAGCGATCGAATACTCTCGTAATTCTCCTTCTAACTCCAGCATCCCGGACCGCAGGCGGCCCACCAGCAGACGCTTACTGCGAGTCGCGACGCGACTCTCGTCGCTCCTTGCGGCGTCCTCGCCCTAGGCCCTTAAGTGGCACGCTGCGGACGACAGCGAATCAGCAGACTCTGATCTCACTCTGCTCGTTTTTGCATGATCACTACTCCACGCGACGTGCGATCAGCCGATCACAGAGGCCACAGGGCCACGGCTGGCCATTGCTTGCCGGCCAGGGCAGCCAGCCCCACGCGCGAGGTTCAGCGACCCGTCGCCGGCGCCCGCGCACTAAGGTCGGACCATGTCTGGTGCGTGTTGCCGCGCCGCGAGGAAGCACAAGTACGATCGA
>CM020180.1:30078829-30096141 GCA_009805545.1 Oryza longistaminata | reverse complement strand
TTTTTTTGGTGTCCGGAGACCACCTGGACCACCCCCTGTATCCGCCATTGGCTGGCTCCACCACTAACTAGCCCCGATATACATTTGACTACTGGCTTTCTCTATCTAACTTGATCATATTCTAAAGCTGCCGTATCTTTTCTTTAGATATTTCTAAAGGGGTGATCTTATATTGGATCGATCTTAAACAAAGTAAAACCATCCGTCGGTAAATGAAGAAAAATAGAACAATTAGTTTATTTGGGTCTCACATTGCCGGTGTATTGTCCCATCATTTTGAAACCATGGTTGAACCACGCATCGAAGCAAGTCAAAAGAGACGTGAAATGAGATCCGACATTCTTCATGCATTTAGGACAAAAAAGGAGTAAACCATAGAAGGAAGCTCGAAAGGTTATGCTTTACAAAAAAAAAGAAAAACTGCCAGCTAATTAAGGTCCCATTTCAAACGTGTGGGTTTTCATTAATTGTACTGTGAAATTCCAAATTTCAAACATGTCCTATACTAGAAATGAACAAGGCCAATTGTGTTCTTAACATGCTAGCTGTAGTACTAGAACAAACTGTGACTTTTGTTAGCTAACCCCATCGAGCAAATCTTTTGCCGTTGCAGGTGCATATATACGGGGGCCACCAACAGGTGGTTGTTGAAAAAAGGCCATTGCCAACAGGAGTACTACCACTGCGGTGCAGCCGGTGCTGCACTGTACATGTAATGGAATGACGGAATGGCTCTTGATTCTTCACGATATGAAGTGAAGTGAAATGAAGTCGACCACACCACAACGAACGAACGTGCGTCCCCGGAGAAACTCGTCAACCTGCAGCAACAAAGGGGTTGGTAGCCGTAGGTGCGGTGGTGCGGACGTGCGGTGTGCGCAGACGTGGACGTGGGCAAGAACTAGTTTTCACGCGATTAGTCCGCTGCGGCTAAGCTGTTTAACCTTTTTTTTTTTCTCGCGGGAGCCACCAGCGCGCGTTCGACTATTCGAGGGGAGCGTTTGCTGAGATGGGACGTCGGGCGAGGTGAAGCCGTGTGGGTCGAGCTAGAGCTAGGAGTAGATGCGGTCGTCGTGAACTCCTTTTACGAAAACCGGTAGCTAGCTAGCGACCGTCAGTCCGTCACCGACGCCTCTTCAGATGTACTCCAAAGGTGAAAGTGAACTATGGCTGTGTTCAACGTAAAGTTTGTATTTTGGTTAAAATTAAAGATGATGTGACTGAAAAGTTGTGTATATATGGCAGGTTGATGTGATGGAAAAAGACTAAAGTTTGGATCCAAACTTTGGATATAAACACAGCCTGTAGCTTCTCATTGTCTCATTCACAGTGCGCTGCAGGAGTTCGGCCTGAACGTTCCATATACGCAAACAGTGAAAATTCGCTGTCACATTATTGGTTGGGCCCACAAAACTGAAGCGCGCGTGACCAAAGTTTGCTACTCATGCTTCGCCTGAATAGAGACTGGGGAAAGCGTCGCAGGCTTCTTTTGGAGGCTAAAACGCATTGCTGACCTTGTGTCTCTTGGAGTTCAATCTTGAGTCTTGTTTGGCAGCTGAGGCCGAACAAAATTCACGGCGTACTACGTTACTCCGTTTGAGATGCGTTCCCCAGTTACATTTTCTCAACTTTTACTCTTTCTCTTTTGTATTTCTTACCATGGTTTTCAGACTAGCTACTAAAATATACTTTCTATAAAAACATTATAGAATAGTTACTTAAAAATCATGTTTAATCTATTTTTTATAATTTTTAAGCTAATAAATTAATTAATCACATATTAATCTATCGTTCCATTTTACGTGTCAAGGGAAGCTTCCCAAACTCCTAAAAACACAACCACCTTATTAGCGGTAAACAAACTTTAAATTATATAAGTCTTAATTTTAAGCTAATTTTGGTTTTCTTTTATTGTACTTTACTTTTTATATTGGATTTTAAAAGTATACGTTTTAGTGTTTACCCATAAATTAAATTTGGTTGATTCGTTACTCTTATATCTAAAGCCTTTGTAGAAAATCTCATACTCCCTCCGTACTGGAAGTCGTTTAGGACAATGTTTAAGTCAAACCTTAGGAATATAAATCATGAATAACTCTCATGTTGTTGAGTTTGAAAATGTAAAAATTATATGAATATATTTGTCTTGAAAAATACTTTCATAAAAGTATACATATATCACTTTTCAATAAATATCTATTATATTATTAAAACAACCTTGAAAGGAGGCACCACGTTCACTGTAGGGGCTAGAAATTCCCACATTAACCGAAGAAAAGAAGAAAAATATAAACCGCTAGATCATGATTGGCCAAAATTACAACAGTGTAGATTGATATCATAAGTCATACGATACATAAAAGTATTTAAAGTATTTAGAGATGGAGAAAGAATCTAATAGGAAATCGACCGGTCAATTTTGGCTAGAAAAGAAAAAAAAAAGAGGAATCGGAATCCCTGCCTCCCGAGTGAAACAATCCGTACTAGACTTGGATTGTAATTCAGTAGGTGCTAGCTGCTATGTGTTATCCTGACTCATGTAGTCTCATGCATGCAGCATACGTGCACACAGAAAATCAACAAACCAATTAAAGAAGTACAGTAGTAAGGCATGTCACTGGATCATTTTTTTTATCAGTGCTGAACATACAATTAATTGATTATATATATTAAAAACAATGTGTTTATGATTCAGAGAAGGGACGACGGACAGACCATTAAAACATCATAATCACAGTGGTTGGCGGGACTTCTAGAAAGTAAAAAAATAAACCCCAGCGATAATCACGTTCGATTTGTAAAATCTCAACGATAATAAAGAGGGAAGGCAGCGGGCGTAAAAACTATAAACAAACCCCAAATAGAATCCCAATGACAATTAACATGAGAGATGATAGGCAACCCGTTAAGCTGCACAATCACTATGGTTGGCAAGACTTCTAGAAAGTAAAAAAATAAATCACAAAGGTAATCACATTCGATTTTTAAAATCTCAATGATAATTGAAAGAAAAGGAATCAAGCGGGCTGTAGAGTAATATAATGGTGATGCCGCTGACGATTTGGCGGGACTTTTAGAAAGTAAAAAATGAACACTGATGATAACTACGTTCGATTTTTAAAATCCCAATGACAATAAAAAGATGAGGCAGCGGATGGGCCGAAGAGGAGTAGAGTGGCAGCGTTTGGCGTTACTTCTAAAAATTATAAAAATGAAAGCCAACGAGATAATTAACTTATAAGGTCAATTTTAAAGTTCAAATGAGGATGAATAAAAGCCGTAGTAGATCAAGCAAGCAAATAAAGGGGTGACAAAGGAGTAAGAGATAGCGATTGTCGTGACTTTTAAAAACTATAAAATTAGAAACATGAAAATGATAAGGTTTGGTCTTTTAAAGGCCTAAGATGACGAGATAGCTATTTATCAAAATTTAAGTAAACTCATATGTAAAAGAAGGTAGTTTTGTATGGATACTAGCCGCGCAATTGCGCGGGCCACCCAGCTAGTTTTTATAGAAACAATAAGTCAAAGTTGTGTTTTGGAGACCATGTCGCTATACAAAACGACTTTCTTTACGAGTACGGAGGGAGTATATTGTATTTTGTTGTATTACATCGACCCTCTTATGAGGATATAGGAGTACAGAAGGGATATAGACTTAGGATACAATACAAGAAAGAGTAAATTTATCTCTAGTATTTTATCTGTGGGACTCTATTTTATCTCTAGAATTATATCTTCTCTCTATAATTGTATTTGACTCTTATACCTAACCGACATCTATACTTCAAACAGCCTCCTCGTTCTCTAGAGTTAACCACCCGCTGTTTTTCTTTAAACCACTCACTGGTTTATTTTCATGTTTTACAACTATTCCTTGTATATATTTGTAGTTCAAATGTCACAGCTGATTTGCTTAAAGAAATACAGAAAAATGTCAATCACGCAGGTAAAATCGACGCTGCTGTCAAGCACATGGATAAACAAAACCACGAGACACAACAACAAATGGCTTTTGCCTAGAGGTCCGAATAGGGCCGGTGGCATAGACAGTTTGGTTCGTCCTTCCTCTGTTTCACAGTAGAAAGGTCAATCGTGTTGTACCGGACAACCAATTATTCCGTGATTAGAACCTAACAACAACGTTGTCTGCTCACTGTGCCGATAACTTTGGTGCTCCCACGTTTTTCCGTCTCCAACTCGATCGTCAGAGTCCAGAAACGTACAAACTCAAACGTAGATTGTGCACATGATCCACGAAGCAAATTAGTCCGGCGCCTGGCCCAGCTACCTTCCGAAACGGGCACACGATCTCGCTGTGTCAAAGCAATGTCGTCGGCGAGGCAGACAAGCATATTTTCACGGTCCAAAACACTATCGGAATCGCACCGGCACGCTGCTCCCACCTGCTAATTAGTCTCGCGTTGCTGCAGAAGAGTTCCTATCCAAGCCTTAGAGCAAGGCTAATAATACAGCCGACCTGTTAGCTCTAAGGTTCTTTATAGCCTTCTCTCAGCCTATTCATATAATAGTTAGCTCTTTATAATTAATACTTGACACACTTGTCTCTCTCACAGAGTTTCTTGGTTCTTGTGTCCAAGCCGACTGTAAGTTTACAGCCCGCTTCTCCTCTCTCTCCTCTCTTCTCTCCTCCACCTCAGTATTTAGCCGGCTTATAGTCTACTATTATAGTTGCTCTTACCCAAATTAATTTTAGAGAGAATCCCTTATATGCCACTGAAAATTGATCTGATCCCTTATATGCCACTGAAAATTGGCTCTTTCCTTATATGCCATTGATCCAAATTTGCGCACCCTCTCATGCCACTCCCGTCAGTTGACCGTGTGTTGACCGTTAACTTTCAAGGAAAAAAGACGTATTTACCTTTCTGAGTATATGGCATACCTAACAACTCAGAGAGAGCAAATATGTCTTTTTTACTTGAGAGTTAACGGTCAACACACGGTCAACTGATGGGAGTGGTATGAGATGGTGCGCAAATTTAGACCAATGGCATATGAGGGAAAAGCCAATTTTCAGTGGCATATAAGGGATCAGACTAATTTTCAGTGGCATATAAGGGATTATCTCTTAATTTTATTGCATGCGCGCCGATGTCACTGTAACTTAACTTGTTTGTTCTACAGTCGACAGACAAAGTTTGAGATAAAACGGGTCAGAGATGGACATGATAGATCATAGTCGTAGATTGTCCCTGTGTTCTCTTTGTTGTTTATTTTTTTCAAATGACGTTGCATGCATGCAGCGGCGACAGACACCCCGGCCCCGCAGTGCCGCCGGCCGGGTCGACACGAACGTCCAGAGCGCCGCCCGGATGGACCCAGACTGACTCGAGAGCCGGCCCGGATTCGATCAGCACAGGATCGCATTCTGCAAGTACGTACCCCTGCTGACCTTGGCACAGTGCCAATCGATCGATCGATTGACAGAAATGACAGTGCGGCGTTGGGAGGCATACGGTGGTCCTGCGCCTGCGTGCCCCCGGGCGTACACGCACAGCCGAATCGGATGAGAGAGATAGACTCAAAGGAATTTTTCCAAGAGGTTGGACCTCTTGCTAACTTTCCTCTAAAATCCCTACAGAATTAGCCATTCCATAGGAATTTTAAAGGATAGTATAGGATTCAATCCTTTATTTCAAAGGCTTCCATAGAAATTTTTTCCATAGGATTGAAATCCTTCAAATTTCCTACACTTTTCCTACAAATCAAAGGAGCCCAAAGGGGGCCTTAGCAAGAGGTCCAACCTCTTGGTAAAAATCCTTTGAGTCTATCTCTCTCATCCGATTCCTGTGTTTTTCCTGTGGTCCAATCAAACGATCATTCCTGTGTTTTTCCTGTGTTTCGCAATCATCTGTTTTACACTTACATTCCTGCCAGAATCCTATGTTTTTCTTATTCCTCCGTTTTTTCATTCCTACGATTCAAAGGGGCCCTTAGTTTCTAAAATTAGAGAGAAGTTTGAAAAAAAGTTGGGAGTTTGGAAAAAAAGTTGGGAGTTTATGTGAGTAGGAAAGTTTTGAATGTGATGTGATGGGAGTTTAGAGAAAGTTTGGTGTGAACTAAACATGGCCATACACTTTGCTTGCTGCCATGCATGATTACAAACTTTTGCATTGCATGCAGTACCCTTAGCTTCCACCCCATCATGGCCTAATCATAGTGTTTTGCTTTGTTTCGGATGTCGTCTCTTCTTCAAGAAGAGCATGCATGCACGCATATATTACTCATTCCTCTTAGCAACTTAATTAGTTTTCTCGTAAAACAAGATCAGTTAATGTTAGGTGGTCGTCGGTGGTGACTTCATCAATCTTAAAATAAATATACTGATCAGTCTTTTAAAAATGCTCATAGGGGTGGAATGTGCGTGTGCGTGTGTGTTCATAGAGGTGAGTATGCGTGTTGTAAGCGCCTGTGTTTATAATATGTTTCTAAAAAAAAATTAATGTTAGGCGGGCTTAATCTAGAAAACATTATTTCAACATAATTATATGTTCTCCCTTGATTTGTTTCAAAATACTATATTATCAAATTTTTGGCTGTGTAACTGAACAAAAATATAAACATTTTTTACTTATTATATATTAGTAGACAAAATGCTTATATTTAATGTAGAACCATTGGAGTACGTAGGACACGCCATTGGAATTAATATTTTTTCCCTGGTAACTAGTTGAAAGTGATTTCACATAAGTAACATTAATTTGCATATTATACTATCATCATATAGTAGACAGTGCTTGTAACTACGGTTAATTAATTAGTGCAAGTTTAATAGAAGAACCAATTACTAGCATATATGTATATTATAGCTAATATATATGAGTAATATATAGATTAGTTATAAGGTTGTCTTTAATTTTCTTCTCCTCTCTCTCTCTTTCTCCCTTGTCTAATTAATAGATTAATGCATGTAACTAGCTCAAGTGAGATCGATGGAGGAATCTTCTCCATAGAAAACTGAGAAAAACACTGCATACAGTCAATTACTCCCTCCCTTTCAAAATATTTGACACCGTTGACTATTTAACACATGTTTGACCGTTCGTCTTATCCAAAAAAAATTCGTGAAATATGTAAAACTATATGTGTACGTGAAAATATATTTAACAATGAATCAAATGATATGAAAAGAATAAATAATTACTTAAATTTTTTGAATAAGACAAATGGTCAAACACGTACTAAAAAGTCAACGGTGTCAAACATTTTGAAACGGAGGGAGTATAATATACTATATGAAGATAGGGTTACATGGATGGCGATGCAGTAGGAAAATTAAAAAGAAAAGTAAGAGCGAGCCGACCGGAGGAGGGGCCCGGCCTTTGGTCCTGTGTGTCCTCTAAAGCTGATTGAGAAGAGGACAAAAGCGGGTCCGGAGGGAATATATATGCTCACTTAACATTGCAATTCGATATTCTACATCGAAATCTAACCCCGGCCCTCTCGATCGTTGTTTAATTAAGTTGATATAATTGTCATTATTGATATTACTTCTTCGTATTAATTACACGTGAATCACGTACGGTGTCATAACATTTTGTCTATGTACACACTTGAGATATATAAATGTCACTTCATCGAAATTAAACCACCTAATAATTAACTAGTTTCATACCGTTTAAAGTTAACATTATATACTAAGTTATCTTTGCGAGGAAATTAATATATACTAAATGATTTGAGAGTTAAGAAATTAATTATAAACAGATTAATTTCTTCGTAGTTAATTAATTTATAAATGAAAATTGGATCAAGATTACGTACGTCGAAGGTACCAAATAGGAGTATGCAGCTAGCTGCTGGACTGGAGGCACCGACCAACAACAGAGGCAGATCGAAGGCTTTGTAGCCGGCCGCCGCCTGCACTGCACTGCACTCCATCAAGGCATGCAATTATATATAGGACCGGACCATGCATCAACGTACTACGTACCAGGATGGTGCATGGCCCACTCGTTTGCAAATGATCGATCTTTCATGTTCTTAATTATATATATGTTCTTGTTAATTAATTAATTAATGGTTAATTTGTGTACATAACATATATATAGTGAAAATCGCCGGCCATATCTAGGCCCAGGACTAATCGCAAATTTGTGGGAAAAAGTACACCGAAGGCCCCTCACGAAATCATCCCCCCCGGATATATGACATCCCTCAACTTACAAAACCGTTCACTTTAGGTCCTTCGGTGGTTTTGACAAGAATCTAAAATGAACGGTTTTATATGTTGAGGGATGTCATATATCCGGTTTTGCGGTTGGGGGACGATTTCGTAACTCGATGACAAGTTGAGGGACCTTCGGTGTACCTTTTCCCTGCAAAAATCATAGCCAAAGCCCACGAAATTCAGATTGGACCAATCAGACCAGACTGACCACGGCTAAACGCAACTTCCAGCTTCATTGTTTGGCTTTATGCTTATGCATATAAGCTAAAATTTAAATTTTAAAACTCGATTTAGTTGGTTTTTATGATAGTCTATTTTACAGAACTTGTTTTTATATTACTAAGACACGTATAAACAAATTTTACTCACCAATAAACATAACTATATGCGAAAAGATGCGACTTTTCATGTTTCACAGCTCACACAGAGGAATAGATTAATTTACAGGTTGAAAATGGTTGTTGTACTAATGCTCAACGTCTCGACAGGAATAAGGTTCAAGAAAATCAGCTGAACATTTCTAATGATGCTGATCTCAAAGCTACCGCATCTCTACACATAGGCTATTTTGCACCTTTATTCTTGCAATCTAGTCTTAATCCTTCGTTTTCCAAAGTCCTTATCTCCCTTGTCCAACTAGTAGCTATATTATTCTCTACTTTTTAATAGGGCACTAATGCGCCGGGGTCGGTTCAACGACTTAAGGGGCGTGGCTTGTTAATTAGTCTAGCTGGTTCATGAGGTTCTACGAAGCTAATATCGTAGATTTTGATATGACCCTGTGTCGCGTCGAATAGAATCTAAGTAGTAGCAAATAGGAGTAGAGTTTCTAGCGTTTGGAACATATTCTGGGACCCATCATATCTATAGCTCACCGCCGCCGTATATGTTTTTCAAAAGAACACTGCTATACGTACGACTGCTCTATCCGACCGGTGTACGACGGAACGGCAGAGCAGCACAATACTTAACGGCGTAAGTTGGAACAGCACCAGCAGCACAGCTCTTGACGTCGTGTAATACGCAGTCGTACGCCGGTCGGACACTCAAGTCGTATGTATAGCATTTTCGTTTTCAAAATGATCCATGTTGATCACATTGCTGTGCTCGACTTTTATGCCAATAAAATCATCATTTGGTCTCCATAAAATTCAACAGATGTGAAGAGATAATAAAAAAAATACTGTAGAAAATAGGATTGAGCTCAGACTAATGCGTGGGACATGTACATGTATATATGGAGCTTGTTTTGGTGTATATTGTCAAACTCAACCAAGGAGAAAAAAAATACAGAGAGCGAACACAGGCCTGAGAGGTGACAGCGTCTTTACCTTCACCGAACCCGTCTCCGTTTATGGTGGCCACCGGCCGCTAGCGAGGGGATGCAAATTTAATAACAAATAAACAACTCACTAGTTAAATCCTACTTTAGCCTTATTCTTTAATATTTTTTTTGGCTCCACCACTGGCATTTAGTATTCATATGAGATTGTTGAAATTGCACGGGTTAGTATTCCCTTCATTCTAAAATAAGTGTAGTCTAGTACAAACGTGATATATTCTAGAACTACGAATCTGAACGAATAGTGTTTAGATTCGTAGTCCTAAGATATCACATGTTGTATTTATATTAGGACAGGGGAGTAGTAAGTTAGTAACATGCAGGTGCATGGACAGAGGTGGAGGTAGAGTATGGGAAACACCCGTAAACTTAAACACCTATATGTGCATCCCCTTAATAAGAATTTAGGCGTCCGCATCAACTTAAACTTATATAAAATAGAGTAAATTAAGTAAGAGGCATCCTTCTCCATTTCGTTCAAACTTTGTCCGTTCAAACTAAGAGCATCCCTAGCAGCTCATCTAAATTTCATCATTCATACTTCTATTTAGATGGCCATTCAAAAATATTCCCACTCTATATTACTTTTCACTCCAACAGATCATCCATATTACATCCTCCATATACCAACATCCTATATTTTACTAACATTTTTCAACTACCACACATTTTTACTCCCATTCCTCTCACCTTTCACCACTTAAAAAAAAATCTTCCTCAGTGGGTAGTTGAGGATGGAGTGAGGAGAGAACCTCCATATTTGGCTTGGGAAGGGCTAGGTTTGGAGGACCTCCAAAAATGGAGTATGTGATGGAGACTCTGCTGGAGCACTGTTTTTCTCCTCCATACTCCAAATATCGGATGGATGACTAGATAGAGGAGCTGCTGGGATGCTCTAAGCCGGAAGACCCCTTCGTGTTTTTTCGTCCCCGGTATCACTTAAAAAAACATGTTTATGATTTTCCATGTACATGTTGAACATTGTCTGGACATTTAAAATCACCACAATATTTTGGATAATCTAAGTAATTCAGTCTGTTCCCACTAAATCCATGTAAGCATACATAGTGATGAGTGATGACGATACACGCTGGTATAATCTATAATACATGTCGCTTTTTCTCTGCTTTTTTATATGTGAGAAAATGGCATTCCATCATATCGAAATTAGCAGCAGAAAAAAGTGAGCCTTCCAACAAAAGGTTTGCTTTAGCCGTCCACATTTTGTTATTGTTGTTTACCAGTCTGCACACAAGCCAGGAGAGGCTGGTGCTTTTGAAAAAGGAAAAAAAAATCTCTATGTTTATACTTATACTAATACTACTAGTTAGCCTAAGTGCAAGTCAGATAAAAGGACCAAAAACCAGGGACCAGCTTTGGCGACCTCACTGCCAGATCCGCGCCTCTCCGCCTCTACTCCGGTGATCTCCACCTCCAGATCCACCACCTCTCTTCGGCTCTACTCCGGTATGCACATTCTCTCTACCGTTACTCTCCCGTGGTTTGCAGTCTAGATGGTGGCGCGAGTTCGATTGGGAGAGGGCAGTTGAGGATGGCGTGAGGAGAGAGAACCGCCATATTGGGTTTGAGAAGGGCTCGGTTTGAAGGACCTCTAAAAATGGCGTGTGTAATATAGACTCTGCTGGAGTGCTGTTTTTCTCCTCCAAACGCCAAACACCGGATGGATGACTGGATAGAGGAGCTGCTGGATATGATGCTCTAACGTTGGACGGAATCACGGCGGCGTCAGGCAGCAAGGACTACTACAGTCTGCTTGCCGGCGACCGCGAGAGCCAGCCGTCGTCGCCTCGTCGGATCGGATCATCGGGGCAGGGCCGGTCACGTACTCACGTGTGCCTCAGAGCTCTGTCTGGCTGACTGGCTCTGATTTGCCTCGATCGCCATTAGCTGTTTCTCTGCTCGGCCCACCTTCCGGCCGGACCCGGAGAGAAGTGATCCGTCCAGTCGTGGGCTCAGGGCTCTCGCTAGGGCTCACCTGCCAGCCTCTGCCACGTGAGCGCCTTTCACTTCCTGTCTCCTCTTTGAAAGGCACATGGTACGACTGAAAAAAACAGAAAAACTGAAAGGGAAAAACATATGGTTTTGGCTCCTTCTAACTCGTGATTTTAATTAAAAACACGGGGATATAAAAAATACTACAGGATTGCAATTCCTTTGAAAGACAGAAACACATGACTAATAACAAAATAGTCGGTTGAATGTCTCACAGGAAAATTTAAGGAATTGAAGACACAAGAAAAACTCCATGTTAGATTTCTACTAATTAAATTTCTATGAAATGCTCTATTCTATATGATTTTTCAAAGGAATTTTGAGGGTGGGGGAGGTAGGAACTAAACTCATATTAAGAATAATGCATGAGGTAAACCTCATGTTATTTTATAGGAATTTGCATGGTTAAGAACTTAATTTGTTTCAAAGGGTTCAACAGAAAAAAAATCCTATAGGGTTAAGTGTAGAGTATTTTGTGATTGATAGTGGTGGAGCCAGCAACATCATCAAGCCCGGACAACTAATAGTATTTTTCGGTGATCGATTAATTTTTATAGGTGTTAATGGCTATCAATAGAGGTGATGGCAATGGCAGAGCCCGGGCGGCCGCCCGACCTAACCGGGAGGTGGATCCGTCACTGATGACTGACGACTGAACGAATACAAATTGACATCGACAAACGGAATTTCTACGAAATACCATGTTTTTCTCCCTTTTTTTTTCTCAAGCATTGTCGGTTGAGCGCTAATTGACTCACGTCAACTACATAAAAAAAAATTCTTTTTACCCTTATAATATATGAAGCCCTTCCTAGTAATAATTATAAAGCCATATCGAACTTGTCTCTTAATTCAGCATTCCTTTACTTTAAATCTAAAATTCGTAATTAATAATTATAGAAGATTGTAACTTATAGAGATTCTTATTTTAGTATAAATAAATCTAACGTACTGTAGTTAGAGAGATAACTCGCATATTTTATACTACCTCCGTCCTAAAATGTAAACATTTTTAATCCAGATTCATAGCTAAAAATACTTACATTTTGGAACGGAGGTAGTATATGATTAGCCCTATTTTTAATGGGTAAATAGAAAATAATAGCACGTATAACACGCGGCTCGACATCTCATTTTGCTAATCGACAAATCGTTTAAAAGTCACTCGATCGATTTGTTAGTTACTGCTCCCTCCGTCCCATAATAAAATAATCTAGGATAGGATGTGACACTTTATAGTATAATAAATCTAGACGGGAAGCATGTCTGAATTCGTTGTGTGTCCTCATCCGATACTAGGTTGTTATATTATGGGACGGAGGGAGTATTTCTCGGTGCGATCGACACGCATATATCTAGTCTTGTCAAAACATATCTACACGTACAGTACATCACATGCTCATGAGACAAGCGCCAATCGGCGATGCCGCTACTCCACCAAAGAGTAGTAATTTGCGGCGGTGCATGCATGGCGGCAGGTCAGTATTGCGGTCGCCGACAGCGATGCCGCAACATATATCTCAGATGATTTACTATTTGATATGATGCCGGATCAAACGTAATCCTTGTGATGGCCGGACGATCGAGCTAGCTAGGGATGCATGCATGGTTGTCGTAGTAGCTCTCGTTGGATGGATATATGCTCATCAAACCCACAACCCGATCACAGTGATCAGATAGATAATTAACCATCCAAATCTTAGATTCCTTTAATTTAAAACAGATAATAAATTATTTTAGGATGCATTCTCTCCGTAAAAAAAAAGGTTGAATCCTAAATTTCAAAATTTGTTCTAAAATAAGTTGATTCCTACTCCATCTACCCCTAACAGGGTGTTTAAAGACTTGCATCCTTCATTAATATGGGAAAAAACGAGAAGAGAAGATAATGAGGTGGAAGGAGTAATACTGGTTCTATAGCTAGCTAAAACAAGAAAAAAAAATACTCCCCCCATCCCATAATATAAGGGATTTTGATTTTTTCCTTGCACCGTTTGACCACTCGTCTTATTAAAAAAATTAAAATTATTATTTACTTTTTTTGACTTACTTTATTATCCAAAGTACTTTAAGCGTAACTTTTCGTTTTTTATATTTGCACATTTTTTTTAATAAGACGAGTGGTCAAAGAGAGTAAGCAAACACTCAAAATCCCTTATATTATGGGATGAGGGGAGTAAAGTTGTATTAAAATTTTGTTGGATTGAAATCAAATAACGAACTTGCTATTATTCCATTTGGTTTACAAAAAATGCAAACACTTCACTGTTAGGTTTTTTTCTAAAACAAATTCTGTTAAGCTCTACGGTAATGCAGTGCAAGTTAATTACTGTTTTTTAAATAATAGTATGGGCTATAATTATTGTATTCTTTTTCGAGAAGAAGAATCAAGTTTGTTCTCAAGGTTTAGAAATTCTCACCTACTAATCTCTACTATTATAAAAATTTAAAATATTTTTGTCGGCACTTTGATATGTCATCTGTGTTTGAATCTTTTTTAAATTCATTCTCTTTGAAAATACAGATAAGTGGGTTTCTAAGTTTCTTCGCTTTTATAATTAAATCCCATACCATTCTTACCCAAAAAATCTTTACCCTTATCTAATCATAGGAACAATTTAGTAATCTTTTTCTCTATACAAGTAAATATTTCTTTCGGCATCAAGTAAGTACTTTTGAATAATAAAATATTGTGACTGGCTATACCGTGTGGAAACATACTGGAATTTAAAATGTGAAACCGATTCTTGTAGATTTGTTATAAAATACTCTACAATTGTACTTTGGCTGTTTTTTTTTAGTAAATTGCATCGGAGGTACACGGACTTGTCAGGTAAGTGCAATCTAGTACATAAACTTGTAAAACACTCATTTTAGTACACGAACTTGTTTGGTGCGTGTGAACAAAGTCAAAATACATAGAAAGGTTAATCTTGTTGATTTTCTTTTTATTTTAAACTCTATGTAAACATGTGTCTAAAAAGATAAACATATAATAAGGCATAATAATTACATAAAAAAAATAAAAAACCGAGTAATGATGTAAGAGATAGAAACAAAGAACGATAAAGTGGAAACTAAGTTTACAAATATAACCTTTCTACTATGTATACGCACATCATCTACTAATTTATACTCCATAATGTTCAACATAGAAAAATTGATCTTGTTGTGCCATTTTAACCCTAGTTTGCATGTATCGGACAAGTTCATGCATCAAAACGAGCATTTTACAAGTTTACACACTAAATTGCACCCACCTGACAGGTTTATGTACCGCTAATACAATTTACTCTTTTTTATTAAAGCAATGATACAATAAAACAAGAAATATAATGTGTCCACAATTAATACGGATAAAAACAACGATGTAGCTCAATTTATTGGATTTTTGTGGTTCAACCTGTTTATCTGGATTAAAGTTATAGACTTATTAGTACGAGTGTTTGTATTTACGGCTAATTAATAAAAATAATAGATAACAAATCTATCTATAGCAAGATACTTATGCGTCTGTGCACTTATAAGAATAAGTGTGCGCGAGGTACATGCATAGTATACGTCTAAACTAGATTTCTCAAAAATAAAAGTAAATTTCATACTTTAGCAAAATTATTGCAAAACTACATATTTAACACTAATTTTTTTTAAAAAAATATTACAAAACTATAAATTTAGTAATAAAGTTATCATAAAACTATATATTTTGGAGTAGAAATCCTTAGTACTAGTGTTATGTTCGAGTTATAAGTGCGTAAATATTATGATTAAGTAGACACTAAACATATAGTTTGTACTCCCTCCGTCCCAGAGGGTGTGTTTAGTTCCTGAAAAAAGTTGGAAGTTTGAAGAAAGTTAGGAGTTTGGAAAAAAAGTTGGAAGTTTATGTGTATAGGAAAGTTTTCGATGTGACGGAAAGTTGGGAATAGGGGGGAAACTAAACACGGCTAGAATATAATAAATTTTAGAGTTGAACACGGTTATTAAGAAAGTAGATAGAAGTGAATGGTAGAGAGTTGTGATTGGATGAGTAGTGGAGATATGTGTGAAAAGTAAAAGATGGAGGGTTGTGATTGGTTGGGAAGACAATGTTGGTGGAGAAGTTGTTATATTCTGAGACAAATCATAAGGGGCTAAAAGTTGTTATAGTTTGAGACGGAGGGAGTAATAACTTTGTTACAAAATCTGTAGTTTTGTAATAATCCACATTAAATATGTAGCTTTGTGAGAAATTTAGTGTTAAATATGTAATACATCATCTTAAATTTATAGTTTTATTTATGATAAACAGATCAAAGTATAGGAACATGTACTAGTAGTTCTTTTTGAAATTTTACCCACAAAATAATTACTACTGCTACTGAAAGAACGCATACTCCATCACGGTTCACTGCTATTAATAAAAACAAGCCATTCAAAAGTTTCAGGTGGTGTTTGGATCCAGGGACTTAATTTTAGTCTCTGTCTTTAGACACTAATTTAGAGTATTAAATATAGACTACTTACAAAACTAATTACATAAATGAAAGCTAATTCACGAGACAATTTTTTTAAGCCTAATTAATCCATAATTAGAGAATGTTTACTGTAGCATCACATAGGCTAATCATGGATTAGTTAGGCTCAATAGATTCGGTGTTTCATCTTTGCTTTGTCCTTTTCCACTTTTTTCTTGTTTAGGGCTCATTTGGTGTAACTTCTGCTTTGGGATTATTGTCCTGTGGAGCTAGTTGTATCAAACATTATCGAGATTTTAGATAATATAGAGTGGAGTTACTGCTCCGCCTCTTAAAATTACACCCTACCCCTCTTTCCTTCTAGTAGTAGCCTCTACTACAGTCTACACACCCTCTCCTATGCAAAACGCAATCTCATCTCTGTGCAGCCACTCATCCAATATTTCCCCCATTTCTTTTCCTCTCCACTGTTTCCCTCCTCCTTTTAATTATTCCCCTCCACTTCGCCTAGCTTTACAAACCCCCACAAATCGTCGTTCTAACCAAGAGAAATCAGCAGGATTAGCCCTAGCTAAGTACTCCTAGTAGCTGTGGTAAACTGATAATTAGCGTTCTCTTCTTCCTTGGTGAGCTGGGTCGGTGTCGTGTACCAAGAAACCCTCATCAAGCACATACGCTAATGGAGGAGCTTGAAGGCCACCGGGGTGCAGGCCGGCTGCCTCCTCCTCCTCCGTTGCTGCCGTTTCCCAACGTCTCCGTGCAAGTCTACACCGTTCCTAGCTCGTCCACCGCCGCCTCCGCCGCCGCCGCTGCAGGCGGAGCTCGTCAGGCTGTTGCACCGGCGACGCGGGACGGCGGCGGCCGCGCCGCCGGAGTTCTTGACGACCCTGTCAAGGCCAGGATCGTCTCCCACCCTCGCTACCACCGCCTCCTCGCCGCCTTCCTCGACTGCCACAAGGCACGATGAACACATGCGCCGCGCATGTTCTTGATTTGTGTGTGTAGGTCGGGGTTTTAAATCTCCCGCTAAACTGCCGCTATCTCCCACTGTAACTGTTAGAGAGAAGGGTTTATTTGCTCTCATGTACAATTAGCCGCTATAGCTCCGGCCATTTATCCCACTATAGCTGGTTGAGAAGCTAACCGCTAAATGCCAACATGGGTGTAGATCATAGAGATCGATGGATGTATTTGTGCATGTTGCAAACTTGCAATTCGAATTAACTTGTGATATGCCTGTAGGTTGGCTGCCCGGTGGAGGCGGCCGAGGAGATCGCGGCGGCGGCGCGGGTGCGGGAGGCGCGGC
>CM020180.1:30065330-30078809 GCA_009805545.1 Oryza longistaminata | reverse complement strand
CCGCGGCGGCGAGCCGCATGCCGCCGGCGCCGGAGGACCCGGAGCTCGACCAGTTCATGGTCTGCAGCATTATGAAAGAGCTCAAATTAGTATAACTGTAGTGTACATGATTACATCAACTAGACATGACATGATGCACTGTGTAATTTAGTAACTACAGCACTATAAGATGGAGTAGATGATTAGAGATCTTGTTAAGGGCGGCGTTTTACTTGGGTTAATTTGCTGTGTGGTTAATCATTAGTGAATAATTAATGACGTGACGTGTTGGCATCAGGAGGATTACTGCAAGCTGCTCGTGGAGTGTAAGGAGGAGCTCAGCCGGCCGCTCCAGGAGGCGGAGGAGTTCCTCAGGATGGTGGAGTCAGAGCTCAACTCCATCAATTCTGGGCCACCCCTTACAGCTCTAATCTCAGGTATTTGTAACTTAACCCCTTTTTTTTTCACTCCTACCAAAAACACACTCGCACGTACCACCACATGCATATTACGTACACAAAATGTGTCTCCTAACACACATTCAAAAATAACGAGACCAATAATACCGATCTTGCTAAAATCCATGCGGACATGCAAATGTATACATACATCATACAAATGTGTCTCTAACACGCTTAAAGGGAAGTAAACTAGTAATAAACAGTGACGGAACTAGAAAATAACAAAACCTAGAGCTGAGTAGGGCTCAACACTAATGGAATATTATTTGTTTTCTCAGGAAAATATATAGTGGATTAAAAGAATTTAAACATGATTATGGAGACAAGCCTAGGGCTCTAAGCCCAAGCTAGCCTAGGCTTATCTTTGCCCTTGTAACGAACAACCCATTTCACTAAAATCCCATCTAAAACGTATGCCCGCATGAGTAATTGTGGGGTACTAATATTTAAACATGAGGAGGGAAAACTCTATATCTATGACTTTAAAACCATGAGTGCACATCTCGGGTGTTTCATCTTTGCTTTGTCCTTTTCCACTTTTTTCTTGTTTAGGGCTCATTTGGTGTAACTTCTGCTTTGGGATTATTGTCCTGTGGAGCTAGAGTTGTATCAAACATTCTCGAGATTTTAGATAATATAGAGTGGAGTTACTGCTCCGCCTCTTAAAATTACACTACGAGGGTGTGGATTGGCATTCACGTCGCTCCTTAGCTCCACTGCAGTCTCAAAGTAGGACGTACCAAAGAGCCCCTTAGCTAGAGGACAATGTGTCGACGAGATTATGCTTAATTATTATTTGGATTCAGCAAAATAGTCACTGATGGGGAGGTATACGTAGTGTTAATTACTACTCCATACAATAGAAAGGAACAAAATATATGCTTTTGTGATACGGGAATTTTACATGAATTAATTTATTTGTTACATAGAGGATAGTTTACGTAATATGTTTGTCATACAAAAGATATTGAATACCTTAATAAAATTTTTAATTTGTGTCATACCTTATAATCCATCTTCCCAGAAATGTAGGGCGTTCCTTTTTTTATGGTCTCTAACTCAATACTAGCATGAATAATAAATTAAGCTGTATCATAAATGTATCTATACTCTTATAGGTAACAATGGCCAGATGATTAGATATTGCCCGCAACATCCATATGGAACGGTTCGATCTCGAGATTGAACTTGATTATGCTCCACGCTATGGTGTTTTTTCTTCTTTAACCCCTGTTAGTTGTACTGTTGTAGGTATTATAATTTGGGCAGCCTAACTAGGCATAACCCATGCATTCCGTAGGATTATTATGCGATTTCTATCACAAACATGTAGCGTGATTGAGGTATATGTGGGTTCATGTGCTTCCCTACTGTACGTCTGCACCTACAAGTTCTAAAGATCACTAGTGTTCTGATTGCCTGTACCCACAGCGACCTATCACCTACGTCCTTGACACACGAGAGTTACAAAATCGATGTGTTGGGGGATGTACTTGGGTGTGAACAGTGTCCGGGCATTTGTCTAGCTAATTGCTAGCTAGTTAATACTCCCTCCGTCCCAAAAAAAGACAAACCTGGTTTCCGTGTCCAATGTTTGACCGTCCGTCTTATTTAAAAAAATTATAAAAAAAATTAAAAAGATAAGTCACGCATAAAGCATTCATCATGTTTTATCATCTAACAACAATGAAAATACTAATTATAAAAAAATTTCATATAAGACGGACAGTCAAACGTTGGCACGCAAACCCGCGGTTTGCCTTTTTTTGGGACGGAGGGAGCATGAGCTATGATCTTGTTCATGACTTGTCTCGTCCACTGTTTCTTCCTTTGAAAGTTAACTTTACTGAATTTTAATATATGGCTGTGTTTAGTTGGATCCAAAGTTTGGATTTTGGTTAAAATTGAAAATGATGTGACTGAAAAGTTGTGTGTGTATGACAGGTTGATGTGATGGAAAAGGACTGAAGTTTGGATCCAAATTTTGGATCTAAACACAGCCTATATTGAGAAGCGGATAAGCCTTTTGGGGCAACTCTTATGGGTGGATTGGTTTGGAACTTTGGAAGTTTGGATACAAGGGAATGCCACTTTTATTTGGACATGACTGAATAACTGTAGCATTCTTCCTTCTTTTGGGCATCTCTCTAGATCTTCTCTCGCTAGCCACAAAGTACTCTTTGCGGTAAAAAATATTTAACGTTTATTAGGACAAGGTTCAGTCAAAATTGTAAATTTCGTATCATCAATAATTTCTCAAATGATTTTTTAAAAAAACAAAAGAAATGATACATGTAGATTTGTTTTGAAAAGCACTATCATAATATTATAAACTTTTTAGATTGTATCGACTTAATCTAATATAAAATTAATTTATCGGAATTTTAAATTTTTGACCGAATCTTACCCTAAACGTTAAATATTTATGATCTTCAATGATCTAGTTGTGTAAATAATTGAAATTGGTAATACAAATAATACATATACGAAAGCATTCCCCTTGCTCAAACTCATCTAGTGTCCATACTATTAAATATGGTACCAACTATGAGCAAGTTTAATAGTATAGCTAACAACTATCTATAAAATTGCCACAACATCTATAACTAACCTAATAGCCCATTCATACAATAATTAACTACAGATATATACCACAAGATTAACAATTGGCCTACCTTTCTCTCTCCCACAGCTTGTTGCAATTCTTGTTACTTACAGCTGGCTACAAATTAGTAGTCCTAAACACAAATTTGGTGTGGTAACTCTTATAGTCTACTTACTGTCATGCTCGCTCTAACTAAAACAAAAGGTGTTGTGGACTTGTGGCAGCAAATTTAATGAGGTAAGAACGACAATGTTATATATAGAACGCACGATAACTTTTTTGTACCCTGTTCTCTCTCATTTAGCTAGACATACTAGTATGCCATTTTAAACTTGGGCATGAATTGATTTGTCAAAATGACCCTGTTCCCTATTGTTACTACCTATAGAAAATGATATCAAATTATGCATGACAGAGATAGCTGCACTCCATTAGCAAGGGCGTATATATAGAGGAAAAGAGGGACATTCACTAGAATTTCTAGAGCGTCTTGTATATAAAATTTTATGGAATATGCAGTTTCATGTGACTGTTTTTTTCCTTATGTTGTTCCATGCATCTTCTTAGAAGGTTTCACCTTCTGTTTTCCCAATAATATAGGCATGGGTAAAAGCAGTTGCATATGCAGAATCATACTTTCGATCTAACCATTTTGTACAAACTAAACTAGTGTTCATCGTTCTTCTGGACATAAAAATCGAGCTGTAGTTGTTTGTGTTATCACTTGTGCTTTATTGTAATCCTAATTGAGAACCCTCTGTTCTGTTACAGTTGTGCCTTTAGCACATAGGGACTAGTTAGTTAGGCTGTGTTTAGTTTCTGAAATTGGGGAGAAGTTTGGGAAAAGTTGTTAGTTTGGAAAAAAAGTTAGGAGTTTATGTGAGTAGTAAAGTTTTGGATGTGATGTGATGTGATGGAAAGTTGGGAGTTTGGGGGAAGTTTGGTGTGAACTAAACGGGGCCTTAGAGCAGATTTTATATTGAAGAACGTGTGCATATACAGTAGCGGGAATGTAATTGAACGCCGCAGATTTTATAACAATTTTATTTCATTGACTCGTGCACTTCCAAATATTTTGTTGCCTAGTAATTCCTGCATTTGTTTAAGCAAAATGGCAGGGGGTGAAAAATAGCACCGCGTAGTATATAACAGAGAAAATGAGAACTAGCATTCCTAGATTATTATTATAATTACAGCTATACGAATCACATTGTGCATTGTAGAAACAATTCTTGGTGCAGAACAACTTAATTATTCGCGAATTCTTAATACCTTTGGCTTGACAATGGCATGCAGAATCCAAAGCCGGCCTCGGTTCGTCGGACGACGACGACGAACACGAAGACGGCAGTGGCATGGAGATGATGGATGCCGCGGAAGACGAGGACCTCGGCATCATCGACCCTCGCTCCGACGACAAGGCGCTGAAGAGGCACCTGCTGAGGAAGTACAGCGGCTACCTGGGAGGCCTGAGGAAGGAGCTGTCCAAGAAGAGGAAGAAAGGGAAGCTCCCCAAGGAGGCGAGGCAGAAGCTGCTCACCTGGTGGGAGCTCCATTACCGGTGGCCGTACCCGTCGGAGATGGAGAAGGTCGCCCTCGCCGAGTCGACGGGGCTGGAGCAGAAGCAGATCAACAACTGGTTCATCAACCAGCGGAAGCGCCACTGGAAGCCCACGGAGGAGATGCAGTTCGCCGTCATGGAGGCATACCACCACCAGAGTGCCGATGCCGCGGCGGCGTTCTACGTCGACGCCCGCCTCGTCGCTCCGACGGCGGCCGTGTACACCGCCAGGCCGGATCATGGCGTGTGGCGCGCATAGCCGTTGCCGCCATCTGGAATTAATCTGAACTGCCCTTGCCTGTTACATATAGTAGGGTTGTTGATGATGGTTTCATATGTTTTTCCCCAAAGGGAAAGTCAGCTTGGACGTTGGACCAATCAAGAAATGAAATCTCAGCATGTACCATGTGTAAAGTTCTGGTCGGGAATGAATCAGACAGACACACGCTCTTGTTACTTGTATATATGCAGTGAAGACAAGCAACTGAACCTAAATCATGCACTTCTGATGTTAATATTTGGTTGTACAGATCTGTGTACATGAACAGTTTAGCTTTACAAAAGATGGACGAATCTTGCAACAAAAGAGCTGAGACCAAGGATATGGATGTACAGAGGGTACACACTACACAGGGTGCATGGTGCAGCTACCCTTTGGAATTAGGAAATGTCAGTGTAGTTCCTTCTGATGCCTTTGATGGCGTACCAATCAGAGTATCAGACATTGTGTGCAATTCAGGACTGTGTTTTCGGGTCAAGTGTTTCGCTCTCTCTTGGCTCCACTTTACTAGTGGTGAAAGGTTGAACAGACGATCGCAGACTTTCTGGACCTTCAGCGGCAATTCTCTTGCACAATGCATCACAGTTACTTATTACTTCGGTTAACCTGCCCTTCAACTCACCAACTTCCACCTGCAGTGGACGGACTGCAATGTCCGGTAGAAAGAAAATTAATTAATAATGCCATTGCTATCCTAAAACCATTAAAAAGAGGTAATAGTGACCAAATTTCACTTCAGTAATTGTGCTATGAGTTCTCTTGTTTTTTTAGAAGAATGCTCTGCGTAACGTTTGAGACTTAATTTAGTGTCATATCCAAAAATGCGATGCACGGCTAATTGATTCCTTTTGGTACCAGCCTAAGAGAATGATATATTGTTACCTTCAGCAAGGTTGTGAGAGGTTGATCTCATGGAAGTAACAGAATAATTGAACCGCTGGAGAAGCTTAACAGACAAAGCATCTGCTGTTTCTATCTTGTTTTCTATCTCTTCCTGCACCATATTTAAAATATAAGATCTCTTCCCAATAGCCATATGACCAAAAAAAGAATCAAACTACACATTGCTAACACCATAACTCTTTAGCTATGTTCTGATTCATCCTTTCTGAATTCAGTCTTGATATTTGCCTTTAAATTCATCAGTTAAGTTCTGTATCACACTTCGGCTGAGTTTGTGTCTTCACTTTCCCAAACTCACCTCCCTTATTTTTCGTACGCATGCTTTTCAAATTGCTAAACGGTGCGTTTTTTGCAAATGTTTTCTATATGAAAGTTGCTTTAAAAAATCATATTAATCCATTTCTAAAAAAGAAAAGCTACTAATTAATTAATCGTGCGCTAATGAGTTATTCCGTTTTGCATGCGCGAGAGGTTAGTTCCCAACCTCAACCAAAGAACTCAGCCTTCATCAGGACACCTAGATAGACTTGAGCCACTAGATATTCATTATGATGCCAGGGTTTCCATGAAGTCAACATTAACGGGTTGCTATAAAAAATTGTTGGTTCAATGTATATCAGTGGTAAGATTTGCATTGGTCTGAAGTGTAAAGCACACATGCTATATGGTAAACCTTGTTCGAAATACTATCATTTCTACTTGTGACGTTACTGATGAAAAATTTAGAAGACAAAAAATTAAGTAGCGGCAGCAGAAGGAATTTCACCGATTATTTGTCACTACAAAACATGTATCGTTCCTTATGATCCTACCATTCTCTGTATCATGGTGAGTCCAAAATCAGCATAAGGATCTATCAACAGCATCAAGCAATGAGATATACCTGTGTTTCACTAATTTTCTTGGCCTTCTCTTCTTGCCATTCGCGATACATAGAGAAAAGCTCGAACATCACATTTGGATTCAAGTTGCCTACAAATAATTACCAAAACAGATAAGCTATTATACAATTTATATCACACACTAAATACAATAACTATTGCTGCACAATTTGGAGCACAGATGGCCAATCAAATATACCCAAAACCAAGAATTGCCACAAATTCTCCTGTGTAATACAGTAATTAACTCACCAGAGGTGGCGGAGGAGGAGGAGGATGGCTTCCGGACGAGGATGTCGGTGAGGCTGCTCTCCGCCTCCGAGCTCGCCGCCGACTGGCCACTCAACAGCGGCGGGGCCTTCAGAAACCCCAACCCCCACAACCAAACGAACGATTAGCGGCTAAAGAGGAAGCGGAGAGAGGAGGGGAAGAAGAGGAGGACGAGGTAGGTCCGTCCGTACGATGGTGAGGGACTTGATGCGGCGGAGGAGGGGGTCGCCTTCCCCGGCGTCGCGCCGGCCCTCGGACACCGTCGTGATCTCGTCCGCCCACGGCGGCCGCTGCTGCTGCTGCGGCCTGGAGAGGATAGACTCGGAAGCCCCCATGTGATGGGGGGAGGGGGGGAGCTCCTGCCGACGCCGCCGGAGATACTACGGAGAGAGGAAGCCGACGGGGGATCGCCGGAGTCGCCGCCGCCGCCGCCGCCGCCGGAGATGTGGTTGCTGCTGCGGAGGCAGAGCCGCCGCTTTTTCTCCGGGCCTCAGGGACAAGGTCAGGCCCTGCCAAGTTGGGCCTCGTGTTCCTTGCTCTTGGGCTCAATTTTGTTGGGCCTTACGGCCCAAACCAAATGTCTCCAGAAACCGCTTAAGATCTGGCCCAATGCAAAAGTGTCTGATGTTCTTTTTTTCTTTTTCGTTTTTTTCCGATTATGGAGCCCATTGTTCCACTTATTCATATGTTTATTATCCAAATCGCTTTTTCGCAAATAAAATATTATTTATGAGTAAAACTTTTATATACTTATCCTTAGCAATTAGTGAGATCATGGAGGTCGCTATAATCCACGATCTCACTAAATTTCTACTTGCAAAAAAATGTTTTTTTCGAGGCTTATGGATTCTGCAATCTAGGGAGTAAGAGCATATGTTATATTTTGTGGTTGTGGATATCAAGCATAACTTCACGTACACGTAGCTTCTCCCTCTTCTCTAGCTATAAACAAACAAAATTCTCCGCTCCGTTTATAGCAATCCCTACGTGTGGTTAGGAAGTTTTCTTGTAGATTTCCACTAGATGTTGGGTGTAGCCATTGGAATCCTACGTGTTTTTCATTCCCAGCGATCAATTTTTCCTGTCTACCTTTCTACTTGCAAATTAGCGTGAAATGTAAGCTCCAATAGGCAAAGAGAGCCTCTTTAGAGCATATAATTTTTTTTCTTGTTTAATAGGAATTAGATTGATATTTACGTGAACATTCAACCAGCTTAGTTCGAACATGAGATTCTAACGCACAATCTCATGAACACAGCACAACAGCAATATTGTCTTCTTCATTGTTCAAGAAAGAGTATAAAATGTTGTTTGGGCGAGGTTTTCTAACCAAAGATTACCCTCGATCTAACTTTTAACATAAAACCATGTATTCTAATTTCACTGAGAACTTTGGAAAAGAGAGACGGAGAGAAGATGGTTCAAAGTGCAAAATTATATGCATACCTGGCTTTAGTTGAAAACATACAGCCCAATTCAGCTAGAATTTTTTTCCAGCAGCCCGCACAACATAAGCGCCGCAGCCGCCGCACTACCGTAGGAATGGCAACCGAACATACCCTATATTGAGGGGATAGTTCAGAGTGAAACATTTATTTTGAAAAAAAACTGGAAACTTATCCTATGCATTAACTAATTTACTCCAAGAAACGATCAAACTTAAATTAACTAATCTAGACACAAGCACCCTAAACTAGATAGACCAATGGTAAAAGATGGCGTCGTCCCTCTATCACCATTAAGAAGAAAAAAATAATGCAGATAGGGTTCCAAGAGGGAGGAGAGAACTTTAGGGGACACATTAGCAAACATGAGGTGTATGGACAAAGTGTCATGTCAAAATAATCCACTTAGATTCTTCACCATCATCATGTCCCCCCAAACTTTATTCCAGTCCTCCTCTGTTCCCATCGACGTAGCACTATACATCCCGTCTTCTCACCTCATCTCTCTCTCTCTCTATATCCGGTACATGTACGTATATATGCATTTATATATACAGATCATGTGTACCGATGTGTACTGCCACGGCCTACGTACGTACGTCGTCGTACGTGCACCATACGTATACATTTGACTGGAATATTATACCGTCGTTTTCCTCTTGTTTTCGTCCAGGTCGATTGACTGGACCGACCGACATAAACCGACAAATGGATGGAGTTACACCATCTTTGATTCCCAACTTCATGTGTTATATATGCACTTCAATTTGAGGTTGATTTGATTCCTTGGCTGTGTTTAGTTCCTTCCAAAGTTGAAAGTTTAGGTTGAAATTGGTACGATGTGATTGAAAAGTTGTGTGTGTATGACAGGTTGATGTGATGAAAAAAGTTGGAAGTTTGGATCTAAACACAGCCTTCGGAGTATTGTGTATTTCAAACAAGCATATATTCTCCTAGTAAAAGTGGGCCCAGCTCTTAAACAGAATATCTATAGTGGAACGCATAAATTTGGAAAAAAAATAAAAAAAAACATAAGATTAGAATATCACGTGTTACTAAATACTATTCCACAAAAATCTATAATAAAACACAGAAATATAAAATGTCCCTTGTTTGGATGGTTAAAGAAAACTTCCGTAGGAATTTAGAGGATTGTATAGGGAGAGATCAGACTATCAGAGGCAAAGATTAGTTGCATTAGACTTCTTGTTAGAAAAGGAAAAGATGTCTGAGCTTATTATCTAGTTTTCTATGAAATTGGTGTATAGGAATTCAATCCATAAGAACATGGTGACTACAAATCCTTTGTTACAAATGATGTATGTAGCAAAATTTTCTACGGATTGCAATCCTCCATTTCTCCTATGAAAATTATACAATCTAAGGGCTCCTTTGAATCACAGGAATGAAAAAACGGAGGAATAGGAAAAATATATGATTCTGACAGGAATGCAAGTGTAAAACAGAGGATTGCAAAACACAGGAAAAACATAAGAATGACTGTTTGATTGGGCCGCAGGAAAAACACAGGAATTTGAGGAGAGATAGAGACTCAAAAGATTCTTTCCATGAGGTTCTACCTCATGTTAAATTTCCTTCAAAACTTACATGGGAAAAGACAATTCATAGGAATTTCGTAGGATTCCGTAGGATCCATTCCTTTGATTCAAAGGGCTATATAAGAAAAAATCCTATAGGAATGAAATCCTCTGAAATTCCTATGAATTTCCTTTGAATCAAAGAGGCGCTAAGGAGGCCGTATTTACAAGTTCATGAAGAAACCATTATTAGAAAAACTCCCTCTGTTTCATATATTATATTTTTTTCTTAGTCAAAGCGACTTATATATATAATATGAAACGAAGGGGGTAATTGATTTAGTTAGCTGTTTGACGTGTTCGTAAGACGCAAATAGGCTATTTTTGTTCCGTTGTTAGAAAATAAATTAATTTAGCATAAAATATACAAAACACTTTAAAACAAGCCTAAAAATGTACTGTTTTAGTGCATGTACTCCCTCCGTCCCAAAAAAGAGGCAAACCATAGGGTTCCGTGTCCAACTTTGACTATCCGTCTTATATGAAATTTTTTTATAATTCGTATTTTCATTGTTGCTAGATGATAAAACATGATTAATATTTTATGCGTGACTTGTCTTTTTAATTTTTTTTGTAATTTTTTTAAATAAGATGAACGGTCAAACATTGGGCACGGAAACCAGGGTTTATCTTTTTTTGGGACGGAGGGAGTAACTTCTCAACGCATGGCATGTGCGAATTAACCAATTTTATTGGCTAGTTAGCAAACCAAATTACCCTTGTCAAATACTATTACTCTACCAAAAATTTGAGAATACCCATCTAAAACATGCATTTTCATCACTACTACAATCCAAACCCCTCCATCACTAAACACAAAGGATTTTAGGCTTTTTAGCCGAGTTTAAGATTTGGATAAAATTACTTTAATGTCCTTAGAAGTTTACTTAAGAAAAGATCACACACAATACAACTACTAGTAGTGAATAATAAATACAATGGTTAGATTGAAAAAGAAGTCCTCCAAAACCCTTTATATCTATAGATAGAGGGGGTATATATCTCACTCCCTCCATCCTGGAAAGAGAAGATTTTTAGCGTTTAAATTTGTAACTTGATTCCTAAGGTTTACAACCAATTAAGATAAGACATACCGTCTGCATTTAATAAGATCTAGAAAATAAAATGTATTAATGAGTAGGCAAAATTTGCTATATAATACTCAAAGTTTATGATTTTTTACTATGGACATTGCAAAAACATGATATGGCTCGAGGATACCTAAAAGAATGATAATTTCCTAGAGAGCAGCAGAACTATTATTTGACTTGAGGAGTATCATTTTTAGCAAATAGAGAGACCGTAAAGAAAAGACAAATTTACACATCGAGCCAACGATATATACTTCAGCTAGGTCTGGTCCAAACCACGTACACCTGAGCCCCACTCCATCTCCCGATCCCCCTTCAAATTAAACCCTACAATGACGCTTTGAAAGGTTGCTGACTGAGAAGCAATTTTGTTTTCTCTAATCGTTTCTCTCTATTTGACCTGAAAATATAAAATAATATTATGGTGCTTTTTTAGCAAACTATTAATTTTTAAAAGTACCTTGAGCCATTTCATGTTTTTTTTCCAAAAGTAAAGAACATAGCTTTAAGTGTTTTATAGCAAATTTTATCAAACGAATGGTACTTCCTCCGTTTCAAAATGGAGCTATCTAGTACAGGATTGTAATAGGTAGCTACATTATGGAATAGAGGAAGTATTAGAGCAAGTTCAATAGTATAGCCAACTACTAGCTTCAATTCATCTATAGCCAATCTAATAGCTCACTCGTACTATTATAGTTACATACTACACTATTAATACCTAGTCCCACCTGTCATAGACACACTGCGTCTTGGAGTCCGTGCTACAGCTGGCTACAAATCTGTAGCCCGCTGCTCTTCTCTCTCCTGATTTATCTCCTTAAAATATATTTGCAGCTGGCTTATAGCCTGCTATTGTACCTGCTCTTAGAGCAAGTTCAATAGTATAGCCCACTACTAGCTTCAATTCATCAATAGCCGATCTAATAGCCAATTCATACAATAATATCTTACTATACTATTAATATATGGTCCCACCTGTCATAAACACATTGCGTCTTGAAGTCTGTGCTGCAGCTGGCTACAAATCTGTAGCCCGCTGTTTTTCTCTCTCATCGTTTATCTCATTAAAATATGTTTATAGCCGGCTAATAGCCTGCTATTGTACCTACTCTTACAGTTATTCCTGTGAAGTGGAGTAGGAGTATTTGTGAGGCGGAGGAGCAACCATGCAAAGCTCTAGGCTTCCCCTGGCACACCAGTAGTAGGAGTACATAAAAACCGGGTTGCACAGTCTCCTACAAAATGTCATCGCATATACTCCCTCCGTCCCAAAATAAGTGTAGTTTTACACTATTCACGTTCAACGTTTGACCGTTCGTCTTATTTGAAAATTTTTTATTATTAATATTTTTATTGCTATTAGATGATAAAACATAAATAGTACTTTATGTGTGACTAAATATTTTCAAATTTTTCGCAAATTTTTTAAATAAGACGGACGGTCAAACGTTGAGCACGGATATCCACGGCTGCACTTATTTTGGGACGGAGGTAGTACTCTACTACGCATGCACGCTGTTCAGGGAGGCGAGTAACTGTACTGTCATGTCTCTGTCGGAACTCGATCAAAGAAGAACTCATCGAGTGCTACTTAATTAACTACTCCTCCTATGGTAACTATAGCAGGCCAAACGGGCGGCCCGGCCCAGCACGGCACGGCACACTGACGGCACGGCCCACTAGGGCACGGCCCGTTAGGCACGGCTCCTGTAGCGGGCCGTGCCGTGCCGGCCCACGTGCCAAGGCCTCGGCCCAAGCACGGCCCAAGAAGGTGCTGGGCCGGCACGGCTACTGTAGTGGCACGTGGGCTAGTAGCCGGCCCACTAGTACATGTGGCCCATAAAAATTGAAATTTGAGGGGAAAAAAAGAAAAAAGGCAGAAAAAACATAATATAAAGGAAAAAATGATAAATATAGGATAAATGTGAGGAAAATTTAGGAAATATATCATAAAATATATGGTACAAATAGGATAAAATGTGGAAAAAAATAAAAAATATGAGAAATATATGGGAAAAATTAGAAAATCGTAGGAAAAATAAATGGGCCGGTGGGCCGTGCCGTGCCGGCACGCTACAGTAAACGTGCCGTGCCGTGCCAGCCCACGGGCTGAGGCATCGGCCCAAACACGGCACGGGATAACGGGCCGTGCCGGCACGGCCCACAGGCTGGCGTGCCGTGTGCCGTGCGTGCGCCTGGGCGGCGGCTAACAGTACTGCCGTGCTCGGGCCGGCCCGGCTTGGCACGGCCCATTTGGCCAGGTATAATGCCGTTGCCGTGACGCGTCTGTGCCGACGGCTACCAGCCCACCATTTTTACCCCCAACAAAATACCAAAACCGCACGAACCAAGCACAAACCCAACGGGCGAGGCGAGGCGACCAATCAATCAACCTGCTCCGA
>CM020180.1:30030912-30065305 GCA_009805545.1 Oryza longistaminata | reverse complement strand
CCTCTCCCTCCCCTAAAATCTCCCATTACTTAAGACCACTAGCCCTCATGGATGGCGATAGCACAAGGATTACATTAGTCGGAGGCCAACCTAGTTAATGAATTGTTTTATACTAAGACTGCAAAATAGTTACTATGGATCACAAAAAACTACTTTTGCATGGTGACATTTAGAATCCTGCAGGTTGATTAACAATTATTATTACTAATTAATCATTGCATGACATTTTCTCGGTTAACAATAATGTTTCCAACGATACCATCGTCTAAGCAATAAAGTATTTAATTGATAATTAAAAAAGCTCATGCAATACATATTTTCATTTTTATTGTTTTATAGGCAATACATCATGCGATAGATATGTTGTATTGGAAATAGTATTGACATGCATGATTTCATCATGAAACTGTTAACCTAAATATAATCATATACTCCTACTAATTACGCCATCATTGCATACATGAAATATTAATAATGGTACTTGCATCTGTGCTTGCGAGAATAAATTTGTGCGCACGGGCGACCGGACAGATATGGTGCACGCGGCCTGTCATTGGATCTATTGGGGTGGAGTACGTATGAAAGCTTAATCATATCGATCGGTCTGCCACTTACTAGTAGTAAATTTTGCTGTTTGACGTGGACTAATGACGTCTTGATAGATATTAGATATAGCTAGCGCAGATATATAAGCGCCTAATCAAGCGAGTAATTGGTTCTCCTTTTATGGATAGGAACTTACCAAGAGACTCGGTTGTCCTTTTACTTGTGAGCTAGGCGGCTCTTTATATTAATTTGTGAACATTATGTAAACAATTTATACCTATTATAGAGTAGGGCATATAATATATATATAATATATATATATATATATATATATATATATATAATTAGAAAATCCCTTATATGCCATTGAAAATTGGCTCTTCCCTTATATGCCATGATCCAAATTTGCACACCCTCTCATGCCATTCCCGTCAGTTGACTGTGTGTTGACCGTTAATTCTCAAGAAAAAAAGACATATTTACCCTTCTGAGTATAGGACATGCCTAACAACTTAGAGAGGGCAAATATGTCTTTTTTACTTGAGAGTTAACGGTCAACACACGGTCAACTGACGGTAGTGGCATGAGAGGGTGCGCAAATTTGGACCAATGGCATATAAGGGAAGAGACAAATTTCAGTGGCATATGAGGGATCAGACCAATTTTCAGTGGCATATAAGGGATTATCTATATATATATATATATATTATATTATATATATATATATATATATATATACTATATATATATATATATATATATATATATATATAAATTGCATGTTAGATTTATGGTCTATGCAACTCTAAATTTGCTATAGTACACTTAAAAATTTATATAATTTACTGGTAGATATCGTAAAAACGTGTCATGACTGAAAGACACCTAGAAAATTGATAATTTGCTACAGGACATTTTTGGCTCAATTGGATAGAGAAATTCTTAAAAAGACAATAATGTCCATAGGATCAAAAACTTTTGAGCTAATTAAGAATAGAGTGAAGATGAAACACGATGTATCCGACTTGGCGGTCGGCCGATGAAATAATTAACTTTGGTGATTTTTATGTTATACTTTGTGGTTTTAACTGCCAATAAAATTACGGATTCTTGTAGTGAGTGATATAGTTGAAGTGATTGCAAATTTAGAGTTGCATAGGAGTATTTTTTAAATTTTGAGTTATATTGAAGCGTGTGGTTTTAAGGACATTAATTATTGTTTTTCTTAAGAATTTATATTTGTCTCTATTCCATGAGGCGGAGTATGCAAACATGCATCACTCAGCCCTTTTTGTTTCAGCTTAAGATTATTATAATCTAGATTATTGAATCAGATTGCTATAAGCTGGATTATAATAAGCCGACATAGAATAAGTTGTTAGCTATTTGATTCTTTGGATTATTAAATGTTATTCACCCAATAATCTAGAAAAAACACCTTTGAAAAAATACCTTTAGAGTGGATTACTATATTATAGTAATCTGGCTTATAGATTATAATAATCTATCATAATAAGCTATATGTTTGTTTCACTCTTACTTCTAATAATCCAGATTATCATAATCCTAAGCTGAATCAAATAGGGCCTCAATCGTAAATGCATATAGAAATACTTAAAAATTTACACCCTGTTGCATCGAACGTTTGCACACCTACATAAAGTAGTAAATATAGGCTAAAAAATAACTAATTGCACGGATTGCGACTACTCTGCGAGACGAATCTTTTAAGCCTAATTGCTCCATGATTTGACAATGCGGTGCTACAGTAAACACATGTGCTAATAACGGATTAATTAGGCTTAATAAACTCGTATTGCGGTTTACTGACGGATACTGTAATTAGTTTTTTTATTAGTGCCTGTACACCCCATGCGACACCCTATATAATATCCCATATGACACGCTAAAACTTTATACCCCATAGCAATAGTGGAGTATGGTAGCCATGGTTCGCAGCAGATTGGGATCCCATGCAGTTTGAACATGGACCGCAAAATTAGCAGTCTTAGGTCTTCACTACCATCGGATCGAAGATTTCAACGGCCATGATTTAGTACCAGTACTGTTTGTTACCAATTGGTACAGTACGCGCTACATGATTCATCTGCTACAGTATCTGATGAACAGTACTTTTGTGTGATCTGAGCCCTTGATATTTGATCCAACAATGGTTGTATGACTGCTAAAGTTGCAGTTATACTAACGACTGCAGGTGATCTCACTTCGTTCGCAGCTAAGCTACTCAGCGAATCCTTGTCGATCTTGCTGCATGTACGTACATGGAGGAGTAGCCATGCGTGACCAGACCTGTGCCAAGGAGCCGTAAGTCCAAAAGAAATCCTTGACAAGAAGCTTGTACCGGTGGTGTTTGTTGACCATGGATAGAGTAGATGGATGTGCACAGCACAGGCACTAGCTTGCGCATATATGCATGGGGAATGATCGATCTCCGGGTTATTTTAAGCTGGCAACACCGGCCTCCTTTCCTTCCCGAGAGATAATATACTACTCCTACTAGTACAAACCAGCAGGAAAGAGTCATGCACAGCCAGTCTTTGTCAGAAGGCCTCCACAAGTGAAGTGATCCCTGCCTGCCTGCGAGCTGAGAGCACCTGCAGTCCACAGCCTTCACCATCTTTTTATACTACTACCTCCGTCCCAAAATAAGTACAACCATAAATATCCGTGTTTAGCGTTTTGACCATCCGTCTTATTTGAAATTTATAAAAAATATTTTAAAAATTAGTCACACGTAAAGTAGTATTTAATATTTTATCATCTAGTAACAATAAAAATACTAATCATAATCTTTATAATCTTTTTTAAATAAGACGAACGGTCAAACGCTGAACATGAACAGTGCTAAAACTGCACTTATTTTGGGACGAGGAGTACTTGCTACTACTAGGACTAGCTAGGCTGTGTTTAGATCCAACGTTTGGATCCAAACTTCAGTCCTTTTCCATCACATCAACCTGTCATACACACAACTTTTCAGTCACATCATCTCCAATTTCAACCAAAATCCAAACTTTGGATCCAACTAAACACAGCCCTAGTGCTGGAGTAATGTTTGGTATACACGAGTGCATCAAGGAAATCATCAAAAACTAAATGTCAACTCATGTAATACAATTCTTCATCTCTTCATTTTAGGAGTATGTAATGAAAATTAATTTTGCTACTACACGAGTTTTATATGGGTTGTGCGTGAGAAAGGTAAGTTGTATATATACACACACACCGCAGCAAATAAAGCCGCATGGCTGACCAGTACTGGGGATGCATGATTAGAGAGACTAGCAGTAAGCACTGCACGTACTATTGGCAGCTGGAGTACAAAGCACAGAGGAGCATGCAGCAGCTGGGTCCAACTCCACTCTGGGCTGTGTTTGCAATCCATTTTCCAACCACTCTTCCTCGTTTCAACGCGCAGCTTTTCAAACTACTAAACGGTATATTTTTTGTAAAAAGTTTTTATACGAAAGTTGTTTAAAAAAATCAATATTGATCCATTTTAAAAAAAAATAGCAATTACTTAATTAATCACGTGCTAATGGATCACTCCGTTTTCCGTGTGGGGAGTTTATTCCCAACTTCCCATTCCAACACAGCCTGATGATCGTCCGCGCGCGCGGCATGTGCTCGCGACGCAGGCTAGAGGCTACGAAACCCAAGACTGGACTCGACTTACCACCACGCACAGTCACCATTCACCATGGCTAGTACCAGGCTAGCTGCCGCAGCGCGACGTCCCAGCTGTGTGCCTGGGTGTCGCGTCTACTAGTACTAGGCTTGGCTAGACCGGCCGGCCCGGAACGGCAATACGGAGTACTCACTCCTCATCTCGATCATGCCCCAGCCTGGCGTTGCGTGACTGGTTTACTGCTTCCCCCCCGACGTTATATTCTGTCTCGCTAGCTGCTGCATGCTGCCGATCGAGCTGGGCGACCTCTCTCCTCTCCTGTCCAGCTCCCCGGGTTTTCGGGCGCAAAAAATTACTGTATCATACTCGTGTCATGCTGCCGGCCGGCCCATCCCCATCCCCTCTGCCTCTGCTTTGCAGGGAGGCGCATACGTACGCGCGCGGCTGGGAGCACGGGATCCTCTCAGGACTCAGATATATACACGGTACGATCACGACGCCTCGCTAGTTGCTACTCCCTCCGTCCCAATATGGGTGTGTTTAGTTCACGCTAAAATTTAAAATTTGTTTGAAATTGGAACGATGTGATGGAAATGTTGAAAGTTTATGTGTAGAAAAGTTTTGATGTGATGGAAATGTTGGAAGTTTGAAGAAAAAATTTGCAGCTAAACACGGCCTACGTAGCAAGCTAGACGGAGGGAGTATTTACGGTTTAAATAGTTATATAAAAGATTTTGTAAATGTTGAAAAGATAGATTATGAATGGGTGCTTATACTTGTAGCACACCCGTATTCGGGATTGCAAAACATATGATCGATCTACACGAGGAAATGTTATAAGGACGTGTATAGGGAAGTACTCTCTCCATCCATTAGGGTTGGGCAAAATGAATCAGAAACCGAAGGACAAACTAAAAATATCAAGATAGAGACCATCAAATTTGGTCCTAAAATTTATTTCAGCCAATTTGGGTTCACTATTTTGGTCATGGGTGGAACCAGCTCGGAGCTACACTAGGCTTCATTCTATTATCTTATTATAGTTCTCCACAAGTTCAACTTATTTTTGTGAAAAAATATATGAATTTCGCGTGGAGTTTGGATTCTAGGCTTAGGGCTTGAACCCTAGGAATCTGTCTTTGCTCTTGATTAAACTAATTGATCGAAAGTACCATAAAAATATAGTAAAATACACAAACCAATCCTTAATTAGATATATAAAAACCCATTGCCCTAACCTCACCTCTCGTAGTAATGCACCATAACTTCACCCAACCCTCCCATCCACCTCCATCATCTCCTATACCTCACCGTGGCTGTCAGCTGATGCTTATGCTACGACCGTCCTATCGCGTTGTCCCCCACGCATATGTGCCCTCTCACTCCCACTGCTCTAGCTGATCGGCGGTGACGCCTCGTCCACTAAACCACCTTGATGTATTGAGGTGGTCACGAGGTATAGATCAAGCGGCGCCGAAGAAGGGTGCAGGTGCTGGCAACCGGCGGAAGCTACGACGTGAAGACCTGGAGTAGGCTATCCAACGTCGCACTAACAATCGTGGCCTCGACACCTCTATTGCACCTCCACCTTACTTGGGTGACTTGGTTGGGTCACCATACTTGTAGGAGAACACGCCAATACCGATGTTTTTGTGATTGTTTTATATATCTGAAATTATTACTCCGAACTGAAACCATGAAATACAAACGATCTTTTTCTCTCCATGGTAATATTTCTACAATTTAAATTTAAGAACCCTCGTTTATTTTTCTCATCTTACATCTAACATCCCTCATTTAGTAAGGAATATTAAAGTCTCTTTTCTCCACCGGTGGTTAAGCTCTGAAAAAAATGTCAAGGAATGCTTAGGGCAGTTATAGACTCACAGTACAAGACAGCACTAGTAGTACCAGTCTCCTCAAAATTACTTACTTGATTTAATTAGTAGGACAAAATTTGCTTGTGCTTGTCGTCAGCAGGTTTACCTTTTCGTCAATCAGTATCATCATTGGCTAAGGTTTGTTTTGGTTTGCTACACTATCAAAGGGTTTTGCCACTTCTAATTAATTATCTGATATAGTTACCTTGGGCTGTATTTAGTCTGCTGTCGATTAATTGATTTAAATTGTGAGATGGTAAAGTAATATTTTGAATTGTTAGCAAGAAATGTTACGGACGATTTGGCTTCAAATTAACTAAACACTCAGAGGTACTATCGATGCTTAAAAAAAATCAATGACACAAATTTGGTATCAGTCCGCTTATCATCACCTCGAAATGCAGCGTTACAATTTGTGCTAACTGCTAAGCTCCATTAACCATCTTTCTACATTAGGCTATAGGCTGTGTTTAGATTCAAAGTTTGGATCCAAACTTCAGTCCTTTTCCATCACATTAACCTATCATACACACAACTTTTCAGTCACATCATCTCTAATTTCAATCAAAATTTAAACTTTGCACTGAACTAAACACAGCCATAGTGTATGAGCATGTTCATGCAGCTGCCGGCCGGGGGCTGCGGTTGCGCCGCAGCCAACCGGAATTGTGCCGTAGGCAGCCGACAACAGCGTGCGGCAGCAGCCGGCCGTAGCTGTAGCATCGGCTGTCGAACATGCCCTGTGATATACCTTATCAGCGGCTCCACGGGAGTAATTAGATACTACTAGATGTGAAGGTATATAATTGAACTAATAATTGGTTGTAATTCCTGAGTAAAGGTCAATGTTTTATTTCAATATCTAAAAGCATATTCATCGAGAAGCAGATTGGACTTAAACACACCAGAACAAAGAAGCTCTAGCTAGGAGCACCTTGCCTACTGCAAATAACCTCTATATATGTATATGTTCCAATCAAGAAAGCGATGGCTAAAATTATTATTATTCGGGAGGTCTGAATCTGGGTAAGCCTTATGTGCTTGTTAAGTACTGAAATCGTGCGATCGCAACCTAATCAGACCTGTCATCGAACATCGGGTTCCTGATCTTCTTCGGCTGACTAACACATATTGATAAATATTTCCTCATTAGTGAGGAGTATATACACTCCTTTGAAAAAAAATTATGGTGAGGTAGAAAATAAATTAAAATTTAATTTTGAAAATAAATTTATGGTGATATTAGTTTTTCAACCTCACATAAATTTATTTTTAAAATTAAATATTAAGAGCCATTGATCAAAGTTTTATTTTTTTTACCGAATAAAGACAAAAGCATCCTAATATATAAAAAAAGGAGTGCAGTAGGATTGATATTTTTTATGCTATTTAGGCCACATGCAAGTAACATAAATCCACGTCTGGGACTAGTGTCAATCCTTACTATCCAAATCTTTTACACGAGAGTAATATTTTTCATAAATGACAGGACGAACCTTGTGTATTTTTACCTTAAAATGGCTTTTGCTCATTACATTTAGAGAAAATCAAAGAAATGCTATCAACGAATGCAACTTTTAGGAAATAAGTGTCATCCCTATTAGGGCTCCGTCTATTCTACTCCGTTAAATCCATCTTATTTTAATGGAGATTAACTGATATAATCTTAACGGCAATGGTATTTATAGGATAAACTGACTTGTATGATGATATTTCATAAAACTTCCTCATTAGAAAAGGTATTTCTTTCCATCCAAAAATAATAGGTCTTCCCCACTACTCTCTTATCTCAATTCATCACAATCATCCCCATTTAATTTTATCTATTTTTAGTGACCATAAATATTTTTTAAAAATAATAGAGATAGTTTTTTTTAACTACAAGTCAAAAGTATACGTCACTACTGGAGAAACCATCTTTGGTCGGTTGCCCAAAAACCGCAATAGTCCCGGTTGCTTTAAAATCCGGTGCTTAAAAGTATTTTTAGTCTCGATTTAAAAGCACAATGGGACTATGTGATATATTCCCGGTTGATTCCATGTCAGGCCGTGTCAGAGCCCCCGGGATCTTTAGTACCGGTTGGTAACACCAACCGGCACTAAATATCCTAACTTTAGTTTCGGTTGATAACTTGGTATTACCAACCGGGATTAAAAATCAGAACGCTCTATATAATCCCTAGTACTTATCTTCTTCTCCCGTCCTCACAAACTCCTCATCTTCCATCTATCTCTTTTTCCTCTATCTCCTTATCTCTCTTTCCTCTATCTGTTTCTCAGCGTGGCGGAGGGCGGGCCGAGTGGGCGGCGGCAGGGCGCACGAGGAGGAGCCCGGGAGGAGCAACAGGACAAGGTCGGCGGTGGCCGGGCTGGGGGGGCAGGGAGGAAGACTTTGTTTGTTTACGATTTGTGGTGAATTTGTTGTTGAGAATTTGTGATGTATTTGACTGTGATGTGAATATGTGATGTTTTTTTTTTTTAGAATTTGTGATGAATGATATGTGATTTGGAGATGATTTGGGAATGTAATGAAATCAATATGCAAGAACTTAAAAACAATGAAAAAAACTAAAAAAAACCTACCAGTCAGGACCCGTCCTCTTCCATCTTTAGTCCCGGTTGGTAACCGGGACTAATTTTAATCGGATTCATAGTTCCGGTTGTATAGGAACTGGGGTTAAAAATACTTTCTCCAACAGTGTGTGTAGGGACAATGCACTTACGTCTACACGCACGTACACCTACATGGTTAAACCAGGTCTGAGGCTAGCCACGTGCTAGCTTAAGTATACACTTTAACCACTAAACGTACCGTGCGTGTAGGTAACTTCATGACATAAATTTCAAGAGAAATTGTATGTTAAGTTTAAGGAGTTAGTGGGGATAATTTTACAGTAAGATAGGATACGAGTATAAGTATACAGGTGCTGCTTGGATGAGTGCCACAGTACTTTGCCACACCTGTAGCATCCACCTAGTCTAGTGTTTAGTTTGCGTCAAATTTATAGTGTTAGAGTGTCAAAAACCAATATTTATTGAGTAAATAGTTGTCTAAATTGATAAATGAGTAAGGTGTTTTGTGTGGATATTTAGGCTGATCCAAACTTCAGTCCTTTTCCATCACATCAACCTGTCATACACACACAGCTTTTCAGTCACATCATCTCTAATTTCAATCAAAATCCAAACTTTGCGCTGAACTAAGCACAGCCTTATTAGCTTGTGTTTCCTTTGGCCTTGATGGTGTGTTTTTCTAAGACTTGTTTTTATGTGCTAATCTGTGTGAATTTGTGTAATAATTGGATGTAGCTCCTTGAGCAAAGCTATTATTTTGTTCCATTATCTAGAAAATAGTGTTCCACACTTTTTCTAAAAATGGGCCCAATCCTCATACACTCTTTTTTTAACATAACTTGTTACAAGCGTGACCATCAAAGTATAGTCTACACAGTGTTTGACTTGTCACACTTTGCTAAAAAAATTTGTTTGGCAAAGTGGAGGTGTGATCCAAACAGCCTCATACTCGGTAGAGATCTTTTGACCATCCATTACTTCCATAACCAATCATACCATTTTTTTTCAAGCAGCTAGAGGCATAGAGGTTCATATTTTTTAGATGGCTCATTAGTGATATTTTAGTCAAAAATTTCAGAAGTACGACCACGGGTGATGGCCTGAACTAATATTTTATTCGAGGTGTCGCTACATCATCGTCTAAAGTACACGAAAGATTCAACGGAAAAAAGAAACCGATCGATCGAGATCAGTTAGTTAATGAAATACTACGTAACAAAGATCAACTCATGTCGTCAAAAACAAAAGATGCTCATCTATGGACAACACACGCTGATGATTCGATCATCAAACAAAGGTGGTAGTAGTAGTAGTAAAGCGTATCGTGTTTCTCATCAGAAAGAAGGATTAAAGAAAAAACTAATCCCCTCTCGCGAGAGCCAGAGAAAATTCCCTACAAAAGCCACTCCTTTTGATTTGACATGCAAAAGCAAGGCTCCACTCCTCTACTACCCTACAACTACGGCTGTGTTTAGATCCAAAGTTTGGATCCAAACTTCGGTCCTTTTCCATCACATCAACCTGTTATACACACACAATTTTTCAGTCACATCATCTCTAATTTTAACCAAAATACAAACTTTGTATCCAACTAAACGCAGCCTACACAACACTGTCTCTCTATCTCCAAAGGCAGTAGCTGTATTGGCTTCCAGCTTTTCCTCTCTATCTCTAATGATAGCTTAGAGAGGGAGAGGAGTGAGAGCTAGCTCAGCTCAGCTCAGCTCAAGGTAAACAACAAGGGCACACTCTTCCTACCTCTTCTCCGGTTCTTCTTCCTTTTTCCTCTTTCTCTTCGTCCAAGAACTTCACCTCAATAGCTCGAGCTGCGGCCTAACTTTTGCGTTGCGCAGGAGAGCTCGATCGCTGCACCAATACTTCACTGGAGATCGCCTAGCTGCAGCTAGCTAGCTTATCCTGCGTGTCTTGAGCTTCTCTCATGGAGGAGATCTCCCACCACTTCGGGCCACCCCCCGTGGGGTTCTTCCCTGAGCGCCATCGTCGCGCCGCCGCCGCCGCCGCCGCAGCAGCAGCAGACGCAGGCCGGTGGCATGGCGCACACGCCGCTCACGCTGAACACGGCGGCGGCTGTCGGCAACCCGGTGCTGCAGCTGGCGAACGGCAGCCTGCTCGACGCGTGCGGCAAGGCGAAGGAGGCGTCGGCGTCGTACGCCGCCGACGTGGAGGCCATCAAGGCCAAGATCATCTCCCACCCCCACTACTCCTCCCTCCTCGCCGCCTACCTCGACTGCCAGAAGGCAAGTCCCACACACATGTGGTAGCCTAGCTAGCTACCTCCATGCATGCATGCTCTCGCCGCCGCGCGCATCTCCTACATGATCTCATGTCAAGCTCGCTCTCAGCTTACGTAGCGTATGTGTCGTGGTGGTGTGGTTGCAGGTTGGGGCGCCGCCGGAGGTGGCGGCGAGGCTGACGGCGGTGGCGCAGGACCTGGAGCTTCGTCAGCGCACGGCGCTCGGCGGCCTCGGCGCCGCCACGGAGCCGGAGCTGGACCAGTTCATGGTAAGCTCGCAATCTCTCTCTCACCCTGATCTTAGATACTGTATATCTTGAGCTCGCCGGTGGTGTGCGTGCGTGTGCGCAGGAGGCGTACCACGAGATGCTGGTGAAGTACAGGGAGGAGCTGACGAGGCCGCTGCAGGAGGCCATGGAGTTCTTGAGGAGGGTGGAGACGCAGCTCAACACGCTCTCCATCTCCGGCAGATCGCTTCGCAATATCCTTTCCTCCGGTAACACAACACATCCATCCATCCATCCATCGATCTTTCATCTTCTTCTGTCCATCTACAAATCCATTTGCATGTTCTTGTTGCATGCCGTCTCATGCATCTTCTTCGATCGATCGATCTGCTGTCCCTTTTGTCCATTTGATTCGATCTATTTGCTGGGTTTGCTCACGATTTAATTTGGTCTATTTCTTGGTTGGATATATAGCTGCATCTACCATGTTTGATTTCTGGGCCAGGAAAAACACATCTGTGTTTATGTCTTTTTTTCTCGTACATGCATGCGTGTCAGTGAACCCTGCAGATGATCTGGTCTGCTACTGCTAGCTCGGTGTTTGGTGCTCTAAATCCCGCAAGTTCTCATCAGGGTTTCCAAAAGATTCTTTTCCCCTGATTGCTTTTCTTGGCCATGCATGTGGGATTCTTCCATCTGGGCTTCTACCGCTGATCATTTCTTCTGTTGGGAAGGAATAGTAGTCACCGGCACATGTGCATCTCAGTGTTCAGTGCAGCTACTAGCACACTGACGATTTTGTGGTCTGGCTCTTCAGATATCTCCTGATGTTTTTGCTATATTTAAAATCGATACCCTGATTAGAAAAAGATTAAGCTAAAGAGTTTAAGTACATTTCGCAAAACCTGGGGATTCGGGACATTCGTAACATTATCTGGGGTAGTGCTAAACATTTTTGCCCCAAATCTTAAGTTTCTTGAAATAAACTGCAGAACCTTGGGGTTTTTACATTATAGATATCCCAATACCTAGGGTTTTCGGAAATTAATAAATCTACTGTAAGCTAAATTATTCTAAAATCATAGTACATCTTCATCTTGAGGAATAATATGTCCCTAATATCATTGAGGTTCATTCTCCTTTGGGTTCTCTTGGCGTTTATGCAACTCTTTTATTTTTTTTAGATAATGGAAAATTTTATATACTATGCCTCTCATGCCGGCAGCTGGTTGAGTTTCGATTCCCTTTCTGACAGAACATGTGCATGTGACTCTCCCGAGTAGAGAGAACAAGTTCTTTGGCTCAGCCACATCTTTTCCCCGGGATGGAAACAAAGGCGGTGGTGATGAGAGGAGCCCGTCCTTACCATGTTCTTCTTCTAGGGTTTTGGGGGTAAAGGCTTTAGCTCACTGTGCAAGCAAACAGTGCGTAGCCGAGGAGTCTCACTGCCGTATGTCAGTGGAGCAAGGACACACATGTTGTGTGTTTTTACTGATCCCTCTGCACAAACATCTCACATATAGAGAGAGAGAGAGATGTACATGTTCAGAGATGCATCCCCCATCTGTCACGCAAGGCCAGAACAACATTCTTGTCATCTTTCACTCCCCCTGGAGAAACGAAGTGGCTACCTGTTGTCCTAGAATCTCTCTTCTCTTGGTTATGTGAGGTGGTGTTGTTGCTGTGGTCTTCCAGATTGTTGTGTGGATACACAGTGCCTGCCTGTGTTCTTGTGGTGTTCTTCTTTTAGTCTTTGCTAAATTTTAAAATGTAGACATCAGGTGGTTCCAGATAGGCCTTCTCTAATGACCTGTCACGAGAGCATAGTAAGTAGCAGTACCAGCACACAGTTGACACTCTCAGTGTGCAGGGTTTTTCGCTCATCAGGAGCTGTATCCATGCATGCACAGGTGCTGCTACTACTATGCCACACAATCACTTCATTATTGGAGCATGCATGTAGTAGGGTAGAAGCTGCCATCTCATGTGTGTTGTATGCACAGAAGCAGGATATCAATAGTGAATTCAGATGCATATGTGTAGAAATTGATTAAAACCCTGAACAAGTTTGTTGAAATAGGAAACCTGAACAGCTAGTGAGGTCAGTCTTGTGTAGAAATCCAATGGTCAGATAGATGTATTCCTACACTCTACTATACAGTAGGTAGACAGATGAGTAAATGGGATAGTATACTATACAGTACTAGGTCAGTCTTGTGTGTAGAAATCCAATGTACAGCAGTATACTCCATGACTTGGTATTCTGTGTTTTCTGACCAGTGAAGTCGCATGGACAGAACGGTCAGAGCTAGCCTCGAGAAAGATACAGTTAAGCAAGAGCATAGCCTATTATTTGATGTGAGATCTCCTTGCAATGTTTTGGGTGATCTCCTTGGATATAGTAGTACCAGTATTATATACTCCACTATAGAGTACTACTCGTGTATTTTATGCCAGTCTTCTCTAGTTCTCTTCATTCTCTCTAATAGATGTAATGGCGGCCAAGAAACATTGGATGCTTTCCAAGGCTAGTCCAAGTTCAAATGCGTCTGTATTTTTCAGCTGTCAACTCATTTCTTCTCAGGTTCAATTGTTCTTTGTCCTACTACTTGGACCTATGTAGACGCACATCTACTCTATATGCGTTCTCTTTTCCAAAAAATATGACTGGCTTACCTGATTCACGAGGCAACCTGAATATCACCCGGTCAAGGTTGCAGGTGATCATTCCTAATTGTGTTTAGGACCATAGCTTGATTTTAATCACAAAACAACCCTGCATTTTTCTGACTGATGTTGCACCTGATGTACTCCAAGATTCTTCGTTGCATGCATTCTTTCAAGGCCATGCAAAAGCAGGGGACACAGATATCACGAGTTTCCGTTTGTCTCGAGGCAACACCAAAAGAGATACTGAAACTTTGCTTGCTAAAAAGCAAACAAAAGAAAACAATGGGATGGAAAAGAGCTGACTGATTTTGCAATGGAACGTCACTAGAAAAGACAATGCATGCAACTGGAGGACAGTAGTATGACTCGACAAATTGAGTTAACAAAAATCTTTTGGATGATAATTGTTCCCCTCATGTCTTTTTGTGATTGCCAAATCGATAGTGTTGGTTCTTCCATTTCTAAATTCCGGAGTGTCTGTGTCTGGCATTCCTTTTTCTTGATGTGTCAGACATCTTCTGTACATTTAGTCTGAGGTTCTGCTGGGTAATGAAGGTCCTCTTCGTTTGCTTCTGCTCTTAATTTTATTAGCTGTAGTTTTTGGTTAATGCAAGTTAAAACAAAAATCTCTTTTATTAACTTAGTTCTTCAAAATTGAGTCTTAAAAATCCTACAAATATTGCAACTTGCATGATGCATTCCATCAATATTTTGTTTGCATGCGAGTGCAGCTCCTAGAACACTCTCTTGCTTTTCTTTTTCCTTTTTTAATGTAAAGCTGCTATATTCAATAATATATATTTTCATCTATTTAGTGAACACAAAGAAACTATTTAGGCAGTGATTCGGCTACCTCTCCCAGTTGATTGTTCTGTTTTTTCCTTGGCATTATTTTCGCATAGATACTAATGTTTCTTATTTATTTATGAAAAATTAAGTTGCGCATTATTTTTATACATGATTCATGTTATATTGACCAAATAAAGTCTTATAGAAGTGCAATATTTTGTGCTACACAATACAAGATGTGCTGTGGTAGAATTTACCCATGACTCATATTGTCATTTTTGAAAATTTTCCCGTGGGTTACATGAAATAATTGTCTTGCTCCTGTGAATATTTGGATGTGTCTGACCTTTTTATAGATGTTTTACAGGGAGTCCGACCAAGAATGCCTGAGTCAAAATTAGCTTCTGTATTATCTTTCCCTGTTTTTCTTCATTTTGCAGAGTAAACCAATGTTCTCTGCTCCTTACATAAGCAGTAATTCTTCACAAGTTGGGAACAAATGTGGGGAAAATCGTTTAACCCTTCATTTATTGATCCTTGTTTCCCCCCTAATGTGGCCTTATGTTTTAGAACTTCATGCAAGTAACCGATATGCATGATTACATGAATATGCTAGCACCATAATCCATGAGTTGCAATTGATCATAACTAAATATATATTAAATATTTAAAACATGAATTTTTTAAATAAATGATAAATAATTGTGCTGAATTGTTGAACATACACAAGTATGCTACTAGTATATTGTTTTAAAGCAAATCGTTACAAAAAAAAACACATACCTCCAAATTTACGGCTGCAAAAGTTCCAGAGTAAGGATGGGTGTAGAACCTGGCTTCGCCCTGCACTTCTTTTAAAGAGCAAGATGAGATGATGAAGCAATGCCGCAAGTTCAAAAGCTGTTTGACAAGTACAAATAATTCTTCTTTATATTCTGTAGAAATGCACAAATACAAAATTATGGATGTTGTACCAGGCCTTTGTATCCTACATTTAACTAGAAACACATCTTTTCTTAGATAGGAGAATGCCGAGGTTTTGTGGCTTTGAAAAATACTCGTAGGGTAGAGAATTTAACATACAGGTGGCAATTGAACAACCATTGTGTCCAAAGCGAAGTTATCTTCTTCTCATTTCTAGGATATCAGCTGATTTTCAGTAGTCTTGTATGTACGAATTAATCTAGCGTAGTAGAGGAGAGAATACCCGGTTCACCCAAGCTACAAAAACAATTAAAAAGTTGTGAATTTTCACAGCAAAATTGATACCATAGAAGCAGACTCCACAAAATTTCAAATGAACAGACTACTTATATAAGATATTAACCATTAAGATAAACAGTTTACTGGTGAGATATTGACTTGCTACACATAAAAAGAAAAAAAAACTAGCACCACAGATTATCCAATGCACCAATTTAGCCAATTTATGGCATCAGTAACTACGTGCATACACTCTAAATAAACGACCTTTTACAGTATTTAGCGCTACATTTAGCATTGTTCTTTGCACGTAGTAAATAAATTAAAAGTACTAAATTATTTTCCTAACAACTCTACTGAAACTGTTTTGAGTGCAATCAATCTATATATTTTGCCTTGGAATAAAATTTAATAGGCCTGTCAACCTAGATATCACTAGGACCTGTATTATCCTTGCATAATTAGTTGATATTTACTCCACAGGAAGAAAAAGATGTTATTCCTTACTAAAGCTAAGTAAACTTGTCGTAGAACTGTCGTAGTACTCATCACACTCTTATCCCAATCAGGACTGTTTACATCAGAGAAACTATCTCATCTTTGCACTAAAAGAGCACAAAGGGTTAACTACACTTTGACAGTTGTAATTATTTAATCCAAGACATTATTTAAGAGATTTATATACTGTATTTCTTGTACCTAATATGCCTGATAATTCACTAAAACAGAATTAGTCCTCTTATGGTTATTTGTAGGGTTCATTTCTCATGCAGTGCTCTGTTATCCTTGAACATGGTTATTATTTTGTTTAATTAATTTTATACCCCCTCTGTTTTAAATTAGTTGTTGTTCTAGGTTTGTCCTAAGTCAAACATTTTTATCTTTGACCATCATTTTTTTTTTAGAAATTCTTGTAGTTTAAGAGCATGCGAATTATATATGTTGAGAAAATATTTTCTTATGGTGAATCCGAAAACATAATTCTAATGATGTTAAACTATATGAATTTCTAGAAAATAATAGTCAAAAGATAAAAATGTTTGACTTAGGACAACAAAGCTAGAACAAGTGATTTGAAATGGAGGGAGTAATTCTTTTCAGATGCTACTCCTTTGGTCATAAATATTTGATGTTTAGGACAAGATTTGGTCCAAACTTTTAAAATTCCGACAATGAATTTTATATTGGAATAACTTAATCAAATCTAATACATTTATGGTATTATAACTTTACTTTTGGAGGTAAATCTACAAAAAGCATTTCTTTTGTTTTGAATATAAGCATTTGAGAAATTGTTGATGGTTGAAATTTCAAGAGTTTGAAGAAATCTTGCGCTTGCAAATGGTTTTGATCAGAGGAAGTAATTGAATGGTTCTTTTTCTGAAAAAAAAAATTCTAACGATTAAAGATAAGCATATTCAACTGGTCATAGTCTTACCATTTTATTTCGTTGTGTCAGAATGTTTTTAAGATCTAGCTATTGAATACTCCCTTTGTCCCTAAATATAAGGGATTTTGGTTGGATGTGACGCATCCTAGTACAATGAACTTGAACATGATTTATATCTAGATTCGCTGTCTTAGAATGTATCACATTCAACCAAAATTCCTTATATTTAAGGACGGAGGGAGAGAGTAGTAATGAAAGTGTGGAAAATGACAGTAAAAAAAACAGAAGGTTACTGAGACTGCTGTTTCTTACCTATGGGTTAATTAAACCAGGCTGGCGTCATGAATGAATGCATGGTAATTAGCTAGGTGTTACGTTAATTAAAGGAGGTGGCCTCTCACCTGAGAGATGACACGATGCCGGAGAGGGCGACGCGTCGCGGCGGCCGGCCGCGTTCTACAGCGCGGTGTTCGCGCAGGTACGCCAGCTGCTCGACGAAATGCCGCAACCGGTTGGTGTCACACTGCGTCGGTCGTGTGTTTGATAAGGATTGCCTGTCGTTTTCGTGTGGTTGCAGATCGAAGAGGTCGGGTGGGAGCGGCTGGTGAGCGGCAAGGGCGACGGCGGCGTGTCGTGCCTGGTCTTCCGCATCCTGTAAGGATCTCTGGTCTCCTATGTTTACCGGCATGTGTGGTGTTTGACCTGTGGCTCTGTGGTTTATCATTCATCACTAGCATGCATGGCTCATGGAATCGCAAACCAGATTTTATAATCAGGACACCCAGAGAGGAAATTGACAGTAGAAGTTGCTTCAGAAGCAAAGCTTTTTTTTTTTTCGAGGAGTAGCAACGTTATTTGCTATAGATTGGAGGAGAAACTGCAAGATGTCTTGCTGTTTGATAAATTGTTCGGCAAACATCTTCTTATTAAGCTAATGAAGAGATTAGAATGGAAACAGTTCAGAACTATATGAGGAAATATCCAAACAACTATATGAGGAAATATCCAAACACTTCACCTATGTGATATTCTTAACTTTTGTACTTCATGTAAACTTTTAGTTTATGGTTTGTAATATTCTTCCTGGTTTCAGGGATGATCAGGGACGAAACCATTTACTGGAGATCACGCTGCCCATGAACTACCCTTCAAGTCCTCCTTGCCTTGTGGCAGTATATCCCGCCCGACTTGCGATGCTTCTTTCTCATGTTTCGTGTCATGAGTGGAATGGTAATGCACGTTATGGCATTTAACTTGTTTTCTTCTTACAGGATGTTCCTTATCTACCAGAATTACAGTGGTCAAAAGGCTCAAGACTAAAAGATGTTGTCTGCCAGTTCCAAGAGGTATGTGAAGAGTTTTTTTTTTTTTCTCAAAAAAGTCTGTTATGAATTCAGTCTTATGAACTTCTTATTCACGTGCAACCCGTATTGAGTTGTTACATTTTGTGGTGTGATCTTGCCCGCTGTACACAACTAGCACCTGAAGATATTGCAAGATTACTGGTCTATAATGGATGACATTGATAAGGTCCTTTGGGTTGTTGATCCAACAAAGCCAACCTTTGCTATGTCTCATCGCCGTATAGCTTTAGGTAATGCACTTTGGTTTTTTACCAAATAATTGTTTTGCTCGTTTGGTGGTCTTCACTTAAAGCGTGTGTTGCCATGCACTGCTAGGTGATGATTGCTATCTTTTACTACATGTTAATGCGCGAAAGCCCAGATCATTACCAGAGTAAGTTCAATTTCATTACAGACTCACAGTACTTCAAACACATCATCGTTGATGGTCAGTTTTTCTCAGGGTTCGCTTCCTGGGAACAGATGGGAAACTGGACAGACTGATAACTAATTGGAGAAAATATTGCAAAAAGTGGTATATCCTTAGATTTCTTACATTACATGCTGTGCATATGTCCCATACAAAATTTTATACTGACATGCTTAGCCATGCTTAATGTAATATCTTCTTTCCTGAACACCAATGTGTATTTTGCTTCCTGAACACCAGGACTTGCAGGATAGTTCATTATGTATTTCCAGTACTAATAAAGTAGGATTGCAGCAAAGTGTAATAAATATCCTATTATTTAGCATATTTTTCTATTATTAGGAGTGCAGACAAGAAATTCCATGAAAACCTGTCAACTGTCTTGGATTTCGCTTTGCCTCCACCACCTTCAGTCAACATCGAAGATGACGAGCAAGTTGATTGTGGAATATGTTATGCCAAGCATCTGCCAATTGGTGAGCAGATTTATTCTGTCCGTTTGTGCAACCTTTCTGTCTGACGTAGTTCCTGAATCCTGACCCTAATCCTTGAGTCTTTGCTTCTGAAGATGATGAACTTGGGACTCACAGCGGGGGCACGACAGATTACACATGTGAAAACCAGAGCTGCAGCAGAGCTTTCCATTCTGTCTGCCTGAGAGACTGGTTACGCGCGATTACTACAACAAGGCAGTACGTCAAAATGATCAATACCCAAGACTATATTTTTACCACCTCCATATGCACTTGTGTATTCTATGATCTTATATTTTGGCCTGGTTTAGTTCCCAACTTTTTCTTTAAACTTCAAACTTTTCCATCAAATCAAAACTTTCCTACACACAAACTTCCAACTTTTTCGTCACATCGTTCCAATTTTAATCAAACTTTCAATTTTGGCGTGAACTAAACACACCCTTTCTCACAATTTATCCATTCTCACCTGTTGGCACTTCACAGGTCGTTCGATGTTCTGTTTGGGAACTGCCCCTACTGCAGCGACCCTGTTGCCGTGAAGATCACCGACCGCTAAAACAGTCTTCAGAGGCAGATTTCAGCTGATTCTAACCACTCGTGAGACCATTACTCACTTGTCAGTTGCCACGTACAGTGTTATTTTTCAGTTTTCTCAAAGAAAGCTCTAAGAGCGCAACGTGGAATGATGCTCTCATCAGTTTTTTTTTTTTAATTCAGAAAATGATGATTTAGCATATAGTCGAGTCTCGTGACATCATCGATGGAGCGGCATGAGGTCTTCGCCGTCCGCTTCTAGAGAGAGGAGAATCAATTTGTCCTGGTGACCGAGTCAGTTAATCAGTTGAAAATTTGCAGCCTGTTTCCGAACACGCCCTTCTAGATTTTGAAGGACGAGGGCGATGGACTCTGAATTTCTCGTTGCCGTGCCTGTTTCCCCCTACTGTCAAACCTCCAATTAGTTTACCAACAACTTTCCACATTCTAGTATATGTGAAAAAATCGTTTCAAATAATTGAAACGGGCAGTCCAGTGATGCAAAGTCAAATGCCCCGTTTTGATTAAAAGTGACAAATAGTTAAATGACCCAAAGTTTTGCAAACCCAGGACGACAACCAGTATCATCAGTACTATCTAGAACCAAAAGAAAATGGGTTATTGGTCCTTATTCTCTATACATACTAGATGAGACCCCGCGCGTTGCAGCAGGAAATCTTGTGAATAATATTAAAATTTGTAAACCGATTGTGGTAAACATATTAGTAAAATATTAAAATTGATTAGCAAAGGAACTTGATTGCTATCATACAAAACTAATTTCTTTGTTTTAAGACTGACCAATCGAACTAAAGAGTCATGCTCTCTAAGACTTTTTGAATGGGCCGACATTGAGGACCATGAACCTTTTGAATGGGCGGACATTGAGATAAAAAACCAAATATTCTCATGATATTTTATTTTCTTAGAATAGCTGACTTTGTATAATTAAGGAAGAGGAGTTTGAGACACATGAATCATACCTTCGATAAATTGTTGCGGTAACCAAATAGTTCTACAAACTGCCATAACCCATTCCTGTGTAGCACATATATAGAAAGAAAATTTTTGCAGTATCGAAATAGTTCTCCAAATAGCCATTGATGGAATGAAGAGAGAAATACAATTCAATCTCAATAAGAATGATTTCTTCTTGCCTACAGCTTTGATATAGAGGATATAAAAGTGATTTCCCTATAGAAAAATAAAAGTAATATAGATCAGCATAAGAAACGTAGAGTGGTCATATTACATAGCACAGCATTAGGAGCTAGCTACAGACCATGAGTTGGGCAACAGAAGACGGCACAATATTTTTTGTTGAACAACTAACCTCACTTCCCATCTGAGCCTCAGGCTTGCAGCCACAGACTGGATGACAAAAAGACCCTGAACTTCTGCAAATGAATCCCGTGAGTGCGGTGATCAAAATTAAATCCATGACAGACTCTTCCGATGGCTCGCTCTCTGAACTCCCGGCTGGAAGAAAAGAAAGTCTGGCCATGGTCGATGAGATTTGTTGGATAGCCAGAGAAGTGAAATCCGCGGATGATGTTGTCTTCTTGGTGTTGCACATCGGTTACATATCTCACCGACTATTGGACTTCCCTATTTTAATAGCTCGGTAATAACCACGCTCTCAAGGGGCGAACCAAAGGGTCGTGATCTCGTGGAGCGCTGGCCGCAGGGAGAGATTGAGAGGCGGGCGCTGGCAGGGAGAGGAAGGGCCGAAGAGGAGGGGGCAAGCGAGCGCAGCGTTGGCGCGAGAGGGAGAAACAGTTGCGCGACTGCATTGCGGCGTGGATGGTTTGCTTTGTTAGGATAAGACCCCACCGATCCAACAAAACCCTAATAAATCCTTTATTCTTGAATGGGCCATGATCGAATTGGGGTGGCTGTGTGAGAGATGATGGTTGGGCTGTGTTGGATCGAATTAGCTAAATGGGCCTCACGGGTTGGCTGTGTGAGAGAAGATGGTTGGGCTGTTTTCATTTGAGCGTGCTGCGTTTTTCTGATCCAACGGCTGAGACGTTATCATATCCATTGATCCAACGGCTGAGAAGTGTTGATGACGCAACGGCGTTAAATATTTTGCGATGGAGGGAATACTCTACTTAAAAAAAAATGAAAACAAAAGGAACAAGAGAAAAATGAAAAGTCTATATGTACTTAAATTTTGTTCTCTTACTAATATTATATGTCACGCTACAATCACATCTAGATTTTTTATAACTTTTATTTAATTACTCTGTGATTTTCTTTTTAGTAATGTTGTGATCACATCTAGTAGTCCATTGTGATTTTCTTTTTTTGTAAGAACGTGTAGCACTGCAGCGCTGAAAAAGCTGCTGCTTTTCTTCCCGGCACAGCACAAAACCAACAGAAAAAACCCCACGAAACCTGGGCGAGCGCGCGCACGCGACCACGGCGGCGCGAGCGCGGAAGCACAAGCAGCCGCTGCTGCTGCCTCCTTCCTGCGCGCGGTTCGGTTGAATTCTCGCGCCACGCCACGCTCACCACCAGCGACCAGCAGCTATAAAGAGGAGACCCAGGACAAGCAAGCCCGTGTCCGGGTCAGAGTTTCTTGAGAGTAAAAAATGGCGGAGGGGAAGGGTGAGGGAGAGGGCGGGGAGAAGAAGAAGAGTCAGCGTCGGCGGCTGAGGGCGGCGTGCCTGCCGCGGCACGGGTGCTTCACGGTGTCCGCCGCCGACGAGGGGCCGTCGGGCTCCGGCGGCGGCGGCGGCGGAGGAGGGGGGAGGGGGCCGGCGCCGACGCATCTGGTCGTGACGGTCAATGGGATCGTCGGCAGGTGATCCGTCTTCCTCGACCCTCTTTCGCTTTGTGTCTTTTCTTTTGCGTTTCGCTTCACCAACCGTAGCTTCAAAATATATTCGGTCGAATGATAATCTCGTTAATTTCAATGATGAACTGTTCGATTATTAAACGATTCTGTGGACCAAATAAAGTTGGAGTTAATATAGTTTTAGGATTGTATTTAGTATTTGAATGTATCGATTCCGTTAAATTTGTTACTCCAACTTTATAAAGGAATTAGGGAGGATGCACTGTCAGACAAAATTTATACTCCACTTTTGGACTGAAAGTGTCAATCAGGCTGGGTGGTTTAAGATGGGTATCCACACTTTGGTGTAGTGGATGTGGTAGATCCCAAGACAACACCTTGGGAATTGTCGAATTGAGGAATTAGCAGCATTCTCTGATTAATTTTGGATTTGAAAAATCATCTGCGGCTAGTGGTGCTTTCACATTTCAAAACTTGCTCTGAATCTTTTCGATGCTTCACCTGTAACAAATGTGAAGTCGTGACTTGTGAGTTGTGAGCACTTGCATCGTCAATGGCATCAAGAAAATGGAAACACTTTTCTCCACTAAAAGTTCTTATAACAGTCACTAACTCACTATAGTGCTCGTGCCACCTACTAGTGCTCGTGACATGTATTTTGGGACGGAGGTAGTAGTATTCAGTAAGACGAACATTAGATATATAATAACTACATGATAATGCGATTCATACGGCTGCAGTCTTGGCACATGCTCCTTGAGAGTACAACATGAATCCATGTGCAATGCTGGCAACCAGCTGCGTACACATGTAAACCCCCAAAATGTCTTTTTAGGTTATAACCTTCTTAGCTATCATCCAAATTTCAGTGTTTAGTAGTATTTATTTTAGTAAATGCGCCACACCTTTATGTTCTTGCTTACCCACAAACACAAAAGGTGCTTCTAAGTATTCAAGGAATGCAGAATGGTACAGATTAATCCATTCTACCTTAGATTCTTTGCAAGTTAACAATCTGGCTGCAATTTTCATTAATAAAATGTCTAGCTCCAAGATATAGTTCCTAGAATACTTTTGTGAGGACAAATCCACATCCATTTCCAAATTTCACAAAGGTTTTCCCTTTCAACAACTGTGCAGTGCAGAAAATTGGCGTTACGCAGCAAAACATTTCATCAAAAAACATCCTGAGGATGTGGTTGTTCACTGTAAGTTCAATTCGCCAGGCACTGTAAGTTCAGTTCATATTTTCTACTCTTTTTGGGCTGCTAATTTGGATAAGTAAACTGAGAAGTAGGTAGTTCACATGTTTGGTTGGTGTTCAACAATCCCCTCTTAGATAAAAGGATCCATAATCATTATGGTAAGTGTGACTTTTTTTTTGTTGCCCTATTAGGCAGTGGATGCAACGGGGCAGCTCGAACTTTCGATGGAGTTGATGTGATGGGAACAAGATTAGCAGAGGAGGTAGGTATTGAACTATTCATGAGTTATGCTTCAAAGCTATGCTAGATTGAACACTCTATGACTGATAATTTTACTTCCTTTTAAAATAAGTAACACTTTTTAATGACATGATTATTAACCCTTAAAGTTTTCTTCATCACGCTCCCTTTAATTGACCTCTGCCTTTACTTCTTTGTATTAAGGTGCTCTCACTTGTTCAGCGTAGACCAGAGCTTCAAAAGATCTCCTTTGTTGCCCATTCATTGGGTGGATTAATTGCAAGATATGCTATTGCATTGCTATATAAGAGTGCTACAGAAATAGATTCTCATGAAGAGCATGAGAAGCAAGTCACTGATGTTTCCAGCAACCAACTTATTGATCGAGGCAAAATTGCTGGTTTGGAGCCTATTAATTTCATAACTTTTGCAACACCACACCTTGGAACAAGATCACATAAGCAGGTTATGTTCAAAATCTTGAACCTCTATCTTTGTTGCACGTATTGGGATCTTTCCATCTTGTACCATATAAATAGTCACGCATGACAATAAGGACCATATATGAAGTGAGTTTCCAATAAATGCCATCAGTTTTATGGAAAATCAGTTTATGGTCATTTTGTATGTTCATGTTATGATTAAGATGTTTTTCTCAGTTTTGCTCCTGAGTTTGCTCGGTACTGCAGTATTATTTATGCTTATTTTTCTTTGTTCAATATGTGCTGCTATCTTGTTCATAGTAATACTTACCAAGTTACCATCTATCATTACCATTTAGTAGATTAATGATTGTAGTGGACTATTGACTGCAACTGGTCTGGCGTGGTTGTGTGGCAATGAATGATGGGATGCTTAGACAATGCCTTTACTAAGTTATTTATTTTCACATGCAGATACCCCTTCTCCGTGGTTCCTATAAACTGGAAAAGATGGCATATCGCATATCATGGATTGCTGGGAGAAGCGGAAAACATCTTTTCCTAAAGGACATTGAAGATGGGAAACCACCACTCCTTCTCCAAATGGTTACTGATTACGGTGATCTCCATTTCATGTATGCCATTTAAATGTTTTTGTGTAAAAACAACTGTACAAATCGTTCTCCTTGTGTTTCACTAGAAGAAATTTATGCTGATTATTTTGCATACCTTATAAGCTGTTCTATGTGCAGGTCGGCTCTGCGTTCTTTCAAGCGTCGTGTTGCTTACTCAAACATCTGTAACGATTGTATCCTTCTCTCATAAATACATATAATTAGTAGATTCGTTGACCTATTGCTTTTTTTATCTCTCATAAATACATATAGTTAGTAGATTCGTTGACCTATTGCTTTTTTATGGATTAATTGAGAGACTGTCAACCTTGACAACAAGTTCAGTCATTGTTGGCTGGAGAACATCATCAATGCGTCATCAACATGAACTTCCCAAGGTAGTAATATATTTCCTATAAGTTCATACTGGGCTTTTAACAGAGTTCTTACGTTTGAATATTCCCCTGCATCAGCCTCAAAATTTTATAAATCATGTTAAATATCCACATGTTGTATATGTGGAAAAGCCGAAGGTTCAGGATACTGATTTTTCAGATTCAATGATATATCAGGCGAAAAACACAAGTGAAATGGAAGGTGTGTAAACTTTTCTCTGTTTGTCTGTAATCAAGTTATTGAATTCATAACTCTTTATGTTCTTATCCACGAATTTTAGAAGGAGGCATCATTTCTTGAAGTGGTTTATTTGATGCCATATGCCCATATCCACACATTTTTGGTCTTACATGAACAATAATTACTAAACAGGAAGATCTGAAATGGAGTGATGGTAGCTTCAAACGTTTCATAATAGTATACTTGTCTTTCAGAAATCAGCAGAAACCATAATTTCCTGTTTTAACAACTACTCCGCTGAATAGAATCAGCGCTGTAGGACTTTGTTCCTTACACTTTCTTATAATTTTTATTTTACAAAAAGCTGTGGTCAAGTTGCTGAATAAGAGAGCCCCAAGATGTGGCTTCAACCATTTCTTTATGGAACTTTATGAAACTGGAATTATAGGAGTATCTTTAAGAGAATAATGACAAATCTAGTGGCATAGTATTCATATATCCAGGTTCAATAAGCTTAAATATATCCAGGATTGTTTGTTTTGTTGCGTTGGACTGAAACAATTGTTATTTGTGTGTGCTACATCAATCTGAATCCTTCCGTCCTTCATGTGGGTTATGTTGGTTATCATAACTGAATTATCTCATGTATTCAACCGCAGAACTGATGCTCAAAGGTCTGAACAGAATTCCATGGGAAAGGGTAGATGTTAGCTTCAAGAAAAGTAGACAAAGGATTTTTGCTCATAGCACCATTCAGGTATGTTGTAAATCCCTTTTCTTCTGTTCCTTATTTCTTACTCTGTTCCTTTCTGTTGGAGAAAACTTTCTACACTTGGATTTCCGTGCTCATTAGGCAAAAAAAAAAATTCCCCTTTTGAATGGCTACCATCTCAATTTTTATTAGTACCTGTTTACTGAAAACTCTCTGAGTTGGCTTCGTTTAAGCTTTATTACTTGTTTTTACAAATATGCACCATCAAGAGCTTTGTTTATGGTCTAGGGAAAAATGGGCATTCTGTTATGCTTAAATAGTTAAATGTAAGTCTGGCCAACTGCTTTGCTTGCCGATTTCCCAAATGCTACAGACGGCTCAGATGATGCATCAGCAAACTACTATTTAAATTGGTAGGTTGTCACGGACCAACGCAGATGAAATCCTGGTTGTCCATAATAGCAGCAGGCCTCCATTTGATGCCTATTCAAGATAGCTTGGTGCCTATCCACTTTACCTAAGAAATTCTGAAGCTAAGGTTTTGTTCAACTTGCACAAGCTGGATAGCCTTTATTCATACTTGTTTCTGGGGGCAGAAAGGCATACGAGTTAGTAGCTACTTCCACAGTGCCTATCTTTGGTCATGTATATTCTGTGGGCGGCAATAACTTAAAAATTCAGTTATATTTGTCGAAAATTCAAAGCTGCAATGCAAAAGTTTGCAAGAGGCATCATTCAAGATTATTCTATATCACTGGGTTAAAGCAAAGATACAAAGTTGTCACCGTCTGAAAATTGTGCAATTCTTCTCTTTTGTGTTGCAGGTCAAGACCTATTTCTTCAACTCTGATGGGGCTGATGTGATTTTTCACATGATCGACCATTTTCTTTATTAACATTGGTCGGGATGGGAGGGTGGCGGTAACGAGGAAGCTCCCCCAATTTGTTTTTATCCCATCTGGAGTTTACTTTCACTTTGACACGAAAAAATGTGAAGAAATGTTTTTTCAGGATAGCTAGAATTGTTACCGGAAGAAGTACAGTAGATCCCCGTAGTAAAGATAGGTGCTGGATGTAGTGGAGTATGTGTCTTGTAAACTTTGGGTCTCCGAGGTTGGTTTTTTCTTTTCCTTCTCTCTGTCTCTTCCGGGCTTCAGTGGCTCAGTGACAGTGTACATGCATGTAATGGACCACATTCTGCTGCTCTAATAATAAAATCTACTGTGTGTTGCATCTCGAACAGACAACACATAAGCGAGAATTACGGCTATTGACTTCGGGCCAGTTTAGTTCCCAAAAATTTTCCCCTTCACCTATCACATCGAATCTTTGGACATATGCATGGAACATTAAATGTGGACAAAAAGAAAAACCAATTGCACAGTTTAGCTATAAATCGCGAGACGAATCTTTTGAGCCTAATTAGGCCATGATTAGCCATAAGTGCTACAGTAACCCACACGTGCTAATGACGGCTTAAGTAGGCTCAAAAGATTCGTCTCGCGGTTTCCAGGCGAGTTCTGAAATTAGTTTTTTCATTCATGTCCGAAAACCCCTTCCGACATCCGGTCAAACGTCTGATGTGACACCCAAAAATTTTCTTTTCCCCAACTAAACACACCCTTCTTTGCCGTGCATGCTGCTGTACCAAAAGCTTCCAGATTGACCTGAATCCTCTTTTACCACCTCTTCCCAGTTGCCCTCTGCAACGATCATTTACACCAGTGAGAAAAGTACTGTACAGTCCTTTGACTGCCTATGTGCTCAAGGCCTGAAGCTATATGATCATGGCATTTGTTTCTTGTTAGCATGTACAGTGTATGGTTCATCAAATAGGTAATCTTCTTGAAATGTACTGGGGCAAAGAAGCAACAATGCAAACAAAGATGCTTTGCAACCTGCGTGACTATTCAAGGGTACTCGTCAGCAGAGGCCTTTTTTTTTTTCATTTTATGTATTCAGTAATAACTCCTTTCTTCATCATTATTCAGTTGTCTCTTGAATTCTTGGACCCTATTTCTGATCCCCTTTTGCAGGGAAGAATCTGCAAGGGACACAGTGCTGGACCCCTCCTTATTTTGGCATCAAGGCTAGTTCCATGTAAGTTGCTTTTGCTCTTGTTGCATCTCCCCAGCTTTCTTTCTCTCAAGCTTTCTCATCAGTCATCATCAGTGTGCACCAAATAATTTCACCCCTTTTTTTTCACTGAATAGTGATTCCAGGACCTCATTAATCTGTGCCCCTGCTGAGCATGCAAGCATGCAAATGCATTGGCTTGTGTCATTTTTGCATGCATTGGCTTGTGTCATTTTTGCATTGCCATGCATGCTAACCTCTGCACCCCAGCCCTTGTGTCCTGCTGCTGCTTCTCTCTCCTCCCAACTTTTGTGCCTCTGTCTCGCTCTGATCTCACTGATGCCAAAGCCTTTATGGCTTCAGAACTCAGATGCATTCAATGGCCTCATCCGTAGCTACTCGTACACCACTGTAGACACAGCCTCCTCCTCCTCTCTCTCTCTCTCTCAACATCTCTCTCTTCTTTCTCACATTAACTTGCAGCACCAAAGTTGCAAGAAACCCCTCCTGCACATGTGAACAGTGAGCATATGTTGGCAATGCGACCTCTGAATCTGATATATATAAGCAGAGGTAGCATATCCTACTGTTTTCTCTCCTCATCATCCACCGATTAGCAAAAGTTCAGTTCGTTCACTCGCTCGAGCTCGCCATGGAACTTCTGCTGCTTTGCTCCTCATCGCTGCTGCTCCTTCTGCTCTCCTCTCATGGCCTGCAGTCCACCGAAGGTACGTGAAAAATGAAATATTCTTTTTTGCACACATGATCGAGCTGAACCTACCTAAGCAAAGCTGCCTAGCTCTCCCTGAATTCTGATGCAGCCATCACTTCTGCTGCTGCTGCAGGTGGAGAGTTGCATCATCGTCACCAGATCAAGGAGCCTCCTCCAGAGGTAAAAAGATCGATGGAGGACTCCTTTTGCTCTTTCAAGTCTTTTTCTCTCTTTGTGGCGCATTTGAACGAACACCTGAGCTGCATTGGCCGGTGCAGGTGGAGCAGACGGGCGGGAAGGGGTGGGCGGCGATGTCGGAGGCGCTGATCGGGTCGCGGCCGCCGCGGTGCGAGGGCAAGTGCGCGCCGTGCGGGCGGTGCGAGGCGGTGCAGGTGCCCGTGGCGCCGCGTGCCGGCCGCCTCCGCGCCTTCTTCTTCTCCAGAGCCGCCGCCGCCGCCGCCGACGACGACGAGAGCTCCACCAACTACAAGCCGTTGAACTGGAAGTGCAGGTGCGCAGACACCAGGAGGGCGCTGGATCCATGATCAAGAAATGCTTGAGATTTTTCGCTCCCGGAGATGGTGAAATTTAAGTTTCTGAATTCCGGTAGCTTAGTAGTTGTTGTTTTGGCTTTAGGTGCAGAGATTCAGAGAACGATTCTGAAGGTGTTATGAAACTCTGAATCCATTGTGTTCTAATTTTGTAGTAGGAGTACCAAGTTTGTGGTGTAATTAAGTGTGTCATGTCCATTTTCCATCAAGAGTTGGATGGATCAAAAAATTCCAAGCCTGCATTTCATAATTGAGTGGTATTTTTTTTAATCCCTTCAAAATTCAAAACCAAAAATTGTCAAGATACTTATACATTGTCTTTGCTACCAAGCTTAATGTTTGGTTATCTCGTTCTTTATCAGCGAGTTAGCATCTTAACAACTGCACTTATATTGTCTTTTCTACCAAGCTTAATGCTGTGCACATTGCCTGCAATATTTTCCAAGAAGATATGCAAAAGCAAGGCAGCATCGCATTGTCCGGTAGTAAGACAAGAAAAACTTTTGTGTACTGGACTTGGATGTATGCTCATCATTGCTAGTGCGTCTCTTTTGTTTTGAAGGAAGCCGTAAGCATTTGATACGCTACCAGGGCATGTCCTTTCAGGATTCGCTTCTGACAACTGGGTGAAAAAAGTTGCACCTATACACTTCACACTACTACCACCAGTACTACTAGTACCTTGGTAGGCAAACATGAACAGTTGCACAGTACAAGTTGTTTCAAATGAAATTGCACGGTAGTAGTACAGGTTTTTGGCTCACATTCAAGGCTAAACGTACAGCAATGCATCATCTCTCTACAGTTTTGCACAAATTCAGCTATTGCATCGGCGCCACTACAGAAATTTTTAGCACCAAGGTTGGTAGCAGTAGAAATGCGTGCGTGACTAACTCAACAGGTACTCGATTCAGCAATGGCCACTGCATTCAACTCGGATGCTATCACATGCAGATCAATCTTTGCCTACCTCCATGGGTGCAAGAAAATGACAGTGCTGAATCCCCATTGAATACTTACCCATGGGAGGGCATCCACGGACCACGGTGTAAGGGCGTTCACAGTGCGACACAAAACATTGCTGATAGAAAACGAGAGAGTAACCCAGCTGATAATTGAGTTGATCAGAATGGTGCCTAAGTTGTTCTTGTATTTTAGTCCTCTATTTCTTCCGTTTGCAGCATCTTGTGTTGTCTCGTATTTTTTAATATATATGTATATATATATATTGGCTAAATTTTAGTCACTAGATTAACAAGATCGATCATTTTAACAACTCTTACTTTTAAAGGGTAGGCAAAAACCTCTTCACATAGACAACTCTAAAACAACCTAAATTTGGAACAAGAGTACTCCCTCCGTTTCACAATGTAAGTCATTCTAGTATTTCCCATATTTATATTGATGTTAATGAATCTAGACATATATATCTATTTAGATTCATTAACGTCACTATGAATGTGGGAAATGCTAAAATGACTTACATTGTGAAATGGAGGAAGTATATGTTAGTGGCAAATTATTGTCCACCGCGGCGGCTAAAAATTGTAACCCTACAAGTATCCTGATCAAACAAAGCCAAGAATATCGGTACTGTAGCCAAAGCAGTACCCACAAAACAACAGTTGGAGTTGCCGGGCCAAATATCGACCGTAATCGACCCCAGCGGCCCAACCTCAGGCCGTATCGCCTCCATAATCATCATCATTCATGCATCTGTCGTCTCGCTTAATTGCCATCAACTTCACCTCACAAAAGTAAGCATCAAGAACTCTGCATTTATGCGATGAAACGGCCGCATTCGAGTTTTCCATCGGTAACAACTATACCATGTGAGGCCTGAGTTGAGCTCTCTCTTCTCCCAAATAATAAGATTACTATTCATCACCTTTCTAGTACGCGGAGCAGCAGACTACAACCATGCCACCATGGCGGAGTCACTGCAGTAGCACGTTCCAGATCATCATTCTATAGCAATTTTTCCAGCGAATAAAAGGAAATGCGGCAAATTACATCGTTATCTTCATTAACTACATTTGGATTATTTCCCAAAGCAACATTAAATCTAATTAATTGACAGTTGTATGGCTGGTTGGCTGGATGAAGAGTGGAGATGTAAGGTCACCTCTAAAAATGTTTTGGTACGTTGGGAATGACGAGTATTTTGATAAAACAAAAATATATGCTACTCCATCCATTCCATGGCACAACCACTTTTTTTAAGATGTTACGTAATAGTATAAGGCATGCATGCAAGCATACAATTAACTATGGCACCTCCTCCATTAAATTATTACTTTTTTAAATCATCCACTCTCATGTTATCTAATCCTATTGGATGCATACACTATATTTATTAGGATGATTCAAACTACAATATGATAATAATTATTTTCTTGGTCTTTGGGTTAAGGGTGGTTGTGCCTTATATTTTAGAATGTAGGGAGTATAACCTTAATCTGCAATGGATGGAGCCAAGCACTGCGTACTTAGAAAAAGTTCAACTCGATTTCCACAAAAACAGATTGAACCTGACATGTATCTCTCAATTGCAAAACCAGGTGTAAGAGTTTTCTCAAGTATTAGGATCAGTACCAAATGACTCCCAAGACTAATGATGGTTTTCGCTGACGTGACGCCTACGCGACACATTGATATGGTTTTCGTGCTACGTGACAGGTACATGGTGCTAGAGTCAGCTAACAAAAAAAAAATGGTGGTCCCACATGTCAGTCTCATAAAAATAAAAAATGGTGGGCCCCACATATCATCATCTCTCTCTTCCTCCCTCCCTCTATTTTATCTCCCCTTCATATCTAGCGCCAGTGGCAATCCCTATCTCCGTCATTGGTGACTAGTCGCGTCACCAAACATGGAGTGAAGGTGGTAGTGCAGAAAAACAGAGGAAAACAGATCCTACATTGACAGTGGTGTCGATTACCTTCTATCTCACGGGCGCTAGATTCGGTGAGGAGGCGTGCTCTGAGCGATGTGGTCCTAGCGGTGAGCTCGAGGTAGAGGCCGACAGAAGGGCGACAACGGACATAGGTGGTCGGGGTGCTCGAGGCAGCAATGGGTTGCGCCACCAACTATCGGGCCTCTTTTCCCGCCTCCCCTCGCCTCATCGCTGACCGCATGGCTACTAGGATCTATCACGACTAAAGATGGCAATGGGGCCCGTTCCCCCATTTTACCGTGTGTCTACACAACCGGATCTGCCAGTACGGATTTCTTGGCCTCCTTATGCGTATGTTCGGAGAGTTGTGGTGAGCCCAATGAAGACGACCGCCCAACCTCCAACGAGCTCCCCTCGCCATCTTCTTCTCTCCACCGCCCGAAGCCTCTCTAGCTTGCCGTCACGCCATTTGATTGTCTTGTGGAACTTTTCACCTCCCTAAGCACACCAATAAGCTCGCCTCCCTCTTCTCTCCATCTTGCCGTCAGTGGCATCCCTAGTCGCAGTGGTCGGCTGTAGAGGAGGTGGAGCGCTAGTGACGGCCTATCTTTATTCGCCGGTGAGAGAGAGGAGGAAGAGAACAAGGGAGGAAAGGAGAGAGAATGACATGTGGGTCCCTAACTTTTTCTCTTGAGAGACTTACACGTGGGTCCCCCTATCTTTTAATTTCATTTTTTTTTTTTTGGGATTGGAATGGCTTGTAAGTGCCAAGTCACATAAAAGACAAGGCTAAAATGGTATGCAGATGCTATGTAGGATAAAACCACCATGAAAACCATCCAAAGAGTTGAATTGAACGGTTTTAACAATTGAGTGGCCTATGGGCTTGTTTGGTTTGCAACTATGCCAAACTATTGGCAATGCCAAATCATGGGCAAGATTTTGCCAATGCCAATATTTTAGCAACATTTGTGTGGTATTGGTAAGTATGGGTAGCAAACCAAACATTGCCAAAATTACTGTTCAAAATACCAATGTTTTGGTATGGCAAGTTTTGGTTCTAACCAAATCAGCCCTATATTTGAGGTCACAAAGGACTTTTTTGCGTACATACTACTCAGCAGTCAGCAAGTGTATGAAATGAAATCAGAGTGATGGGCCAGGCTCTTCGAATTCGGGACTTCTCTCCGTGTTGGGCCAATCGATCCAACACACATCCCTACTCATCATCATGGGCTGCCTGCCTCGTGCGCTGCAGGCTGATGCGACGCGCATGCGGAGTACTCTTGTGATGGTGGCTTCTTCTGGCTAAAACTCCGCTGCTGACCGCGTTTTTCCCACGCCGCACACAGAGAAGCATCAGCAGCATGGGCTGCATCTGCATCTGCATGCATGGCTACCTCCCGCTTCCGGACGACGACGATGTTTTGCTCTTTCGATGATATATTTTCCGTTCTTTTCCCGTGTCGTGTACAGGCGCTGGCGCTAGCTCCAGGTCACCAGATGTGCCATGCGTGATCGATGCGCCTGCATGAACGTCGCGATGAGGGACCCGTCCTCACGTGGGCGGTGGGCCGGCACGGCATATATACATCCTCCAAAGAAAAAAGGTAGCTAGGCG